>SJYA01001465.1:453615-512457 GCA_006410615.1 Neotragus moschatus
TTAGGAGTCAGTCCTCAGGCTTCACACAAAGCTGCAGTTCTCCGCAACGCGTCTCTGGGTGAAGTGAAGCGGCCGCGCGTGAAGCTGTGGCTGTGACAACGTCTTTTGCTTCTCGGCTCGAGAGCCTGACATCCAGAGCGACGGGCGCCTGGGACCCCAGGGCAGGGCTCAAATCGTAACCCCCACTACCCTCGCCCTGCCAGGCTGGCTGGGCACGTTGCGCCAGCCAGCAGCTGCACACGCCGCCTCGAGGTGCCCCTTGGCGCCGAGGTCATCTCCTGCAGCGCCGCCGCCTTCGAACCGTGTGGGCCATTTGGTCTACGGGGCGGAACTCGCCAGGATCTCCAGGTATCCCCGTCAGGAGGGCGGAGATGACCTTCCCGGCCCCGCGAGCTCTCGGGGAGCGGAGGCGGAGGAGAAGTAATTCCGATCACCCCTGGCGGGGGCTTTCACCTCTCCAGCCCCCGCCGCTCCGGTGACTGCTGCCTTAGAGAACTTAACGAGAACCAGATGTGGTGGCCGCTGTCGAACTTTCTCAGAGCCGGCGATTGGGTCCGGGCCCAAGGCCGCGGCCAATCAGCGCTTTGGGAGGGCCCAGAGTCCCGCCCCGCCCCGGCACCCGCGGGGATCCAGGTCCGAGGCCCGCTCAGCGCAGCTAGTGGGCTGGCGGGCCGGGCGGGACGCGGTCTGTCGCTGGGCAGCCCAGGGCCGAGCAAGCATGCGGGGGGACCGGGCAGCCGGGCGGCCGGCGCTGCTGCCGCCGCCGTTGCTGCTAATGCTGCTGCTGCTTCTGTCGCGGGCCGCGGCGCTGCACCCAAGCGAGCTCTTCCCCTACGGGCAGTCGCGAGGGGACCAGCTCCTGCAGGAAGGCGACGACGAAAGCTCAGCCGCCGTGAAGCTGACGCTTTCCTTGCGCTTCTACGATGCCCAGTTCAGCGACCTCTACGTAAGTTTAGCTTCTTCATGGTGCGGGACTCGGCAAATTTCTAGCAGCTTCTGAACAGGGGTCATTGGTAGTGTGGATCTCACTGGACCCCTGCCTTCCGAGGGGAGGAAATAGTCCGCATCCTCTGCTGTCCCCGAGCGCCCTTGGGGTGGGACCTGGCTTTTTGCCTTTGCCAAACGCACTGCTTTCCCCTGCTACAAGGGGACGGTAAGAATTGTTCTCAGCCGCATAAGCGTCCCAGACAGAAAAGAAGGTGGGATTCCTAAGGCGGCGAGTGGGGTCTAAAGTTAAGTTCAGCGAGAGGGCCGTTCAAATTTGCAGAACTGGGTGCTCCTTCCTCGAACCCAGAGCTTCCTTCCCAGGGTTGTGCGGGAAGTGAAAAGATATGTGACGGAGTTTAGGGCTCCTGGGCCTATTGCACTGCACGTGTGGGATAGGGTGGCGTGGCGGGGTAGGGGGGTGGGGATGCGGGGGATGACGCCGGCTGAAGTTGCACTGGTCGCTCCGAACCAGGAGTCAGGCTTCCAGAGGATGGGGAAGTAGGGAGTTTCATGCCTCGAGGGCTTCCTTCCCTCCTTGCGATGCCAGGGTAGGCTCTCGCGTCCTTGGGCTTCCTACGGTCACCTTTTTGTCCCCCTCATTCCCTAGGTGGGCACCAATGGCATCATCTCCACCCAGGACTTCCCCAGGGAGACCCAGTATGTGGACGACGATTTCCCCACAGACTTTCCGGCCATCGCCCCTTTCCTGGCCGACATCGACACCAGTGGCGGCAGGGGCCGGGTCCTGTACCGCCAGGACATCTCTCCAGAGGTGTTGGGCCTGGCCGCCAGCTACGTGCGCACAGGCTTCCCGCTCTACGGCGCTCACTTCACTCCCACCCACGCCTTTCTGGCCACCTGGGAGCAGGTGGGCGCCTACGAAGAAGCCAAGCGTGGGGCCCCGCCCTCGGGAGAGGTAAGCGACCAGGGATGCTTGGCCTCTGTGCTTACTGAAAAATGGGCTTGAATTCTGGGCTGGAACCCAGGCTTGAAGTTTCTCCTGAGTCTGCTCCCCCGATGAACCTCAGGTACGGTTTGGTGGCACTGGGGCTGAAGTGGCTTGGTTTTCTCCAGGCTTTCTCTGAGGGTCTGAGAGATGGTCACTCTTGTAAGGAGAACTGCTTAGGAGATGTGAGTGCCCCAGTGCAGATGCAGGAGGGAGTTTATGGTTTGATTGTTTATTTTTAGAATCACCTCATATATACAAGAATTGTTTCTAATTATATGTTCACTGAAGGAAAAACATCAGAAGATGGCAGGCAGTTTTGAAAAGAACAGCCACTCATTTTCCTGCCACTTAAGATAACCACTATTAAACAGTTTTGTGTGCACCTGCCAGAGCTTCTTCCTATCCATATCTGTATGTGTCTCAGTCTATTAATGATGGATTCACACTCCACATACTGTTTTGTAACTTTTTTTTAGTAAGTTGTGAATATATTTCACTGTCAATAAATATATTTCTGCAACATCATTGTTAATGTTTATATATTCCATCCAGTGGATTTCTCACTGTGCCCAGTGGTCAGCAATGTCATTTCCAATTTTTCATCATTATAAATTGGTGAAGCACTTTTTCTTTTTTAGGCTAAATCTTTATGCCATGTCACCACTTGACTTTCCAGGAAGTGGAATTGGCAGGCCAGAGTGATGCATTTTATATGAAGTTTTTGATAATTTTTGCCAAACTGTCACTCAGGTACCAGGTCACATGCTCCTACTTTACAGGAGTCTGCCCTTGATCCATTGTATAGTCTCTACCTGAGATATTGAGCACCTTCTTTGTGCAGGGTATTGGGCTAGGTGGGGGTTGGAGAAAGATAAAGAAGGTAAGTGTCTTACATGTATTCATTCACTGAGGTACTCCAAATGGATTATCAGATGGGTCAGGGTGGTTTGGCAAAAGGGTACTCGTCTCATTCCTGGGGTAGGTATAGGCTTCCTCCATGAAATTCAACCTAAATCTAAAATGTCATACTCCAAGGGCTGAAACTCTTTCAGCTTATCTCTATTTTAACTCATCAATGTGATTTTTAGCTATATAGAAGCAGTACATATCCTCCTCAGGTTCAGAGAGGTTAAGTAGCTTGCACACTCTGCCTGAATGATTCAAGATGGTGGCCATTCTTGGTGTGTTCCCTGAGTGAGAGGAGTATCTTCTAAAGACTCTACTAAGCAAAGAGGATCTAGAGATTTAAAAAATCATTTGAATTGATTTTAGCCAATTGTTTTGAAACATCTAGTTTTGTTTATTGAATAACTTTTTAATGCATAGATTTGACATTTCAGTTATTCAGTTCAACAGAGTATATTTAATTCAAACACATATATTGAGTACCTTCTTTATGCAGGGCATTGGGCTAGGTGGAGGGTTGGATAAAGATAAATAAAGTAAGAATGTTGATTCATTCATTTATTTTTGTCCATAAATTTAAAAAACGTATTTAAAGTTTAACATACCTCTAGTACAAATTTATAAAATAAACAGTTTATAATTATACTAATCAGAGGTCACCACTGCTATTTTATTGTCTTCTAATCTTCTTTTCTAAACATATATATGAAATATATTAATATATGTATGTGTAAATAATTTATATTTAAACATAGTTGAGATCTATTTATCCAGCAAACTTTTTTGCACACTTACTGTATGTCAGGATGCGTAGGCACTGTGAAAGGACACATTCTTTACTTTCAAGATTCTCAGAGTTTAATATTGATTATGATTCAGTATAAGTGAAGTGACATCTTACGGAGACTAACTCCACCCCTCACTGGTTAGGGAACCTAATCTGGGAAAGCTTCAGTGAGCAATAGTCTTTGAATCTGAGTTGAGCAGAGTTGAACATTCCCTATAGAAGGGGTAGCATATGACGTATCACCTACGTACTATATTGTTAATGTGTTTTGGGGCATTACACGTGGTATCCTATTACTGAACAGGAATGGTGGTGGGGATGAGGCTGGGAAGGCCATGGGGTAGGGGCAAACTCTGCTAAGAGTTTGGACTTGGTTCTTTGGCACTGGGCAGGTCTTGAAGGATTTTAAAGAGAAATCTTTGTTTTTCAAAGAGTGCTCTTTTTGACTATTGAGAAGGTAAGGGTTCAAAGGAAAGGCTGACTACTTAGACAATGGTTATATGTGTTGTTTATTCAGGATATCTTGTTAATTCTTACAACAACACTTTATCTTCTGTCTTCTCATAACACTGCTGCAAGACAAGTACAAAAAGACTCACTGTTTGCCATTACCTAGTAAGTTAAGGTGAGTGTGCAGAATTCTGTATGTAGTAAGGCAAAGGCAGGTTTAGAATACAGACTTTTTTTTTCTTTTTTGTGGTGTGTGGGATCCTCTGTTGTGGCATGTGAACTCTTAGTTTCAGTATGTGGGCTCTAGTTCCCTGACCAGAAGTGAACTGAGGTTCCCTGCTTTGGGAGCATCAAGTACCAGTCCCTGGACCACCAGGGAAGTCCCTGTAATATAGACTTGTTGATTCTTAGGTTTTTGTTGTTGTTGCTTCTACCCAGACTTTTCATGCAGGGCCCATTCTCTTGGCACAAGTGATGTAGGCAGACACAATAGTTATGCCTTTTCCAAACACTTCCAGTAAATGAGGCTTGTTTTATTGTTTTGATGTGATCTTAGTACCAGAAGAGTCCTTGGACTCATATCTCATTCAAAGAAAGAATGAACTTGGAATGAATTTTGCCAAGGATACTATTGATGCCTTATTACTTCCAAATTAGTAGTCCAGTGGTCTGAAGTGAATCCAGCTGCCTCTGTCTTACTTTTTCAACAGAGGAAAAAAAGGTAATGTTGAGCTGAGTGAGACGAATTGGAGAGATGAGCAATTGCACAGAACCTATGGGGTGATGAAGTCACTCTTAGAGCTTCAGGAGTCCAGTTTTATCAGAACTTATTTGAAATTGGAAATTATAATGCAGACAAATATTTTTCTGTTTCATCTGTAGCATGGAAATAATGCTTCTGATGTGAAGATAATGACCAAAAAACGTTTTGAAAGAAGTAGTTTATGAAAGGTTATCCAGTGACTTTGGAAGCAATGATCCAGCCTCAGTCTTGGTTTACTAACCTGTAAAATGAGGTAGCAATGCCTACCTTACAGGACTGTTATGAGAATTCACTAAGGTGACATCTTAAAGTAGCCATCGTAGTCCCTTAGACTTAGCAGGTGCATTTGTTCAATAGATCTGTGTTCCCCTACGTGGGGTTGATGTAGGACCAGCTTCTGGTTCTTTGATTTCTCTGTCTTGAAAGGATACTGTGATGTGAGTCTTTTACTTAAGGACTCTTTAAATACAAGGTTTTCTGCATTCCAACTTCTGTCTGGGCCTCTTTATGGTGGGGGTGGAGCATGGGAAGATTTGTAGAATCCATCTTTTACTTTTCTAATTAAAATTAATCTTCAGAAATGTTGCCAAACGCTGAGCTGGCTTCAGAATGTTTCATTTAGAAAGGAGATAAAGATTCTGTTTGGAGAGAGGGTGTTTTTTTAATTACCCACATTGAAGGTTCCTTCTGAATACTTTAAAGAGTCCTGTGACATGAGTTGTTGTTTTAATAGTTCTTTGGAAATAGATTCTGGCAAACAGTAATCTACTTTGCTTGAAGGACTGTGTGAGTTCTACATGGCCTTCTTAAACCTTGGCATATAACATGTTGCAGAGTTACCAGGAACTTGAAGATGTCAGAGGAAAGGCATTTTTACCTTTTAAAACTGTTTCAGATGTTGTCCTTTCTCACCATGGACATTCGTGATGGATGTGACAGGATATGGTACCTGATACTGTAGGAATGTCAAGGTGTTACTGTATCTAAAACGCTATGACCAAATAGTGTTTGTCAGCACAATCTGAGATGCTTTGCATTGTCATAAGTACATCACAGAGCAAAGTCCCAGTTTAGTTCAGTTGCTCAGTAGTGTCTGACTCTGAGACCCCATGGACTGCAGCACGCTAGGCTACCCTACCCATCATCAACTCCCAGAGCTTGCTCCAACTCCTGTCCATCGAATCAGTGATGCCATTCAACCGTCTCATCGTCTGTCATCTTCTCTTCCTGCTTTCAGTCTTCCCCAGCATCAGGGTCTTTCCCAATGAGCCAGTTTGACCTTGAAAGAACTTACTGATGGGAGACATAAACAGGACTAATGTTTACCTTAGCTGTGTCTTTTTCTCGAGGGTGGTATGGGTGAGGGTGTTGTTATTTGAGGGATGAAGGGGGATAGATAACTGGGCTTCACAGCTCTGTGTGGTACAGGCAATGTTTTGTCGACTTTTATCTAAGTTGGGCTGAAATGACGGATATCGAGAATGGGGCAACAGGACAGATTGTGCTGGCTGAGGATGTGTTCCGGGAGAAGGCCAAGAGAGCGAAGCCTGGAGATATGGATGAAGGCAGATATGGATGAGGCCTCACCTCAAGAGTGATATATGCCAACATGTTTCAAAGAATGATGGCCACTGATCCACTGAGGGGGGTTGGATCCAGTGAGAAAATGAGAAGTAAAAGCAGGACATGGTTGTAGCTTTTTTGAATTTTGAAGCTGAGGTCCCAAAGAAGGGAGGTGTACAGTCTGAGAGAGTTTAGCTTGCGTCTGAGATCTAGCTATGCAGACATAGAGAACAGAGACATATATGGAAATTGGTTAAAGAAATGCTGCAGTTTTGCTAAAGACCAAGTGTTGCTGCTGCTGCTGCTAAGTCGCTTCAGTTGGGTCCGACTCTGTGCGACCCCGTAGATGGCAGCCCAGGAGGCTTCGCTGCCCCTGGGATTCTCCAGGCAAGAACACTGGAGTGGGTTGCCATTTCCTTCTACAATGCATGAAACCGAAAAGTGAAAGTGAAGTCTCTCAGTCGTGTCCGACTCTTCGCGACCCCATGGACTGCAGGCCACCAGGCTCCTCCGTCCACGGGATTTCCAGGCAAGAGTACTGGACTGGGTTGCCATTGCCTTCTCCAGTATAGAGTGCACGAGGCCCTAAAGAAGATAGGAAGGGGAACTTAGTGACCCTACTTCTTAATTTTCATTATAATTTTTGTAAGCCACTTTAGGCAAACCCTTTGGGATATGGATGGTATTGTCATGATATTTGGCCAGTTGGCTGAAATTAAGTAAATTGAATAAACTGGGAACTCATTGAGGAGCATGCTTTGTATCCATCAGCCTGGCTTTGCCAAGCATCAAGTCAGCACTGATTGGTGATGCCCTGCACCTGGAAGGGAGAGCCTGAAGCGGTCTGATTTCTGCTGAGGGCTCTGGCTTTTCTCTTTCTGATAGCAGGAAGGTGGATCCTGAAGCTCCGCAGCACAGGCCCTGCTCCTCTCCTCCCTGGGATCCTGAGGAAGTTGGAAACTGGTGACCCTTTTGTGAGGTTTGGCAGCCCATCTGAGGCTTTCCCTTCAGGGACAGAGCATGTGGGGTTCTTGCGAAGTCTTTTCTCCAGGAATGTGTAGACCTTTCCGGTTAGGAAGCCAGTCAAGGAGTGTTCTAGGGAGAGGAGCCCTGCAGGACATCATAAAGCAGGCTCTTTAGCGATTAGGTGTAGAATGTTGTGGAACTGAGAGAGAACTTTAAACGTGATCATTTGGTGTGCGGGTGGTTTTTAAACAGCCAGACTTTTCTGGCTGGTACTCTGGGATCCTAAATTCTGTTTAAACTTCTTCTATTTGCCTATTTCACTGAAGACAAGTAGATTAAATAAATGCTTGCCACCTGTAATAAGTGTTTGTCTCAAGGATGACATATAAAGACGTTGAATAACTTTTCATTGAAATAAATTTGCTCACTGGCTGAAAGAATGAATAAAATTTGTTGACTAGCTAAATACCCAGACCCCACAGTAAAAAGCCAGACTCCCCCCTTCCCAGCTCTGTTTACTTTTTCCTTCCCTTTCCTATCCATTCAATTCCTTCACAATCTATAGGACCCTCCTTATCTCACAGAGCTTCTCTAGATGTAGAACCAGGATTCCTCCTATCTGACATTTATTGTGGGCAATCAATGCCAGAAGCTTTGAAAGCTTTGCTTCTTAAAACAGAGTCTCTTTCCTTGAGTACCTTTCTTTCTCTAGCTGAACTTTATTTATTCTAAGTAAAGTAAAACTCTGAAGTTACTGAATTGCCATTAATCGATCATGTGTACATTCTGTATGGACATGATACAGAATGGCCTTTGTTTACATTTGGCAGAAGTTATGGCTTCCGAGCTTTGAGAAATTCTAGAAAACATCCCTTGCCTTTTGTTTTTGGAAAAGTCAAGCTTTCCGGCTGAAACAATCAACAACGAAAACAATAACAAATATATGAGGGCCCCCCTTGTCTTTAAGTTTCTGAACTTAAAGGAAAGCAAAAAGCCAAGCCACGCAAGGTGACCTTTTCTATGTTGGTGATCTGGAAGAAAAGTTGGATAATATTTTGGGTTTTTTCTGGTAAAACATTTTAACACCTAAACTTTATCTGGTAAGCAAACCATCCAAACTATACTTTGAAATTAAACATCAAAAAAGAATAATTAACATTAGAAAATAGCTTGGCCACCATTTGGGGAAGGATGCAGGACAGGCCTATACCTATTGTCTGCTGTTTTATTTAGTAAAATGCGATATGTTTCTCTCTGCCTGACTTTGTGTGTCTAGCAAAATGGGGAGACAGTGCTCCTTACCAGTAAATAATGTGTCTAGGAGTCACATTATTTAGGAAGTAGTGGTATTCATAAATACCTCTCCTGCTCCCTGCTAAGTTGCAAAAGGCATGGGATTTAGTGAGAGGGGTGTCCTCAGAGGCCTTCATATAACATTTTTTAAAAGATACTCAAGTATCATTAACTGATCATTTGTGTGTTGTGAGGGAGATAGCTGGATGTAGATAAAGGCAAAAAAAAAAAAAAAAGTGTCCTGTTGAAAATACTAGAGTAAATTGAACTTTAAGGAGTGATTCTATAAGGACCTGAGTGTTGCGTTTGTGGCTAGTTCAGGCTCCTGGCCTGTCCTTCTGGTCTGATTTGGCTCCTGCAGTGTTTATTACCATTCACAGTCAGCCTCTGCGACGCCTGCCCATTCCAGCCCTGAGGTCTGGGGCCCACGCCTTCCTCTTTGGCCTCTACTACCTTCTCCAGCAACTCTTCTGGAATCCCAGCCATGGCTGCTCCCTGTCGTAAACTCCGAGACTGTCCTGGGTGGAGGCGTCCATCCTTTGCCCCTTTGCTTCTTCCCACCAAGCATACTGTCCAGTGCTTTGCTGGCACCTGGCTCTCTGAATTAATGTACAAATGAATTAATGAATCAAGTTTACAAACATGTAAACAGCTAACCAGGCTAAACTAGGTAACTGCTAACTAGAAACACCCACTAAGATGTTGTGGAGGGTCAGAGAACAGCAATAAATCTACAGGGAATCTCAAAAACCCCTCAGAGGTCAGTACTAGAAGATCAAGAGTGTTTCTAGGCACAGGAAAACGTGAGTAAATAAATGTTTTGAAGCATCAAAATACATGGGACAGATGGGCAGTATTAAATAATCTGGTGAAGATACAGTGGATGTGAGCCTGGAAAGAGAGTTTGCAGCCTATAAATCACCTGGCATGGCAGGCCAAGGAGTGGTTGGCATGGCCTGGTGGTGCGGGGCAGGGACCCTGGAGCTGGCTGGCCTGCCACTGCATACTAACAGCCTAACCCTAGGCAGCTCTCTTAGCCTTTATGTCTTTGTTTCCTCATCTGAGAAATGAGGATAGGATAACTCTGGTGCTGGTGTCAGAGGCAGATGGAAGAGAATAGAGAGTGAGGCTGTGAGAACAGTGATGAGGCCTTTTGATCAGCCAGTGCCTCACACCACCCCTCCCCATAGAGGGGATTCAGTGGATGAATGAATGAATGATCCCGATAAGTGCCCAGAGCAGTAAGCTAGGGCAGTGACTGCAGGAATGTACACGTTAATTTTCCTATTTACTCTCAGCTCTGAGAGAAGTTTGGATGATAAAAGTTTGAAACTTTAAAAAATAGTTTTATTTTTTTAACCTGTGTTTCAAAAAGAAAGTCCTTTATTTTTGGTTGCGCTAGGTCTTTGGTGATTTGCGCAGGCTTTCTCTAGTTGCAGCGAGTGGGGGCTATGCTTTGTCGCAGTGTGTGAGCCTCTCATGGCAGTGCAGAGCACAGGCCTTAGGTGCATGGGCTTCAGTAGTTGTGGCACGTGGGCCCTAGAGCACAGGCTCAGTAGCTGTGGTGCACGGGCTTAGTTGCTCCACGGTATGTGGGATCTTCCCAGACCAGGGATCAAACCTGTGTCCCCTGCATTGGCAGGCTGATTCTTAGGCACTATGCCACCAAGGAAATCCTAACCTCTGTGTTGTTTTTTGTTAACCTATGCATATTTCAACTATTAATCTAAATTGATAAAAGATGATTATAATAATACAGCTTATGTAATTATGCTTATAACTTGGAGAGGAAATTTAAAAGAATATTATGTTAAAACAATTTAGAGAAATCCTGAGAAGGGGGACAACACTTTGCATTTCATAATATCTTGCTTGCAGTTTTTTGTTGTTGTTTGTTTGATTTNATAAAAGATGATTATAATAATACAGCTTATGTAATTATGCTTATAACTTGGAGAGGAAATTTAAAAGAATATTATGTTAAAACAATTTAGAGAAATCCTGAGAAGGGGGACAACACTTTGCATTTCATAATATCTTGCTTGCAGTTTTTTGTTGTTGTTTGTTTGATTTATTAAGAATATTGTCTGTTTTTTTCACAGCTGAATACTTTCCAGGCAGTGCTGGCATCTGATGAATCTGATACCTACGCCCTCTTTCTTTATCCTGCCAATGGCCTTCAGTTCTTTGGAACACGCCCCAAAGAGTCTTACAACGTCCAGCTCCAGCTTCCAGCCCGGGTGGGCTTCTGCCGAGGAGAGGTTGATGACCTGAATAGACAGGGACCATATTTCAGCTTGACTAGCACTGAACAGTCTGTGAAAAATCTCTACCAGTAAGTAGCATAGGGCTTAAGCCCTTTCCTGTTGGAATGTAAGGACCCTTAGGAGCTACCCAAACTTCAGTGGCTCTAAGACCATTAAATAGTACCTTGGTAGTTTCTAATTAAGCAAGGCATCAATGTCAAAACCAGGAACTCGGCTAGACCCTGGGAGGAGCAAGTTGACCAAAATATAAAAGGTTCGTTATTTTACCTGCCGTATTGGCTAGGGATACCTAGGGATACCAAAAACCAAACTGTGTGTGTGTGTGTGTGTGTGTGTGTGTCTGTGTGTCTGTGTGTGTGTTACCACAGCCACTGAGGCTTGCTATGGAAAACATTGCTCTTGGAACCACATAAAAATATTCAGTAATATAACTGCCCAGGTTGAGGTTTTTCCAGGTTTATCGTCTCACAGCTGGAAATGTTGTGAGTTAGTCTTTTAAACAGATAGGTGTTAAAAGTTAAATTAAGGGTTGTGTAATTTGGAAAAAAAAAGAGAAAAACCAACAGATTGCTAGGGTTTTGGAAGTCTTGGGATTTCTCAATGGCTTCATTATCTGAAATCGTCCTGATGGATTTTTCATGAAATGCCTGGAACTGGGCACATTCCTTAGTCCCATCACATGAGCCCACTTTGCTTGTCCACATCATGCTCAGTATCTGGGTTGGCATCAGTTGATATTTACTCATTTCTGGGCTTAAAAAAAAAAAAATCTCTGCTTTTATGCTTCCCTGAATACTGGTCTACAAGCTGGACAGAATGAGATTACTGGGTACTGGAACAGCTTATGCTTTTGCATGCCATCCGCTCTACTCAGAGACCAGAGAGTGGGCCCTATAGCCAAACAGGGTTACTCAGAGCTGACATTTCTTGAGAGCTTACTGTTTGCCAACATTATGCTAAACACTTTCCAGAAGTTCTCTTAATTAAAACTCAACAAGAGTCTCAGGGGGTAAGTTCTGTTCCTTTGTCGATGTGACAAGTGAGCTTAGGAAAGTTAAATTGCCTATAATCTTGAAGTTATGAAGTGGCAAAGCCAAAATTCAAGCACGAGTCTGGAGCTCTGAACTACTTTTTTTTTTTATGCTGAATCCTGGCTTGCTTATTCTTAGGACTCTCGTTGGGCGTGTTATGGGCTCCACTGAGGCTGCCTTTTAGTCTTGACTCTGGAGAAAACTTAGCTCCTTGCTTTTTCTGCCCTGGCTCCATCACCCTCTTCTCTGGAGCCCATGGATTCTCTGCTTTTCAGACATCATGCAAGCGCTGGAAAGACAAAGATGTCTAAGGCCTAGGCCCTGTATACTAGCAGCCTGCACTCTCCTAGGCTAGATGGAGGAACAGTTAGTTCCAGAGCATGGGACTAGGTGCTAACACCTCCTCAGGGTACAGGAGGCTGTGGAGGCCAAAAAGCCTGTGGGGAAAGAGCAGTTATGCTTCCCCGCCACAGCTGTAAAGGCCCGTAAGAGCTCCCATAGGCACACATGGACATGCAGAGATGTACACATATACACTGCTTCCATTTACCTTCCTCCATGTGGCTCAATGGAGAAGGCAACGGCAACCCATTCCAGTACTCTTGCCTGGAAAATCCCATGGATGGAGGAGCCTGGTAGGCTGCAGTCCATGGGGTCGCAAAGTCGGACACGACTGAGCGACTTCACTTTCACTTTCAAGGTTGGTCATAACTTTCCTTCCAAGGAGCAAGCATCTTTTAATTTCATGGCTGCAATCACCACCTGCAGTGATTTTGGAGCCCCGAAAAATAAAGTCTGACACTGTTTCCACTGTTTCCCCATCTATTTCCCATGAAGTGATGGGACTGGATGCCATGATCTTCATTTTCTGAATGTTGAGCTTTAAGCCAGCTTTTCCAGTCTCCTCTTTCACTTTCATCATTACTTCATTCTTTTTTTATGGCCGAGCAATATTCCACTGTGTATACATATACACATCTTTATCCATTTACCTGTTGATGGACATTTAGGTTGCTTCCATGTCTTGGTTATCGTAAATAGTGCTGTTATGAAAATTGGAGTGGATGTATCTTTTCAAAGTATAGTTTTCTCTGCATATATGCTCAGAAGTGGGATTGCTGGGTCCTATGACAGGTCTATGTTCAGTTTTTTAAGGAACCTCCATACAGTTCTCCATAGTGACTGTACTTCTTTATATTCCCACCAACAGTGCAGGAAGGTTACTTTTTCTCCACGCCCTCTCCAGCATTCATTCTTTTAAATATCAAAAATATGCAGCTTGTAATCTAGATTTACAAGCTGTTGACATTTTGCCATCTTAATAATTTTTTTCTTTTTTAAGTTTCTAATTTAAAGTAAGTCATGCCACTCACACCTCAGTGGTTCAGTATGCATTTTAAAAAAATAAAATTATTCTCCTAGTCAATAAAGTTTTCTTCCTCAAACTTGTCTTATAAATTTAGAGGTCATAAATTATATAATTCATATTGTGTTTGTAATAATTCTCCTTCTGCACATTTAAATATGAATGTACACATTTGCATTTTTTGAGATTATTCTTTTCTGTCTCCTAGAAAACAGTAGTTACTAAGCACTTATTATATGCAGGGCCCCATGCTGAACATTTTATGTGATTTTTTAGCTTAATCCTCCTAATACCCCAGGGAGGAAGGCACTGTCCATCTCATTTTGTAGCCTTGTTTTCTTTCTAGGAAATAAATTAAGTTCTTTCTATTGCTAAGCTTTCCAAATGACCTTGGATTTTAGGATAAACTCAAACTGGCTACTTTCCTATCATGCACAATGACAAAAGCCAGGGTAGTGATTCATATTTAAGTAGAAGGCTATTTTATTTAGCTTTTATCTGCCGTAATTTGTACTTTCCTACTCTTTGAAGCTTTTATAGTTCTCTGTTTCTAACTTCAAGAAGAAATTTCACAGCTGCAACACCTCCGATGTGATAATAAACTCAACATCCTCAGATCTTCTGAGTCCTCTCTTATCTTCTTTAACATTCCTTGCTTGCTTGCCAGGAAGCACCAGCATTTAATTCTGAGAATTTACCAAGTTTACATAGCATATTGCACAAAGGATCAAAAGTTTTTCTTTCTACAGTCGTTTCTCTAAACTAATTACAAAAGCAGTGGTAGTAACAACATGTGAAGGGGTGGGGACTGATTGATTCTTGGAATTGTGTTAATAAATATTATTGCTATAGAAATCCACAGGAAGGTGAGGAATACCACCCCAAATGAGCAAAATTCTCTTGTCCTCATATGAGTCAATGAATTTCCTGTTGTATTATTAGTCATTAACTGACTCTTCATGGACTGACTGCGGAGAAAATCCCACAGCATGAGAGACTGAGAGCCTGGTGTTTGGTCCATATACAAGAGGGGATAGAAATGGGTGTATTCAAGCCAGCTAGACCCTTTCTTTCTTTGGGTTTTTCCTTTTTTTTTTTTTAAATTGTTTGCGGGGCTATTCTCTTTAGAATGTATCATCGACTAAAATAATGGATCGCTGGGCTATTTGGAAGACTGAATGGAGCCTGTGCTCTTTTCTAGTGGAGGTGTACAAGTGAGCTCCCTGGCTCCAGATGTTTCTGGACACCTCTCACCTGTGACCCGTGGCAGTTAATTAACCTGCTTTCTTATCCTCCCCACCCCTTACCTTTGTTCTACATTTGCTCAACATTTTTGATACTTAGCTATTTCTATTTGAGTTTTTTGACATTGATGGACCAGGGTTTGTGAATTAGTTAATTGAATAATCCATGTGGCTAAACAGCGAAATGTTTCTAACGTTCTGTAGGGTAAAATAATTAGGATGTGGACTGACTATAGTGTACTGATTTTCTGACATGACGTGGATATTCAGAGCATGGGCTTTGGTATTATTGTTGAATTCAAGTCCAAACTCTGCCAATTATTATTGTGCAACCTTAAGAAGATTAGTTAACCTCTCTAAACCTGTTTTCTCCTCTGAAAAATCAAGCGTATCACACTGCCCCTACCTTGCAAGTTGTGTTGAAGAATGTTNTAAAAGGTTCGTTATTTTACCTGCCGTATTGGCTAGGGATACCTAGGGATACCAAAAACCAAACTGTGTGTGTGTGTGTGTGTGTGTGTGTCTGTGTGTGTCTGTGTGTGTGTTACCACAGCCACTGAGGCTTGCTATGGAAAACATTGCTCTTGGAACCACATAAAAATATTCAGTAATATAACTGCCCAGGTTGAGGTTTTTCCAGGTTAATCGTTTCACAGCTGGAAATGTTGTGAGTTAGTCTTTTAAACAGATAGGTGTTAAAAGTTAAATTAAGGTTTGTGTAATTTGGAAAAAAAAAAAGAGAAAAACCAACAAACAGATTGCTAGGGTTTTGGAAGTCTTGGGATTTCTCAATGGCTTCATTATCTGAAATCGTCCTGATGGATTTTTCATGAAATGCCTGGAACTGGGCACATTCCTTAGTCCCATCACATGAGCCCACTTTGCTTGTCCACATCATGCTCAGTATCTGGGTTGGCATCAGTTGATATTTACTCATTTCTGGGCTTAAAAAAAAAATCTCTGCTTTTATGCTTCCCTGAATACTGGTCTACAAGCTGGACAGAATGAGATTACTGGGTACTGGAACAGCTTATGCTTTTGCATGCCATCCGCTCTACTCAGAGACCAGAGAGTGGGCCCTATAGCCAAACAGGGTTACTCAGAGCTGACATTTCTTGAGAGCTTACTGTTTGCCAACATTATGCTAAACACTTTCCAGAAGTTCTCTTAATTAAAACTCAACAAGAGTCTCAGGGGGTAAGTTCTGTTCCTTTGTCGATGTGACAAGTGAGCTTAGGAAAGTTAAATTGCCTATAATCTTGAAGTTATGAAGTGGCAAAGCCAAAATTCAAGCACGAGTCTGGAGCTCTGAACTACTTTTTTTTTTTATGCTGAATCCTGGCTTGCTTATTCTTAGGACTCTCGTTGGGCGTGTTATGGGCTCCACTGAGGCTGCCTTTTAGTCTTGACTCTGGAGAAAACTTAGCTCCTTGCTTTTTCTGCCCTGGCTCCATCACCCTCTTCTCTGGAGCCCATGGATTCTCTGCTTTTCAGACATCATGCAAGCGCTGGAAAGACAAAGATGTCTAAGGCCTAGGCCCTGTATACTAGCAGCCTGCACTCTCCTAGGCTAGATGGAGGAACAGTTAGTTCCAGAGCATGGGACTAGGTGCTAACACCTCCTCAGGGTACAGGAGGCTGTGGAGGCCAAAAAGCCTGTGGGGAAAGAGCAGTTATGCTTCCCCGCCACAGCTGTAAAGGCCCGTAAGAGCTCCCATAGGCACACATGGACACGCAGAGATGTACACATATACACTGCTTCCATTTACCTTCCTCCATGTGGCTCAATGGAGAAGGCAACGGCAACCCATTCCAGTACTCTTGCCTGGAAAATCCCATGGATGGAGGAGCCTGGTAGGCTGCAGTCCATGGGGTCGCAAAGTCGGACACGACTGAGCGACTTCACTTTCACTTTCAAGGTTGGTCATAACTTTCCTTCCAAGGAGCAAGCATCTTTTAATTTCATGGCTGCAATCACCACCTGCAGTGATTTTGGAGCCCCGAAAAATAAAGTCTGACACTGTTTCCACTGTTTCCCCATCTATTTCCCATGAAGTGATGGGACTGGATGCCATGATCTTCATTTTCTGAATGTTGAGCTTTAAGCCAGCTTTTCCAGTCTCCTCTTTCACTTTCATCATTACTTCATTCTTTTTTTATGGCCGAGCAATATTCCACTGTGTATACATATACACATCTTTATCCATTTACCTGTTGATGGACATTTAGGTTGCTTCCATGTCTTGGTTATCGTAAATAGTGCTGTTATGAAAATTGGAGTGGATGTATCTTTTCAANCAGTCTCCTCTTTCACTTTCATCATTACTTCATTCTTTTTTTATGGCCGAGCAATATTCCACTGTGTATACATATACACATCTTTATCCATTTACCTGTTGATGGACATTTAGGTTGCTTCCATGTCTTGGTTATCGTAAATAGTGCTGTTATGAAAATTGGAGTGGATGTATCTTTTCAAAGTATAGTTTTCTCTGCATATATGCTCAGAAGTGGGATTGCTGGGTCCTATGACAGGTCTATGTTCAGTTTTTTAAGGAACCTCCATACAGTTCTCCATAGTGACTGTACTTCTTTATATTCCCACCAACAGTGCAGGAAGGTTACTTTTTCTCCACGCCCTCTCCAGCATTCATTCTTTTAAATATCAAAAATATGCAGCTTGTAATCTAGATTTACAAGCTGTTGACATTTTGCCATCTTAATAATTTTTTTCTTTTTTAAGTTTCTAATTTAAAGTAAGTCATGCCACTCACACCTCAGTGGTTCAGTATGCATTTTAAAAAAATAAAATTATTCTCCTAGTCAATAAAGTTTTCTTCCTCAAACTTGTCTTATAAATTTAGAGGTCATAAATTATATAATTCATATTGTGTTTGTAATAATTCTCCTTCTGCACATTTAAATATGAATGTACACATTTGCATTTTTTGAGATTATTCTTTTCTGTCTCCTAGAAAACAGTAGTTACTAAGCACTTATTATATGCAGGGCCCCATGCTGAACATTTTATGTGATTTTTTAGCTTAATCCTCCTAATACCCCAGGGAGGAAGGCACTGTCCATCTCATTTTGTAGCCTTGTTTTCTTTCTAGGAAATAAATTAAGTTCTTTCTATTGCTAAGCTTTCCAAATGACCTTGGATTTTAGGATAAACTCAAACTGGCTACTTTCCTATCATGCACAATGACAAAAGCCAGGGTAGTGATTCATATTTAAGTAGAAGGCTATTTTATTTAGCTTTTATCTGCCGTAATTTGTACTTTCCTACTCTTTGAAGCTTTTATAGTTCTCTGTTTCTAACTTCAAGAAGAAATTTCACAGCTGCAACACCTCCGATGTGATAATAAACTCAACATCCTCAGATCTTCTGAGTCCTCTCTTATCTTCTTTAACATTCCTTGCTTGCTTGCCAGGAAGCACCAGCATTTAATTCTGAGAATTTACCAAGTTTACATAGCATATTGCACAAAGGATCAAAAGTTTTTCTTTCTACAGTCGTTTCTCTAAACTAATTACAAAAGCAGTGGTAGTAACAACATGTGAAGGGGTGGGGACTGATTGATTCTTGGAATTGTGTTAATAAATATTATTGCTATAGAAATCCACAGGAAGGTGAGGAATACCACCCCAAATGAGCAAAATTCTCTTGTCCTCATATGAGTCAATGAATTTCCTGTTGTATTATTAGTCATTAACTGACTCTTCATGGACTGACTGCGGAGAAAATCCCACAGCATGAGAGACTGAGAGCCTGGTGTTTGGTCCATATACAAGAGGGGATAGAAATGGGTGTATTCAAGCCAGCTAGACCCTTTCTTTCTTTGGGTTTTTCCTTTTTTTTTTTTTAAATTGTTTGCGGGGCTATTCTCTTTAGAATGTATCATCGACTAAAATAATGGATCGCTGGGCTATTTGGAAGACTGAATGGAGCCTGTGCTCTTTTCTAGTGGAGGTGTACAAGTGAGCTCCCTGGCTCCAGATGTTTCTGGACACCTCTCACCTGTGACCCGTGGCAGTTAATTAACCTGCTTTCTTATCCTCCCCACCCCTTACCTTTGTTCTACATTTGCTCAACATTTTTGATACTTAGCTATTTCTATTTGAGTTTTTTGACATTGATGGACCAGGGTTTGTGAATTAGTTAATTGAATAATCCATGTGGCTAAACAGCGAAATGTTTCTAACGTTCTGTAGGGTAAAATAATTAGGATGTGGACTGACTATAGTGTACTGATTTTCTGACATGACGTGGATATTCAGAGCATGGGCTTTGGTATTATTGTTGAATTCAAGTCCAAACTCTGCCAATTATTATTGTGCAACCTTAAGAAGATTAGTTAACCTCTCTAAACCTGTTTTCTCCTCTGAAAAATCAAGCGTATCACACTGCCCCTACCTTGCAAGTTGTGTTGAAGAATGTTAAGCACTCGGCATGTAATTAGCTCTCAAATAAAAAGGACTCATTATTATTTAGGTGTTTGGCAGAAATGTTTAAGCATATGTTTTCTTGAGTTTGTTAAAAGTGTGTGTGTGCTTGAGTTCAGTAGGTAAGTCATGTCCAACTCTTTGTGTCCCCATGGACTGTACGAGGCTCCTCTGTCCATGGAATTCTCCAGACAAGAATACTGGATTGGGTTGCCATTTCCTTCTCCAGGGGATCTTCTCAACCTAGGGATTGAACCTGTGTCTTCTGCACTGGCAGGAGGCTTCTTTACCACCGAGTCACCAGGGGGTGTTAGTTGCTCAGTCGTGTCTGACTCTTTGCCACCCCATAGATTGTAGCCTGCCAAGCTCCTCTGTCAATGGAATTCTCCAAGCAAGAATACTGGAGTGGGTAGCCATACCCTTCTCCAAGGGATCTTCTCAACCCAGGAATTGAACCTAGGTCGCCCATGTTGCGGGCAGATCCTTTACCATCTGAGCTAGCAGGGAAGCCCTTGTTCCCTAGGTGTTTTCATATAGCCATTTAGATAAAACATGTAGTACAGAATTCTGATTTGAGTGTCCGGCAGTAGGCATATGGCCTTTGAAACCCGTTGTTTAATAAGAGATTGTTTGCATCAAAATTCCAATATAATGCTTTTCAGTTTTCATGTAAGTCTGGTTTTGTTTGGTTCCCTGCCAGTGAAAACTTAATCTGATCTGAATAGTCTTTCAGTTTTCAAATAAATTGCTCACCTTTGTAAGAAGGTGGTGAGTGGACACGTATGCTACAATATCTTTTTTCCTTTCTATTTAGACACAGCAACCTGGGCATTCCTGGAGTGTGGGCTTTTCACATAGGCAGCACTTCCCCATTGGACAACGTCAGGCCAGCGACCGTTGGAGGAGTCCTTTCCGAAGCCCGTCCTTCGGCTCCTCTGGGACAGTCCTTCAGCCATGCCATGGCTCTGGAGGATGACTACACTCAGGACACTTTGGATGATTATGATGAGAATGAGGAGGAAATCGAATACCCACCTAGTGAGCCAGCAGAGGCGTCAAATGGCCACAGCTCGGTCGATGTTTCTTTAAGAGGTAGGATCTCTGCTCCAGATTCTGACCTGGCCTCCCCTGTGCCACATTCAGCATCTCTGAGTGGGCCCGAAACAGAATCTTCCCCCTTGGACCCTCACGCCAAAGAGAGGAGACCTCAGGGGGAGACTGATGCCCCGGATTTAAAGCAGCAAGTCGAGTCTTCTGAACAGCCAGGGACCAGAGTCCCTGCTCCTCCAGAGACTGAAGGAGAGTCACCTGCTCCTCCCGGGGAAGCCCCGCTGCCCTCCCTAGAGGGAGGAGCTGGGCCAGCGGACCAGGATGCTCTTCCAGCCCATCCCGGAGGAGAGGCGGCCCTTCCCAACTACCCTGGGCCCGACCACGCCCCGCACCTGGGTCACCGGAGGCAAGTGGTCGGGGTGGAGGATGACATCAGCTCCAACACTGAGGGTAGGTGGATTTGAACCGTGGGTGCTAAAAATTCATTGAAAAAAGAAAAAGGTCTTGCAGAGACGCATGGATTTTCTTTCAAGCGTGTAGATGAAGAGTTTAGCAAAAAGAAGCTGGGGACTTATTTTTTAAACCCAAGTATCTTTTCTTTGCCAAAGAAATCTTGGCAGGCAAATTCTGTTTGGAATCTGTTGACCATTAATAATTTTTTTTTTTTTAAAAAGGGGCTTCTTGAAGCACGTGGGGAAAAACTGGGGGTTGCTCATGCCAGCTATGCTCTCAAGTGGAATGAAGTATTTTAGTCTGAAAGTTCAACAAAGGTAAAGCGTTTTTGAGGCCTTACACATATTATGGTGATGGAGGGCTTCAGGCTTTATTTTTAAGTGATGAGTTGTGCTGGCTGGGATGAACATTCCAGATTCTTCCTCCATAATGGGATGACCTCAGTGCTCCTCTCAGTTAGGGACGTGGTGGTGGAGTGTGTGGGAGAGGGGACCCCTGGGGAGAAAACTTCGAACCACCTGTGTCTTGTCATTTCTGGTTCACGGCTGTGCAGCTGTGCTATTCAGCTCCCCGGAGCCTTGTCCTCATTTCATGACTCACTGACCAGAGTGAGGGGCCAGCAGAGAAATGCCCAGGGGAGGCCTCGGTTAATTAATATAGACACGGAGCCCATGTCGCCTCCTCTTGAAGGCGAGACTTGTCAGGTCAGCTCTATGTGAACACCTGAATGGGAAACTGGCCACAGATTTATCCCATTTGTTCCAGGGACTGCTCATCTGACCTCTGACGGGAGGAAAGAGGTCAGAGGTGAAAGCATTCTTTAGAACCTTTGTATTTTTTCTTCACCTTTCCTGTTTCCCATACTTTTTATGGTAAAACAGGTTGACCTAGCAAAAGGTCTTTCAGGTGGTTCTGCAGTGGCCCCTGACCTGCAAGAATCTGCTTGAAGAAGCGCTTCTTTTTTGAGGTGGGGGGATGAAACCGTTTCATGACTGCAGTGACGCTGGGTGATGATGGCAAGGAGAACACTGGTATCAGACTTAGGGTTGAATCTTGGCTGTCATAATCTTGGCTGTCATGCCCGCTTCATGTAACCCTCAGACCTCTAGTTTCTCCTAAATTTGTTGAGAGGATTGAAAGAGATAATGAAGATCTCAGGTTAGTGTCTGTACTAGTTAGATCTTAATAAGTGGTGGCTGCTTTTACTAATTATAGAGGATTTAAAGCAGTGGGAATGGGGGTGGGGTGGTAGAGAAGGAAGAGTGGGCTTGTTAAGTACTTGTGCCTTAATTTGTGCCTAAGGACTGCCTTTCTCTCAAGAGAGAGATGTGAATTTTATGGGGAGGCTTCAGATCACACCTTTTTAGTCTAGTCTCCTGAATTTTCAGAATAAGTGACATTATATCTAAAGAAAATATGAAGCCAAGTATCAAAGACTTGTTTTTTTCTTTAAAAAAAAAAAAACACATTTATTTTTAACTGGAGGATAATTGCTTACAATATTGTGTTGGTTTCTGTTGACCAAAGAGATTTTTGAGGTAAAGATATGCTCCAAAGTGGTCTTTTCATTTGTGGGTTGAGACTTCCTGCCCTGAGAAGAACTTGGAATATTAGAAAGCAGATCCCTAGAGTGATTTGTTAAAGGGTTAAGAAGAACGAGCTGCACGCCCTGTTTTGAGCTGTGAGGGGCTGTGAGAAGCTGGCGTAACCATAGGAGGCCAAGGGAACTGGCCATAGAGAACAGAGGCAGCAGCCATAACTCTCGTGGGGCATGAACTATGATATTTACCAGCTGCTAGATAACGCCTACCCCTGACATCTTGGAAATGGCAACATGCATTTGAAACATCTGGGTAATACAATGAGACATTTAGGGGAAAAAATCTATAAGTTTTTGAACTTTGAAAAAAGAAAAATCAGCCACCATATTAGCAGAGAGGGAAAACTTTAAAACTTGAAAGCAGAAATGAAAAATAGTTGAACCTCTCTGATTTCATCTCAGGCTTTAGAAAGACTCAGTATCCTCGGGGAACTTGCTCCAGAACCCCCTCTTCCCATGCAGAAACCAAAATCCGTGTATGCTCAAGGCCCTCAGTCAGCCCTTCGGATCCCCGGTTCTACAACCTCAGCTCCCTCAGCTGTGGGTTCCCCTCACCGTGGATCTTAAATACAGCACAGGGTCTGCAGCTCCTTGAAGATGCAGGTGCAGAACTTGTGGATACCAGAGGGCTGACTGTATAGAACCGTGCAATTACTTGGTTTTTATTGACAGTGAAGTTTTTTCAAACAAAACATTAGCATCCCCCAGGTCTATCAGGCAAAAGTGGACTCCCTCTGGGAAAGTTAGTGGGTGGGGTGGCCGAGACTCACGTTGAACACTGCCTACTAAAATGCTAGCCTTGAGCCATGTTGCCAGCTTTTGCTAATGATGGAGTGGAGGAGTGTGGATTTTGGTTTTCAGTGGACTTGAGTTTGATTTCCAGCTCTATTATGTGGTTTGGGATAAGACATTTGCTCTGTTTGAGTCTCATTTTCTTCAGCTAAGAAGCAGAGATAATGTGTGTGTGCTGTGTGTACTACGTTGCTTCAGTTGTGTCTAACTCTTTGCGACCCTGTGGACTGTAGCCCGGTTCTGTGCATGGGATTCTCCAGGCAGGGATACTGGAGTGGGTTGCTGTGCCCTTCTTCAGGGGATCTTTCCAACTCAGAAGTTGAACCTAGGTCTCATATCTCCTGCATTGGCAGGCAGGTTCTTTACCACTAGCACCGCCTGGGACCTCATCGAAGAGTTGCAAGAATTAAAATTAGGCATGGAAGCACCAGGCCCAGTAGATTTTACTTTTGCCTTTAAGTTTCATAGTAGTTAACTTGCTAAACCAAGAAATTAAATAGATTTCCCTTCTCTTTAGTCCCCAAGGGGAAAAAACAATTTATTTTTATAGACTTTCTGTTGAGAAATCTAGATTCTTTTAGATCATGTCCACGCCAGGCAAGAATGTCCCAATTTCACTCTAGTTCTAGCCTCAAGCTTATTGTTTTCTTTGTTATCTTTTTGTAGACCAAAACTAGCAGTAAATTGGCTGCACAAACTTTCTCTGTTTCAGGGGTATTGTTTCTCCAAGCAACTCTGGAAACTTGTTGTCAAACCAAAAATTACCTGAGCAGTGCCCTCCTCTGATCAGGGCACTAGTGGAAGTCTTCACTGATACCTGTCGAGTGTCCACTTGGACTCTGAGCGGGAGCTTTGCTTGGCTGCCACTAGCGCAGCTAATCCTCAGACTTGCCCTGTGCAGTAGATCCTTCCCACAGTGCAGAGAAGGAGACGGAAGCCTGAAGTACTGAGTGATTTGTTGGGGTAAGAGGCAGGCCAGGACTGCAGCAGAGCCGTGGAAGGTTAGAGCAAGCACCATGCAGGGCAGATCCACCTGTGGTGCGTTGGGGACGTCTTCCTGGAGAAGGAGGACTTGAGCCAGGCCTTGAGGTCAAAACCTCAGTTTTGGGAGAGAGAAAGTGGGGGCATATTCTGGACAGAGAAGTGACAAGAGTGGAGGTTGTAAGGTGGAAATGGGGAGAGAGAGAGTTGCAGAGGGTAGGTGTAAGAGGCAGCTGCCAGCAAGGCTTTTGCTGCCTGGAGCCAGTATTGTGGGCAGCAGGGACGAGCTTGATTCACAGGGGCCATAAAGATTCTTAAGATTCTGAAATCTACCTGCCCAGGTGGTGCAATGAGGAGCTTAATTTGACCTCAGTCTGCAGGATGAATTGGAAAGGCGACACCTGGCTTTCAGCACCCTCAGGCGTTCTCACTCTGTCCTGCGATCCTGTTGATTGTACTTGGATGGCAGTCATGAAGGGAAGGCCCAGGATGTGAATAGGATTTCCCTGTGGCTTCTGGCCTTGGGAAAGGCCTCAGGGATGTGTCTCAAGTAGCTTCTACCCTGGGATGATCTCAAACAGGCTCTGCTGCCCAACCCAGCCTTCCAGACACAAAGCCCGTCTCCAGGGGTGGGGGGCACCCCCAGGTTGCTGAGGGAATGTGAACAAGAGGGTTGCCCATACCACTGAAGACACCTTAAGGGAGAGCCTTCTAGGGTCAGATGTAACCCTCCCCCCAACAAAAAATAGGATCCTAATACCTGTTTGCCCAGCCAGCTTCACTATGTATCACACATATACACCAAAAACAAATGAACACTGGAGGGGAAAGCCTGCTACTGTTTTTCATTATAAGGCTGGATGTGGTTTTTCTTAATTCGTCTATCATGCTGTGAGGTGGGAAACTTAGAAAAAATCTGTCCTGCCGTGAAAAATGTAGGTTCTTTATCTTGAGGTAGCAGGAAGAGCTGTTAAAGTAAGGGTCAGCCCAGTTGCCAGAGGCAGGGCCAGCTCAGGTCCCCGTTTGCATGGTGAATCTGGTCTGTACCCTGGAACCTGCCAGTCTTCCACGTGGCTGGGCCAGGGCTGAAGACGAGTGCTTAAGGGTTTTTGGAGAAATGAAGACTGAAGGATGGATCAGAATAAGTGCAGAGACGAGTTTTCCATTTGTGTGAAAATCTCCCACTTAGGACAAGTCTCAAGTGCCCTGGCAGCGCCTCTCTTTCTTTTTCCTGATATAGCCTCGTGACTCCACCCTCATTTTTTCTTTCCGTTAAGGATAGGAAAAGGGTGAAAAAACATTCAACGAAAAAAAAAGAAATGTTTTTTAAATCCTCATAGGGAGATTCTTTTAGCAACTGTCTAACCTCATTTAACAAAACTGCTGCAAACTGAGCCTATTCACACCTGGCTGCCCTCCACCCTCCTGTGAGGTCCTAGTTGCCAGCAGACTTGTCCCTCCATTGTGACAGGAGCCGCCAGGCAGAGCGTCTGGAGTGAAGCCTGCCCAGTGGGTAAAATTTGGGAGAGAGGAATCTGTGGGATGAAAACTAGATTTCTTAAAGTGTGGCTCTAGTCTACTTGTGGCTCTTTCTTTCATGGCTCTGGTTTAAAAATGCTGATTCCACACCCCTCCTCCACCTTCTGACCCAGAATCTGCCTGTTTAAACCAGGTCCCTAGTGATTCTGAAGCCCACTTCAATTGAATATTGCTGATATGAGGGAAGGAGTGTGGGATTTAGAGCCAGAAGATCATATAATCTTTGTGGAACAGGAAGAAGTGTGTGAAAACACAACTGTGAGATAAAGAGGAATAGAAATGACCACTGAGAAAGAAAAGGTATTCAGTGCACATCTCATCCATCGGGATTCAGACGCTGATTCCCCACCTCCATGGGGTTCAGCATCCTTGAACCTACCTGCAGTTCCCATAGAAGTTTGAGAAGTCACATTGACCAGAAGTCTGACTTTTCTTGCCCGGATAAAGACCTGGGTCCTGGGCGCCTGGTTTCCTCCATTAAGGATCTTCACGTGCCACACTTGGAGACTTAGCCTAAGTGGGCCATCCAACACAGCGTCCTGCTTCTCAGCCAGGGCAGGAGTAAATGCTAAAGCATTCCCTGAAACCCATCCACCCACCCCAGGAGCTGCTAATTAATTGGTCAGATGAAATTCATTCACTACATAAAACAGCATTCTCCAACTCAGAAAGGGAAGGTTTGCAAATATGCTGACCATTGTCATCCATGGGCATAAGAGACCCCAGGAGTGGCTAAGGTGCAGACTCTCGGAATCTGCCCACTGAGTCTGAATTGGTAGCTCAAAGGTGTGCCCTAGGAATTTGCATTTTTAGTTGGGATTGCAGGTGATTCTGATGCAGCGGTTCCCAGAATTCATAGGAAGGAAGGCGGTGTTCCCTCTGCCTGGCACCATGCTGAAGATGTAAGTACCTGTCAGAGCCAGAGTGGAGCTTCCCAGGTGCCTCAAAGGTGCTGCCAGAACTGACCTCCCACAGACCTCCTCCAGTAAGCGGCAGCTCCAGCCTTCCAGTTCCCACGCCAGGAAATGAACATCCCTGCGGAGCCCTCTCTTGCTCCTCTTCTCCTCCCCACCAGCCTCCCCTCTCTCTACCTTACCCCCAACTCGTCCTCCTCTTCTCTCCCTCTGTCCAGTCCATCAGCCCACCCTGGCAGCTCCACCTCACAGCACTCCAGATCTGGTCTCTTCTCCAGCCCCTCCATCAGCACCTCTGACGACCAAGCCCACCCCCCCCCTCCCCCGACACAGCNCAGCCTCCCCTCTCTCTACCTTACCCCCAACTCGTCCTCCTCTTCTCTCCCTCTGTCCAGTCCATCAGCCCACCCTGGCAGCTCCACCTCACAGCACTCCAGATCTGGTCTCTTCTCCAGCCCCTCCATCAGCACCTCTGACGACCAAGCCCACCCCCCCCCTCCCCCGACACAGCATCACCCTTCTGCTCCAAACCCTCCAGCAGCTTCCCACCTCGCTCAGACTAAAACCCAGATCTTCCCCCTGACCTTCCAGGGCTGACAGGAGAGAAGTGGCCAGGGCTACTTCTCCGGCCTTCTCCCCTCTCCCTGCCCCTGTTTCTCCTGCATGCCTGCCTGCCGGACAGGGCGTGCCTACCCTCACTCATCCTCTCCTCCTCCAGGCCTCTGCCCAGAGTCACCTTCACTCTCCCGTCCCTCCCCGACTTAAGTTTCTGCATAGCTCTGGATATTATTCCCCATGCCAAATAATTTACCTGTCTGTTGACTGTTGTCTAGAGAGGGGGATATAAGCTTCAGGACAGGAAATTATTTTTTTAATGAAATTTATTTCTGGCCATGCTGGGTCTTTGTTGCTGCACGAGGGCTTTCTCTATTTGCAGCAAGAGGGAACTAGTCTTGGTTGCAGTGTGCAGGGTTCTCATTGCTAGTGTCTTCTCTTGCTGCAGAGCATAGGCTCTCTAGAGCACGAAGGCTTCAGTAGCTGTGGCGCACGGGCTTAGCTGTTCTGACGCATGTGGACTCTTCCCGGACTAGGTATTGAACCCATGTCCCCTGCAAGGCAGGCGGATTTCCATCTACTGCGCCACCAGGGAAGTCCAGGACAGAAATCGTTTCTCTTGTTCCCTGCTGTATCCTCAGTTCCTACTCCAGGGCCAGGTGCATAGGGAGTTCTTGGCAAATACTTGTTTAATTACTGAAAGAAAATTGTAGCCTTTGCCTTTCACCTAAGTTGACACTGTCAGTATTACATGTGCTCGTCTGCACATGGAGGCAGGTACAGAAAAGGAACCAGATGTTCGTCTGACCGCGAGCATACCTGTGTTCTCCCGGTGTGGCCTGCACAGGCTGGAAAGCACAGCTTGTATTCCTGGCTCAGCAAGTCCCATCCTGAGCATGTAGCTCCCCTCCCCACTACATACACAGTTTTAAAAGATCCCCAAACTAGCCTACCAGTAGCTAACCCATTATAATTATAGTTTCAGTCATGTAACAGACTTTCACAGGGGCCTAACTTATTTTTTGTTAGAAGCATGCAGACAGTGTGCCCATAAACTTTTAAACTTTGGCACAGTTGCATTTGTACGTTGCTGCCTACACTGCCGAGCCTCTCTTTTTACCCATAGCATAGCTATGCCTAGTAGTTTAGTTCAGTTAACCCAACTCTACACATCTGTAGGAGTTCCCTAGTGGCTCAGATGGTGAAGAATCTGCCTGCAATCCAGGAGACATGGATTCAGTCCCTAGGTAAGGAAGATCCCCTGAAGAAGGAAATGGCAACCCACTCCAGTATTCTTGCCTGGAGAATTTCGTGGACAGAGGAGCCTGGCAGACTCAAAGCGTGGGGTCACAAAGTCGGACACGACTGAACAACTGAAGTGAATACAAACCCATCATTTATTAATTTGAGGGCAGAACAGTGTTTTTTTAAATTGGAATATGAACACTTTACAACATTAGTTTCTGCTGTACAATGAAGTGAAACAGCTACACACACACAGACACACACACACACAGACACACACCCCCACACACACACACACCCTGCCTCCCTCCACCCATATGCCACCCCTCTAGGTCATCACACAGCACTGAGCTGAGCTCCCTGTGCTTTACAGTGGGTTCCTGCTAGCTATATGTTTTACGCATGGTGGTGTATATATGTCAGTTCCAATCTCCCAGTTCATCCTGCCTACCCTTGCCCCTGTGTCCACATACGTCTTCTCTCATCTGCGTCTCTATTCCCGCCCTGGTAATAGGTTCATCTATACCAATTTTTTTTTTAACCTGAATTTCCTGAAGATGACTACCCTTTAGTCCAGCATCAGATCACCTCTTTACCTTTGCATCCGGAAGTACGCTAAGAAACGGTGTGATTTCTGGTGATTCGGGGTATGTGTGTTGGGGGTGTCATCCTGATTTTGGAGAGGAAGAAACTGACTTTACATCTCTGTGGTTTCTGTGGAGCCATCTGAGCCAGGCTGTGGTTGAGTGTCAGACGTGGGATGCTTTGCCACCCAGTTCCCTTATGCTCCAGGAGAGGAGGGTCCTGATGGCAGCTGACGCCATGAACACACTCACACGTGCGCCAGTCCCTCCAGGGGTCACTTCTTAACACTTAGTCATGACTTTCTGAGCTGGAGAAATCTGAGATTTTGGCAAGTTACATTCATTTATTTTTACTCAAACTGGGATTTCCTCCCCTCTTTCTTTTTAAACCAATAGTAAATAATGCACAGTTTTTTTCTTCATAGCCACCGTTTACAATCTTTTTTATTATCTGTTTTGTTTTTCTGCAGTGAGTTTTGTGTCACTTTCCTGTTCTTATTTTTTCCCAAATGTTCAGAGTGATGCCTAGTTTTCTATTTTTAACAAACTGGAATTTCTCAGCCATGTGCTCAAGGCCCAGTACCAAATCTTGATTCACCAACTTTATTTTCTGTTCCCAGTCAGATATTCCACTTGAGTCAAGATCATCTGTCCTGCCAGCCCTCAGCTCTCTGCTTGCTCAAAGGAACCTGTAAACAGCAGTCAAATACTGTCCAGAAGTGGCTGCTGCTACTCAGCTCTCTTACCTGTGCTTTCCTGTCAGAGAGATAGCCCTCTGGGGGATCTCTGCTGACTTCTCCCCTTCCGTCTGATACATGAAGTATGACTCAAATTCTACTGATCAAAGCCTATGTTGATTAACGCTAGTTGCCTGACCAGCTCCTTTGCCTGGCTCTCAGGATAGACGTCCTTGGGGCTCCACCAGCGGGTGGTCAGGTGCGGCTGTTAAGAATCTGAAGCAAGTGTCTCTGGGTTCAAATCCCACGTTGGCCACCTGTGTGACTTTAGGAGAGTCAGTTTGATCTGTGCCAAAACTTGTTTATCTGCATACAGAAATTTGAAAAAAGTCCCTGCTCCTCTGCAAACTGAAAAAACTAAAGTTCCTAGCATTTAAAATACCTGGCATGCATTAGGCACTGTTTCAATGTTCACTTTGTTATATTCTCACTTGCTGGTATAAGTCTTTATGTTGGCTCCACTGTTAACATCTATGGTGGTACACCCCCCCTTTGCCCCCCAGTTTTGTCTTCTGTTCTCTTCTGGAACACTGGGTAAATATTGGTTTTTCCATTTCTTCCTCCCCTTCCCATTTCCTCCTTTTCAGACCTAGTCCTGGAACACAGCTGCCACTCAGTTTTTCCAAAGAGCAGGTTGTCCTTGTTCCTCACAGCAGCTCCGGAGTCTAGCCCTAGATTCTGTGCCGTCTTTCCTCCTCAGTCCTCTCTGGGAGTCTCAACCCAACTCCTGCTCCAGGGGATGCGGCGGCAGAGGTGTGCACAGCCGCTCTGCCTCCTGGTGGCCATGCTCGGGACTGGCATCGTCCCCAGTGTCCGGAGAAAGCCTTCTCTTGTCTGTCAGCACCCCTGGCCACACCCCCAGCTCCTTGGCCATTCGCTGTAGTGACAATGGAATCTGCTCCAGTTCCTTTCTTTCTTGGCAGCACAAATGGTCCTCTTTCTTTTTTTAATGGGCAGAATAAGCAGGAAACAGAAGGGACAGCTACTGGAGCATTGAACTTACCTTGGGCCACGTGGCTTCCTAGAGAGGGATGACTGTGCCCAGGCTCTCTGCTACTGCCCAGACATCCCGCTTGGGTCACACCCACCACAAGAAACCCTGCGAAGGCCCAGAACTTTTCATGCCTGGGTTCCCTGCTCCTTCTCCTCCATCTCGACCTGCCTCCCCCTGCATGTTCTTTAGGGGGTGTGCATGTATGTGTGTTCTTTCTTTAACACTCTTCTTCTCTTTCAGAAAAACTTTTTTTCCTGGGTAGTAAGACAAGCTTTAGGTTATTCTCTCTCAAGTTCAGGGTTACCAAAAAGAGAAGAATGGTTAGACATAAGACTGCATTTGTTAGTTTTTCTCTTTGGTCATCCTCTCAGAAACTCATTGCTAGTAGTTTGAACCATATACAATTGCTGACCTTTAGCCATTTTTTTGACCCAGAAAGTGGCCATTTTGTACAGTTCAGCCTAAGACCTACTTCCTGGCTGGCTTTCCTGTCCCCACACAGAGGGTCTCAGCCTCATCCGTGCTCACCAGCTCTGCAGGCAGACCAGATTCGAGCAGTCAGCAGTGCTTCTTGCCAGAAGACCAAGCAAGTTCATTCCCCCTGCATTGTCATCCCTGTCTCGTAAACATCGAAACTGCATTTGTTTATTACACTCTAAATGGATTTTATGGAGCAGACGCTGTGTGCGTGATGAAGCTTGGCAGCCACGACACCAGAACCACTTAGTCCTTTTCATGCAAGTTTGTTTTACTTTCCAGTCTTCACATACAATGCTGCCAACAAGGAGACCTGTGAACACAACCACGAGCGCTGCTCCCGGCATGCCTTCTGCACTGACTACGCCACGGGTTTCTGCTGCCACTGCCAGTCCAGGTTCTACGGGAACGGGAAGCACTGTCTACCTGAAGGTGAGGGGTGATGGCTTGACTGGGGCAGGGGGCTGCTCTGGGTCTGTTCCTGCCACTTGCTGTTTCTAGCGGCCACCATGAGTTCTGCTTGTGGACATTGTGTCGCTGCTGTTTGAATCAAAGTGCTAGCCACTTGCAGGTGCTCCATAAATGTCTGAGGAATGAACACGTTTGAGCTGATTTCCCAAGTTGAGGATTAACCAGAAATGTTTCCTCCCATTTTGCTAGTGTGTTAGAGTCAGAGTGGATGGGAGAGAGGGAGGATGGGAGGAGAGATGGAAGGCAGGTCTGTCTGGTACCTAGATGGCCAGTGGGATGTTAAGGAGTTGGGAAAAGGGCTGAAGATGGAGACTGGGGAGTTGGTGGGTGGCTTTATCTGTGCGCCTGGATGATGGTCAAGGTTGACAGGGTTTGTTATCTCTCAGGGGCACCTCATCGAGTCAATGGGAAGGTGAGTGGGCACCTCCTCGTGGGCCATACACCCGTGCACTTCACCGACGTGGATCTGCACGCTTACGTGGTGGGCAACGACGGCAGAGCCTACACGGCCATCAGCCACATCCCACAGCCTGCTGCCCAGGCCCTTCTCCCGCTCACGCCGATTGGAGGTCTATTTGGCTGGCTCTTTGCTTTAGAAAAACCAGGCTGGGAGAATGGCTTCAGCCTCACAGGTGAGCAAGACTGTGGTCACCACTGCTTTGGTGGCTTGGAGGCTTGGGTCTCCACTCAGGGGAAGAGAATTCACTTGCTCCAGAGCCACACGGGTGGGCATGTTCTGTCCAAGGTAGTGAGGGATGGTTTGGCCTTGCAGGACTGTTTTTAAGACCTTATGATTCCTTTTAAATGCTTTCCAGGTTGTTCTGAGAAGTAGGATGATTCCATTTGGACCATTCATGGTCTCTTACCCCATTTGTGGAAGCCTGTGTGTCACACCCCATGTAACTGAGTTGTCATGCACATATCTGTCAAATAGGGATGCATGTGAAAATTCTGGGGCACCTGGAGGTGATTTCACTTCATGGGGAAGGGTGCCTTCCTCCTTGTCCCTTGATGACCTATACCTATAATGGTGTAGACAGCACTCCTTAGACTTTAACCCACATGCGCATCACCTGGGGCCTCAGGAAAGGGTAGGTTCTGATTAAGTAGGGGGAGGAGAAGGGTGCAGGGAAGGGGGGCCAAGGGTATCTGGGATCCTGTTTTCCTAGCGAGCTTCCAGGAGATGATAATTCTGGTCTGAGGCCCACCCTTCAATAGCAGGGGTCTAGGGAATACATCCCGGCTCCTCACCTCAGTACACTTTGTTCCCCAGTGGATTTATCTTTATTACACATAAAGTGTGAGAGAGATGTTCTTTGCCCACCTTCAGGTATAGAGCTCAATAGCTATTTGTAGGGTCTTGCTTTTAATCAAGGTTTGATAAAACCTTGAGTCAAAAGTAGATAAATAAAATACAGTATACCTAGTTACATTTGAATTTCGGATAAACAATGATTAATTTGAATAATTTCTGTAAGTATGCCCCAAATACTGTATGGGACATAACTTATACTAAATATCTGGTTTTTCATTCATCTGAAATTCAAATATAAATGGGTGTCCTGGGGTGTTCTGTTGGTTTTGCTAAGTCTGGCAGCCTTAGAAAGAGAAAGGTCGAGGATGTTCTTAGGGGTTTATTTTTCACAGAAAACAAGTTCCTACAAAGAGAAGCAGTGTGAAATGGGATAGGATGGAACCACACTCTTGAACAGAAAGTTTGGGGAAGCTCATGAAATCAACAGCTGATAGTACTTTATCCTGGTTATCAGATCTCCTTAGGTGCTGTCTCCAACAGCAGCAGAAATTGGGAAGTGGAAATATGCACTGGTGATTATTGCTGAAAGATGCAATGCTTCTTTTCATTCCTGTGCTGGATTTTTATTTTACGCTCCAGGTGCTACCTTTATCCATGACGTGGAAGTTACTTTCTACCCAGAAGAAGAGAGGGTCCGAATCACTCAAACTGCTGAGGGGCTGGATCCAGAGAACTACTTGAGCATTAAGACCAACATTCAAGGCCAGGTGCCTCACATCCCAGCAAACTTCTCCGCCCACGTGGCTCCCTACAAGGAACTCTACCACTACGCAGACTCAGGTGCATGCCGTGAGTTCTCACATCTGTTAAATGGGGATGGTACACATCTCACAAGACAGTTATGAAGCTGATGTGAGTGACTGCATAGAAGGTCCTTAGAACAGTGCATGGTCTATGAAATGAGTTCAGCATTGGTTTGATTATTCTTGTTATTTTGTTAGTGTGAGAAAAGTGCTGGCTGTTGTAACACAAGGATATCAACAGCCCTACCTAGTACTTGCAAGTAATAATAACATAATCAGTTACAACCTTGTCTGCGGAGTGGGAAGGGATGGTATAATTATGTATGGTTTTTAACTCTCATCCTCTCTGGACCATGGAAGAGTACTGATTATTGGAATTTATATTTGTTCTCTAATCTTGTTTGGAGCTACAGTGTTTGTAAAACTGTTAAAGTTGGAGTCAGAAGATAGGACTTTTTGTCATAATGTGTCTAAAGAATTTGGGGAAGAAGGTCACTTACATCAGAGAGCCTGTTTGCTCATCTCTAGAATCATAACCAGCTTTCTTTCTGTCTCACTTGGGTGACGTGTTAAGTGTGATGTGTTCTGTAAAACACCACCTGCTTTCAAGATGCTGCCCCGATCTCAGCTCCTGTCCTGCAGCACAAGGGTTTTGATTGTGCCTTTGCTTCTGCTATGATGAAATCAGGCGAGAGGCATAGGGAAGAGAATGGGCAGCAGAGACCTGGCCTGGGCACAGAGCGACCGATGGCAGAAAACTGTCAGGCCTCCCTGCTCTGCACTCAGATGGAGATAAAAGACGCCCTCCCCCACTTCTTTCCCCAGAAGCCTTCAGACTTAAGTGCAAGGTGTTGGAAAGCTTCTTTTCTGTGCACTGATGGATGGATTGGCTGAAATCTTGGGAAGCAGAGTCAGGCCACCTTGAATTCCAGTTACCACTCTGTGCTACCAGCCTTGTGTCTTAGACTACTTCTTAACTACTCCTTGGCCTCTGTAAGCTCTCCGTACAAGATGACAGGGTCCACCTTACTGGCTACTGTGAGGAGTAAATGAGGCAGTGCGTATGGAGTGCTGGGCATGGCTGGCAGATAACATAGTGTATGCTTTGTGAATACTGACAGCAGGGTTTATATCTCTGCCCTCAGTGCTTTGGTTTTACTTTTACACTGGTTCTTGAGGTTGCCTCGCAGGTTCCCGTTCAAACTCAGGAACTTCTGAGGGGGACATACTCCAGCAACTACATAAAAACTGTGCCAAGAAACTCAACCCACAGAAAAAAAACCTCTGTTTTTAATATTTGCAAATTTTCTTGTTTGACTGAATGATGTCTGTTGCAGCTGTGACCTCCACAAGTACCAGAAGCTACTCTCTCGTGTCTGGTGCCGTCAACCAAACACGGTCCTACCGCATCCACCAGAACATCACCTNCTTCTGAGGGGGACATACTCCAGCAACTACATAAAAACTGTGCCAAGAAACTCAACCCACAGAAAAAAAAACCTCTGTTTTTAATATTTGCAAATTTTCTTGTTTGACTGAATGATGTCCTTTGCAGCTGTGACCTCCACAAGTACCAGAAGCTACTCTCTCGTGTCTGGTGCCATCAACCAAACACGGTCCTACCGCATCCACCAGAACATCACTTACCAGGTGTGCAGGCATGCCCCGAGACACTGGGCCGTCCCCATCACCCAGCAGCTGAATGTTGACCGGGTCTTTGCCTTGTACTCGGATGAAGAAAAAGTGCTCAGATTCGCCGTGACCAATCAAATTGGCCCCATTGAAGGTATGGTTTCGCATTTCTGTTCTTACTGGGCAAAAATTACGTTGAACTTTCTCTCTTCATTCCTTTTTAGTGCCTCAGAACGATTTACACAGGTTACTAAGGGTAACTGAGTGCCAGGCTCTGTTAGGTGCTGGGTGTAAGGATGAATAAAGCAGGATCCTGTCCTTGAGGCGGAGGAGGAGGTAGAAATGGAGCTTTTAGACAGTGTCCCTGCCAAGATCGGGAACAGAGCATCATACATGAGGCTGGTTTGTTGCGGTACCCAATTGTGTGCACCCATCTGTTTTGGGGACACACCTGTGATCAAGGTGTGGTCAAGTTAGGAGGGAGAATGATGCTGACACATATTTGTTATGATAGTGATAAGCACAGGGTGCTGTGAGCCTAGTTGGGAATTTCAGGGAAGATGTCCCCAAGGAAGTGATATTTAAGCTAGTTAAATGGTGATAAGGATTTCACCAAATCAAGGTGGGACAAAGACCCAGAGCCTGAATTGGATGCAGATAAGTAGTCAGGGGGGGCTGGTCATTGCAGTTATGGTCCTGGAGATAGTGATTGTTAAGGTGATGATAAAGATGATGGCAATTATTAGTACAGGAAGGATATAAACTAAAATTTTCAAAGAATGGGCCTGATAGCTTATTTAACTGACATTACTATAGAATATAGTGCATTATGGTAACACGAAGAATTTTGAATTCTTGAGGGCAGGTTCAGTTTCTACGATTCTAGACATATGAGGGTTTGAACCTCTGTTACTCTAGCAAAGTAACTTTTATCAGACTTTTTTTTTTAAAGAATCTTTTTGTCTTTATTTTTTCTGTTTATTTTTGGCTGCACTGGGTCTGTTGCTGTGGGCAGGCTTTCTCTAGTTGTGGTGCGTGAGCTTCTCATTTGGTGGCTTCTCCTGTTGAGGAGCATGGGCTCCAGAGTGCGTGGGCTCAGTGGTTGCACTGCATGGGCTGGTTGCCCTAGGCCATGGGCGATCTTAGTTCCTGGACCAGATGTTGAACCTGTGACCCCTGCATTGGCAGGCAGATTCTTAACCACTGGACTACCAGGGAAGTCCCTATCATACATTTCTTACATTTGTGGAGCGTGATGCTTGATGTTATAATAGGTAGTGAGATGTGTCATAGGCATGGGAGCTAGTGTTAGTGGTGGGAAGTTTTTTCAGAGTAGATATATTAGTTGATCATATGGGAGCTGAGGGTAGGATGCTTTAGTTTAAAGCAAAGAAATTATTGATAGTGTTTTATAATAAAGTTGGTTGTATATATTTCTGGTATGTGGGGTTGTGTAATATCCTAGAAAGAGGATTATTGTGAGAGTATTTATTATAATAATGTTGGCATATTCTGCTAAGAAAAATATATCCATGTGCCTGCTGCATATTCTACATTGAAACCCAATGTGAGTGTAGATTCTCCTTCAGTTAGGTCAAAGGGGGCTCAGGCTCGGTTAATTTCTGCTAGAGTGGAAATAAATAAATTGATTTTAGCTAGGGGTCATGATAGGAAGATTATTCATAAATGTTCTTGTGATGAGGGTTGAGAGGGTTAAAGATCCATTTATTAAAAGGATTGATAGAGAAATAATTGCTAGTGTTACTTCATATGAAATTGTGTACTGCACATAAGGCTCTGATTAATGTATATTTTGAGTTGGAAGCCCGTCTGGATCATAAGATGGAATATAGAGCTAGGCTTGGCATAGCTAGTGTAAATACTACCCCTAGATTCATATTAATGAGGGGATAATGTATGGGTAGAGCAATTCATATGATTAGGGCTCGGGTTAAAGTTAGGACTGGTATGGAAATGGAAGATGTAGCCAGGCTTCTCCATCCGTAGGATTCTCCAGGCAAGAATACTGGAGTGGGTTGCCATTTCCTTCTCTAAGGGATCTTCCAAACCCAGGGATTGAACCCAGGTTTCCTGCATTGCAGGCAGATGCTTTAACCTCTGAGCCACCAGGGAATCCCGTACCTTAAGAAATAGTTCTTTAATAAATAATTCGACTGTGTTAGCAATAGGTTGTAATAGGCTGTATGGTCTGACAATATTTGGTCTCTTTGGAAGTTGCATATAACCTAAGATTTTTGGCTAAATTAATGCGAGAAATGTCACAGCTAAAAGAATGGAGATGACGAATATTAAGATGTTAATTTGTTAGGAAAAGGATTTGAACCTCTGGTTATAAAGGGTTAAGTTTTACACAGTTACTGGATTCTGTCACCTTAATAAAGTCTGTTCTTGGGTAATATTTTGTATATATTAAATTACATCATTAATTGGTTATATATGTGTGTGTGTGTGTGTACATATATAGCAGTTTTTTCATGTGGGCATTATTTCTCTTTGTCTTTTCACACTGGAAGAACTATATAATAGAAAACAACCTTGATTACTCTGGTCTGAACTCAGGTTGTGTAGAACTTTAATCATTGAATGAACACATTTTTAATAGCAGTTACACCATTGGGGTGTCCTGATCTAACATCAAGGTCATAGACTTTTTGTCAATATGAACTCTAGAATAGGATTGAACTGTTATTCCTAGGGTATCTTGTTCTGTTGATCAGTGTTTGGTCAGTAAGGGATACTATTTTGACTAGTAAGTCTAGACTTTAATCATTTGGAGATATTTTTATTCTCTGAGGACACCCCAACCAAAAATGTCAACCCATGTAAAAATTTGTTGTCCCTTAGTGGTTTAGTTAGGTTTCCGGGGAGTTAGTTAATTAAAGCTCCAAAGGGTCTTGTCTTATTTTGCTATTGCTGCCTCTTCACGCGGAGGTCAGTTTCACTGATTGAAAGTAAGAAACAGTAAAACCCTCATGTGGCCATTCACACCAGTCCTTATTTAGAGAACAAATGATTATCGTACCGCTGTACAGTCAGGACACCATGGCTGTTTACCAGTTGTCACTGGGCAGGCAGGGCTGCAATACTATTTGTGCTAGAGGTGATGTTTTTTTATTTGCTATGTTTCTTTTACTTTTTAAAAATCTTTCCTTGAGTGCCTGCCTGCATTGGATCAATAGCATAATTACTGAATAATCTTGAGTTGTGTTTATTTGCTGTTAATTATCAGTATATTGGGCTTCCCAGGTGACATTAGTGGTAAAGAACCCACGTGCCAATGCAGGACACAGGAGACTACGGTTTGAGCTCTGCATCAGGAAGATCCCCTGGAGGAAGGCGTGGCAGCCACTCCAGTATTCTTGCCTGGAGAATCCCACAGACAGAGGAGCCTGTGGGCTCTAGTCCATAGAGTTGCAAAGAGTTGGACACGACTGATGTGACTTAGCATGTCTGCATGTGTCAGTATATTATTAGTATACTGCCACAGTCTATTATTACAGTATATTATATAATATACTGTACATAGTCAGTATATATTTGTATCTGTCAGTATACCAGGGAAGCCCATATACAGACACAGTATATAATACAGAATATTATTACTGTAAGTAATATAAGTTTATGTAAGAAATATTTCTAGTTACTCATATTAACATTGTTGCCTCTATTGGTCAATAGATTAGTTCAGCATAAAGCTAGGAGTTGATTTGCTTATTACTGGTATTAAGATAAAGTTATTGAGAGCGTCCTTGGTATCTTATCTAGTAAAGAATCCACCTGCACATTGTTCGCAGTAGCTAGGACATGGGAGCAACCTACATGTCCATCGGTGAATGAATAGATAAAGAGTTGTGGTACATATACACAATGGACTATTACTTATGTATAAAAAAGAACACGTTTGAGCCACTTCTAATGAGGTGGGTGAAATTGGAGCCTATTATACAGAGTGAAGTAACCCAGAAAGAGAAACACCAGTGTAGTGTATTAATGCATGAAGTGAAAGTCGTGTCTGACTCTTTGCGACTCCATGGACTATATGCTGCTACTGCTGCTGCTAAGTCACTTCAGTTGTGTCCTACTCTGTGCGACCCCATAGACGGCAGCCCAACAGACTCCTCCATCCCTGGGATTCTCCAGGCAAGAGTACTGGAGTGGGTTGCTATTTCCTTCTCCAATGCATGAAAATGAAAAGTGAAAGTGAAGTCGCTCAGTCGTGTCCAACTCTTAGTGACCCCATGGACTGCAACCCACCAGGCTCCTCCGTCCATGGGATTTTCCAGGCAAGAGTACTAGAATGGGGTGCCATTGCCTTCTCCAATGGACTGTACAGTCCATGGAATTCTCCAGGCCAGAATACTGGAGTGGGTAGCCTTTCCCTTCTCCAGGGGAATCTTCCCAACCCAGGGATCATACCCAGGTCTCCTGCATTGCAGGCGGATTCTTTACCTGCTTAGCCACAAGGGAAGCCCAAGAATACTGGAGTGGGTAGCCTATCCCTTCTCCAGTGGATCTTCCTGACCGAGGAATCAAACCAGGGTCTCCTGCATTGCAGGTGGATTCTTTACCAACTGAGCTATCAGGGAAGCCCATATTAATGCGTATATATGGAATTTAGAAAGACGGCAGTGACAATCCTATATGCAAGGCAGCCAAAGGGACACAACTGTAAAGAACAGACTTTTGGACTATGTGGGAGAAGGCGAGGGTGGGGTGATTTAAGAGAACAACATTGAAACATGTATATTACCATATGTAAAATAGACGGCCAGTGCAAGTTCAATGTATGAAGTGGGGCACTCAAAGCCTGTGCTCTAGGACAACCCAGAGGGATGGGGTGGGGCAGGAGGTGAAGGGGGTTCAGGATGGGGAGACACATGTGCACCCACGGGTGATTCATGTCGGTGTGTGGCAAAAACCACCACAATATTGTAAAGAAAGTATTCTCCAATTAAAATGAATTTAAAAACAAAAGAATCTACCTGTAATGCAGGAGACCCCAGTTCAATTCCTGGGTCAGGAACATCCGCTGGGGAAGGGATAGGCTACACAAACCAGCATTCTTGGGCTTCCGTGGCTTAGCTGATAAAGAATCCACCTGCAATGCGGGAGACCTGGGTTCCATCCCTGGGTTAGGAAGATCTCCTGCAGAAGGGAGGGAACCAACTACCCACTCCAGTATTCTGGCTTGGAGAATTCCATGGACAGAGGAGCCTGGCAGGCCACAGTCCATGCGGTCACAAAGAGTTGGACACAACTGAGTGAATAACTTTCACTTTCATCATCATATTAACACTGTTGCCCCTATTGGTCAATAGATTAGTCCAGTATAAAGCTAAGAGTCAGTTTGCCTATTATTTGTATTAAGATAAAGTTATTGAGCTTGAATGCTTTCTTAATTGGTGGCTGCATTTAAGCCAACTGTGGTGGTGTTTTTAACCTCTAGATAAGATTGTATCCATGTCTAAAATCTAACCTTCTTATATTAACATTTAAAAATACATAAAACTTTTTAATTTTTTGGTTATTTTAAAAGTTGAACTAAAATTCTTTCCCTGGAGAACCAGCTATCACTAGGCTTGTTAGACTTGTCACCTCTACTTATATATCTTATTTTGCTACATAGATGAGTCCGTTCATAAGTAGCTCTTCTGATTTCAGGACATTTAACTTCTCTTTGTTAATGTTTGCTAGTTAAATGATTATGCAAAATATATAAGGGGTAAACTTTTCTTTTTGTTACTTTTAATGTTTCTTTCATTATTCCCTTACTTTCTCTATAGTGCCAGAGGATATTCTGAATTTCTGTCTCCTATACTTTAAATGTTGAGTGAATATTTTATTTAATTTGCTTATATTAGTAAATCTTGTGGGGGTTTGGCTTGACTTTTCTAAGTGTGAACTAGATGCTTTTATTTAAGCCATGTTTTGACTTATTTGAGCACACTTTCCAGTATACTTACTTTGTTCCGATTTGTCTCCTCTCATATACTTAGTGTTTATTACAGTACTTGAAGAAGGTGATGGGTGGTGTATGCATGCTCCATGGCCTTATTCAATTAAGCATTCTGTTTTCTTTAAAAAACACATTTATTTTTGGCTGTGCTGGGTCTTTGTTGCTGTGTGTGGGCTTTCTCTCGTTGTGGCGAGCGGGGGCTACTCTCTAGTTGCTGTGCTTGGGCTTCTCATCACAGTGTCTTCTCTTGTTGCAGAGCACAGGCTCTAGGAATGTGGGCTTTTGTAGTTGCAGCACGTGAGCTCACTAGTTGTGGCACGGAGTCTTAGTTGGCCTGAGGCATATGGGATCTTCCTGGACCAGGAATTGAACCCATGTCCCCTGCATTGGCAGACGGATTCTTAACCACTGGACCAACAGGGAAACTCAAGCATTCTATTCTTAATTTACTACTAAATCCCCCTTTGGTTTTTAGTTTTCATAAAAACTTTTGTGTTGTGAGAAATATATTCTTGAGATAGAAAATACAGCCCATTTCTTTCCACCCCATCAGTTATACCTTGACTTAACATTTTTATTTATGATAATTATGCTTTTATTCCTTTCTTAGGGCTTGCTAGAGACAGTAGTAGATAGACTGAATTAGCAAGGGTTGGTGGGGTTTATCGATTATAGAACAGGCTCCTCTAGAGGCGTGTGAGGCATAGCCAAGTCCTTTGAGTTTTGAGTTGTTGCTAGTAGTACTCTAGTGAATAATTTTGGCATTATAATTATTTGGATTTAGGGCCAAGCATAGTGGGATATCTAATCCCAGTTTGGGTCTTAGTTGTCATATCATCAGGAAATACTAGTCACTTTCATAGTCTGTTTTTATTTAGCTATGGCTTTTTACAGTTTAATTGAAATTTAACTTTATATTACTCTTTAACATGTTTTACACTAAATTTCTATTAATTTGAGTTAATCATATGATCTTGGTGGCTGGCATGAAATTTACCAATCCTAGTTAATATAATTTAGTTGAACTTTTGTTTATGGCTTTATTCTTATTCCTACTGGCTTCCATGGGGGTGTGGTTAAGCAAGACATTATGAGCTACTACTGTTAGTGTGCTATATGCTGGCTCCTTTAAATCTTAGTGACTTAGAGGGCATTCTCATTGGGTGTGGATGATATATAGTTTTATGGAGATGTGGACACAGAGAACAGACTTATGGACAGAGGGGACGGAGAGGGTGGGACGAATGGAGAGAGTAGCATGGAAACATTTATATTACCATATGTAAAATAGATAGCCAGTGGGAATTTGCTGTATGATGCAGGGAGCTCAAACCAGTGCTCTGTGGCAACCTAGAGGGGTGGGAGGTGGGAGGGAGATTCAAGAGGGAGGGGACATAGGTATACCTGTGGCTGACTGATGTTGATATTTGGCAGAAACCAATGCAATATTGTAAAGCAGTTATCTTTCAATTAAAAAAAATTAATAGAAAGACTGGGAGCAAACCTATGTGTTTATGGAATTGATAAACTTATCTAGGCATCCTCAGTGCCTTGCTTTAGGTGTTAAGCTACATTGACAAGTTGTGTTTATATAGTGAAGTAACATGTATATAATGTTTTGTGTGATTTATGCTAAATTTAGTGTTAAACTTTTCTTTAAGATGGTTGATGGATCTTGGGAGATATCTGTCTATATAAATAGTAAATATCTAAGCAATTCTTTGGTATGATCAATGCTTATTTTCTAGGTCTATTTTATTTTGCACATTACATTGTTGGATAGATTAAATCCTATGTATCTATATGTTTCTGCTGTTTGAGAGGTTTGACAGGGCATTAAGGACTTGTAGGGCATGAGATTTAGTGGGGAATGAGGGGAGTTTGTTAAATAGGTCATTTACCTGTTCAGTCTGTACATGTACGTACATATGTGTAATTTGTTTTGTAACCATTGACTGAGTAACACCTTAGGTTGATGTTGGTAAATAATATTTAATAATATTCAATTAACATTCAGTTTATTTGACTGTGTTAAGGCCTCAGATGGCCATAACTGAGTCACAGCATCCCTTTATGGGTTTTTTTTTTTCATTTATTTTTAATTGGGGGAAAATTGCTTTACAGTGTTATGTTGGTTTCTCCTGTACCATAGTGCAAATCAGCCATAATTATATGTGTATCGCCTCCCTCCCTGCCCCCCCATTCCACCCTTCTGGGTCATCACAGAGCACCAGGCTGGGCTCCCTGTGTTATACAGCAACTTACGGCATGCCTTTAAAAAGTAAAAATATACCAAATGCATGAAACCAAAGTTATGTGTGAGCATGGCTGATTAGTCATTAGTCCATCAAGATGTCTTATTTAAGAGGAAAGGGCAGGTCATTTTAGGTCCCGAAGAACCAGATCTCTGATGAAGTTCAGACATTAATAGAAACTACCCCAGGTTATCGGCCTAGAACAAGAGGAGGGACACCAGCCAAGAGGGGTTTATGGTTTCATGTGACTTGCTGATTAAATTTGTGACCTATTGGATATGATGCACATGTTGACTAGAATTGGTTTGACTTAGTGTACTGTGTACATCCAGTAATATGTACCATGTAATAATAGTATAACATATATGCTTTTAAGCACGGAGTAAATAATGAATTTATGTATAGTGTATTATATACTATCAGTAGGTTCATGTGCATGCTCATAAGATGGGGTAAATAACAAATAATTATACATGTAGTATATTATGTATAATATGTATTTGTACTTATTAATGTGGTAATACATGTTATGCACGAAGTACATAGAAATTTATGGTAAAAAGAGGTTATTTTAACATTGAGATGATACTTTGTAAATCTTATAAATATCTCGTAACAAATCTTCAGGACTAGTTTAAATAGAATTTCAGCTTTGGGTGCTGATGGTGGAGCTGGAGCTTCTTCCTTGAGTTTTAGAGAGAGGTATTCTCCTTTTCTGGTTTACAAGACCAGTATTATAGATATACTACAAAGACTCTTCATTTTAGGAGGTTATTTTCAATAATGCTAGTTACTGGCATTATGTGTGTGCATGTATGCTACGTCTCTTCAGTCGCATCCAACTCTGTGTGACTGTAACCAGCCAGGCTCCTCTGTCCATGGAATTCTCCAGGCAAGGATACTGGAGTGGGTTGCTGTGCCCTCCTTCAGGGGATCTTCCTGACGCAGCAATTGAACCCAGGTCTCCTACATTGCTAGTGAATTCTTTACCACTAGCACCACCTGGGAAGCCCTACTGGCATTATACTGGAATTAAAAAGAAATATATGATGCTAATTGTTGGACAATAGTGAAGGGGGTGCTCTACAGGCTGTCCTCCAAATCATGTCAGTGTTACAGGTCTGTTACTAGTACTCAAAATACATATTGACCAAGAGGTCGAAACATTACACTTCATTATTTGGATATGTGAAACATTGGGGTAAATACTAGAATTAAAACTGAAAAGATTAGGGTCAATACTCCTAACTTATTAGGAATTGGCTGTAGAATTGCACAGGCAAATAGAAAATATCACTCTGCTTTGATATGAAGTGGTGTGTTGAGAGAGTTTGCTGGGGTGTAGTTGTGTAGGCCTCCTAGAAAGTGGTGAAAATAGTGCTAATGTTATTAGGATTAGTAATGAGGCACCTAGGATGTCTTAGATTGCATGTGTGCATGCTCAGTTGCTTCAGTCATGTCTGGCTCTTTGCAACCTCATGACTATAGCCTGCCAGACTCCTCTGTCCATGGGGCGGCAAGAATACTGGAATGGCTTGCCATTCCCTTCTCCAGGGGATCTTCCTGACCCAGGGATTGAAGCTGGGTCTTATACATCTCCTGCATTGGCAGGCAGATTCTTTACCAACTGAGCCATAAGGGAAGCCCCTTTGATTGTACAGTAGGAATGAAATGGGATTTTGTCTATATGAGATGAGACTCCTGTGGGGTTATTAGATCCTGTTTTGTGAAGGAATAGTAAGTGGATAGCTGCTAGTGCTGTGATGATAAATGGGAGAATAAAATGGAAGGTGAAGAACTGTGCAAGATTTACTTTGTCTACTGAAAAGTCACCTCAGGTTCATTCGATGTGGCTTGTGCTAATTCTTGTAATTGCCAAAAGGAGATTAGTAATAACTGTTGCCCTTCAGATATTTGTCCTGCAGGATGACATAGCCTATAAATGCTGTAGCTATGACTGTAAATAAGTTGACTTCAGTGTTTCGTGTTCCTAAATAAGTGTGGGATCAGTAATATAAGCCTTGTCCTACATGAATAAATAGGCAGATAAAAAATATGGAGTCTCCATTTGCATGTAGATATTGGATAACTCATCCATAGTTTACATCTTGGCAGACATGTGTTACTGATGAGAAAGTGATGATTGTGTCTGATGTATAATGTCTTGCTAGGAATAAACCTGTCAAAATTTGTAGAACTGAGCAAATGCCCAGGAGGGAACCAAGGTTTCATCATGATGAAATCTTTGATGGAGCTAGGAGATCAATAATTACATTGTTAATAATTTTAATTAATGGGTATGATTTTTGGATGTTGATCATTAATGTTCATTTTAAAATTAATTTTTGACTGTGCTGGGTCTTCGTTGCCGCATGGGCTTTTCCCTAGTTGTGGGAAGCTGGGGGCTACTCTCTAGTTGGTGGTATGCAGGCTTCTCATTGTGGAGCAAGGACTCTAGAACACACGGGCTTCAATAGTCACGACATGTGGGCTCAGTAGTTGTGGCTCTGGGGCTCTAGAGCACAGACTCAGGAGTTGTGACGCACAGGCTTAATTGTTCTGTGGCATGTGGGATCTTCCCAGACCAGGGATTGAACCCGTGTCTCCTGCACCAGCAGACAGATTCTTCACCACTGAGCCACCACGGAAGCCCCAGTGTTCTTATAGCTGAATTAACAGTGATGATTCTTCATTTCCTTGCCTATGGTTAGAGTCCATGTAAGAACAATAACATACATTGTGTTTAAGCACTATTTTTGTAATTAGTTTTGCAGGATTTTCTTCAAAACCTTCACCTAATTATGTGGACTTAGACTGTTTGTAGGTGGTGGTATTGGTTATGGGCTTGTGTTGAATTATGGTGGTTCATTTCAGGGTTTAATAGTATTTTTATTTATTTAGGCAAAATATTAATAGTATTTGGTTACACGTCAGCTATGGCTACTGAGAAGTATTCTGAAGTTTGAGTCTCTAGTAAGACTGTTTTAGGTATATTTCTTTCAAGGTTGATAGAATTTTCAGTAGTTTGTGTGTTAAATGGTGAGGAAGGGGAGATTGTGTTTAAGTTTAATGGGCTAGATAATTGGGTTATTTATGATATAAGTAATTCTGAGTTTTTTGATGAAGAGGTGCAGGAATTGGGGCGTTGTACAGCTCTGGTACTTGACTGATAATTGTTACTAGTGTATCACTGCTTATTGGTATTGTGGTTATTATAAAGGTTCAGTTCAATCACTCAGTTGTGTCTGATTCTTTGTGACCCCATGGACTACAGCACGCCAGGCTTCCCTGTCCATCACCAACTCCTGGAGCTTACTCAAACTCATGTCCATCGAGTTGGTGATACCATTCAACCATCTCATCCTCTGTCGTCCCCTTCTTCTCTTGCCTTCAATCTTTCCCACCATCAAGGTCTTTTCCAATGAGTTGGCTCTTTGCATCAGGTGGCCAAAGTATTGGAGCTTTAGCATCAGTCCTTCCAATGAACACTCAACACTGATCTCCTTTAGAATGGACTGGTTGGATCTCCTTGCAGTCCAAGGGGACTCTCAAGAGTCTTCTCCAATACCACAGTTCAAAAGCATCAATTCTTTGGCACTCAGTTTTCTTTATGGTCCAACTCTCACATCCATACATAACTACTGGAAAAACCATAGGTTACTCATGGTAATTTAATAGATTATGCTTAGGGTGGGAGAAGGCAATGGAACCCCACTCCAGTACTCTTGCCTGGAAAATCCCATGGATGGAGGAGCCTGCTGGGCTGTGGTCCATGGGGTCGCTAAGAGTCGGATATGACTGAGTGACTTCACTTTCACTTTTCACTTTCATGCATTGGAGAGGGAAATGGCAACCCACTCCAGTGTTCTTGCCTGGAGAATCCCAGGGACGGGGGAGCCTGGTGGGCTGCCATCTATGGGGTTGCACAGAGTCGGACACGACTGAAGCGACTTAGCAGTAGCAGCAGCAGATGCTTTAGGGTGAGTGTAATGAGGGATGAAAGAAAATATACTTCAATTAGGCCTTTTTGGTCTGACACGAGTGTAGAGAATTTTATTTAAATAAGGGAAGTAGTTTTCATAGGATTCTTTCTAGTCAGGTTAAATATAGGAGGGATGCTGCTGCTTTCTGGCTTGTTGATAAATTTAAGAATGGTGGGAAGTGATGTAAAATAATGAGAAAATATCCTAAGAGGCTGGAAAATTTGAAAAATTTGAGGGTATTTTAAATTTTAAGTTTTGTGTAGTGAGATTAATTTTGAAAGCCAGAGTAAAACCTAGGATGGTCACAGCAAGGGAAGTTAGTTTTGAGTAATAAAGTGTAGTTATTTGTAGGATTGCTGTTGGGGGAATATTGTTGGAAGTAATGAATCCCAGTGAAAATACTTCCCACCAGTAAATGTTTAATAGAATTGATTGGGAGTGGGTTGTTTTCATTCATTAAAGTTAATGAATTGTCCTAATAGTGTAAAGAAAATGTGGATGCTATAGACATTTGTAAGAGATGTGGTGCTGTGACTTGGGCTCAGGTGTTGGTATATGATGTATTAGCAGTGTTGATAATTTAGGTCTTTAGAGTAGAAGCCTGTGAGGAATGGTATTCCCATCAGTGAGAGACTTCTGATAGTGAGGGTTGTTATGGTACAAGGCAATGCCTTAAATAAAGCTAACTTTCAAATGTCTTGTTCATCATTTGGGCTATGAATAATAGATCCATACCATATAAACAGTATGGCCTTTAAAAAAGGGTATGTGCAAATATGGAGAAATGCTAGATAAGATTGGTTAATATTGATTATTAATGATTATAAGGCCTAATTGGCTTGAAGTAGAGAAGGCAACAATTTTTTAAATGTCATTTTGGGTAAGAGTGCATTTTGCTGTAAATAATGTGATATTTATCCAAATACAATGTTGTTTGGATAAATTTATTATTCCGTTAAAGTGTAAAAGTGGATAAGTAGGAAAATCCCTGCTACAACTACTGTGCTTGAGTGGAGTAGGGCTAAAATGGGAGTAGGGACTTCTGTTGCTGAGGGAAGTCACGAACAGAGGCCAAATAGGGCGGACTTTCCAGCTGCAGCCAACACAAGTCCTATTAGAGATAGGTTTGAGTAAGCGATTTAGGTTAAGCATCAAGATTTGTTGTATGTTTCATGGGTTTAAGTTAAATAGAAATTATACTACTGATATAATCCAGTGTCTCCAGTATGGTTATATAAAATTGTTTGAAGAGCAGCTATATTTGCATCTGCTCATCCATATCATCACCTGATAAGTAGGAAAGATATAATTCTGACTCCTTTTCACCCAATGAAAAATTGTGAAAGATTGTTTTCAGTGACAAGAATTAGTATTGTGATAAGAAAAAATAGTATTTAAATATCATATTGAAAATTCCTTAACTGATCATGTGAGAAATAATTCTACTGGAACAAATATTATTGAGAAATAGTCTAATTTGAAGGTAAGTGATTTAAGGGTTCAGATTGAGATAATTATGTCTTGACATATATGAATAAATATTGTTGGAATTAAGCTGGTGATAGAAGCATAGTGGTTTTTACATAGGATGGATATATTTTACTTTTGTAGATGTTTGTGTTTGTTATTATAATTGATACAGTTTAAATATGTAGTGTGAAAGAAGTAAATAAGTTTAGTTTATTTATAGTTGCACCAATTTTTTTGTTCCTAAGACCAATGGGATAACTACTCTCCAGTCTGAAAAAGCCATGCTATTATATGGGGTAGCATGAATTAGCAGTTCTTGCCTACTTTTTTTGGTAAATAAGAAGGTTTAGTCTCTTGTTACTAGATTCACAATCTAATGTTTTTTTTAAAAAAACTATATTCACAGTATAAGAACCCTAAAATGATTCAAGGGTTTAATGATAGGAGTAAGAGAGGGAAAATGTGAGAGGTTATGAGGCATTTTCTTGTGTGAATGATGGTTTAATATTACTGATATGGTATGTTTATTTGCCTTATTGTGTTACAGTTAATATGTGTAGGAAGATAAGGCAGTGATTACTGTACTGTGTTAATCTTATTAAGATAATCATGATATTTGATCATGAGAAGGATGATACTACCACAAATAGTTCTCCAGTTAGAATGATAGTTGGTGGTTAGAGCTAGATTTGTTAAACTTGCTAGTAGTCATCATGTATTAATGGGAGGAATGTTTGTAGAGTTCATGCTAGAATTATTGTTTGGCTGTGAATTTTTTCGTAATTTTAATTGTCTAGGCAGAATAATATGGATGATGTGAGGTTGTGGGCAGTTATTAAATTCGTGGCTCCTATATAACCTTTAAGGTGTTAAGTGAAAGAGAAGAGTGAAAAAGCTGGTTTAAAATTCAACGCTCAAAAAATGAAGATCATGGTATCTGGTCCCATCATTTCATGGCAAATAGATGGGGAAACAATGGAAACAGTGAAAGAATATTTTGAGGGGCTCCAAAATCACTGGAGATGGTGACTGCAGCCATGAAGTTAAAAGACGTTTGCTCCTTGGAAGAAAAGCTATGACCAACCTAGACAGCATATTAAAAAGCAGAGACATTACTTTGCCAACAAAGGTCCATCTAGTCAAAGCTATGGATTTTCTGGTAGTCACGTATGGTTGTGAGAGTTGGACTATAAAGAAACCTGAGCACCAAAGAGTTAATGCTTTTGAACTGTGATGTTGGAGAAGACTCTTGAGAGTCCCTTGGACTGCAAGGAGATCCAACTAGTCAATCCTAAAGAAAAGCAGTCCTGAATATTCATTGTAAGGTTGAAGCTGAAACTCCAATACTTTGGCCACCTGATGGGATGAACTGACTCACTGGAAAAGCTGCTGATGCTGGGAAAGATTGAAGGCAGGAGGAGAAGAGGATGACAGGGGATGAGATGGTTGGATGGCATCACTGACATGACATGAGTTTGAGTAAGCTCTGGGAGTTGGTGATGGACAGGGAAGCCGGTGTGCTACAGTCTATGGGATCACAAAGGGTCGGACACGACTGAGCAACTGAACTGAGCATAACGAGTGCTGTGTGACTGACAGAAGAATATGCAATCAGTGACTTCAAGTCTGTTTGGCGTAAACAAATTGAACCTAGCTATGTTTATTCCTCCTAAGGAGAGTATAAAAAAGGGGTATGTTATAAAATCTGCTAATGTGTTTAGAATTGTTGCAATTCACAATGTACCACAGCTTCAGAATCTTACTGGTTCAGCTGCTAGGACTATGGATCCTGCAACAAGGGCTTTTACCTGCACTTCAGGTAATCAAAGGTGAAGGCTGTAGAGGAGTATTTTTACTGTAAAGGCTATCATACATGCTAGTCATGTGAAAATGTCGAATCAGCAGTTGGATGTTGCTAGTGTTCAATATTGAAGTATTGGAAAATTTAGTGAGCNTGCTAGGACTATGGATCCTGCAACAAGGGCTTTTACCTGCACTTCAGGTAATCAAAGGTGAAGGCTGTAGAGGAGTATTTTTACTGTAAAGGCTATCATACATGCTAGTCATGTGAAAATGTCGAATCAGCAGTTGGATGTTGCTAGTGTTCAATATTGAAGTATTGGAAAATTTAGTGAGCCTGCGACAGTTTTTGTTTGTTTTGGCCATGCAGTGCAGCATGCAGAGCCTAGGCAGGATCTTTAGTTCCCTTATGCCCCTTGTAGTAGAAGCTTGGAGGCTTACCCACTGGACTTCCAGGGAGGCCCCAAACCTGAGATGATTTGAATATATACTAGTGCTACTAAGAGTAGAAGAACTCTTGCTAGGGTAAAATGAGAAGGTTCTGCCTCAAGATGTTCTGTTTGATTGCCCCATTGGGTAATGATAATAAGTGTTGAAATTACTGTTGCTTCAAATAAAATATAAAATGAGATTAATTCTGTGGCTGTGAATTTTATAATTAGGAATATTTCTGATATAATTAGTATGGTAAATATTGTTTCAAGCTAATGATTCTTTGAGTAGGCGAAATTGGTTGGCTATTAATATTAATCATGAGTCATATTGTTAAAAATTAATAATGATGCTGATTAAGGAGTTAGAGAAAAAAATTAGTGAGACGTTAAGGCTACTGTCATTTACTTAAGATGAAAAAGCTTATAGACTAATTAATAAGCTATGGACTGTGGTATTAATTCAGATTATGTTCTTTGGTAGTCATGTTTGTGGTATTAGTATAATTATAGGAGTACTTTTTTGTTTACATGTTTGTTACTTTACTTTTTTTTTTTACTTTTTGCTTTTATTTTTTAACACCAAAAACCTTTTGTATTGGGGTATAGCCAATTAATGATGTTGCGGTAGTTTCAGGTGAACAGTGAAGGGACTTAGTTATACATACACGTGTATCTATTCTCCCTCAAACCCCCCTCCCATCCAGACTGCCACATAACATTGAGCAGAGTTCCATGTGCTGTACAATAGATTTTTGTTATCCATTTTAAATACAGCAGTGTGTACATGACTTTCCCAAAGTCCTTAACTCTCCCTTCCCCCCAGCGCCCATGGGTTGGCTTTCTAAGTCTGTGAGTCTCTTTCTGCTTTGTAAGTTCATCTGTATCATTTCTTTGTAGGTTCCGCATATAAGGGACGTCATGTGATGGTCCTCCTCTGTGTGACTGACCCCACTCAGTATGACACTCTCCAGGCCCATCGAGGTTGTTGCAGATGGCCTGATTTCATTCTTTGTTATGTCTGAGTAATATTCCATTGCGTATGATATGTACCACATCTTCTTTATCCATTCCTTTGTCGATGGACGTTTAAGTTGTTTCCATGTTTTGACCATTGTAAACAGTGCTGCAATGAACATTGGGATGTATGTATCTCTTTTAAATGTGTCTCCAACATTAAACCACAAAGTTCTGTCAATTCTCTCATCATGGTAGCTCTATTTTAAGTTTTTTAAAGAACCTCCATACTTACTGTTCTCCATCGTGGCTGTACCAATTTACATTCTCACCAACAGTGCAGGAGGGTTCCCTTCTCTCCACACCCTCTCCAGCGTTTATTGTTTGTGGATTTTTTGATGATAGCCATTCTGACTGGTGTGAGGTGATATCTCATTGTAGTTTTGATTTCCATTTCTCTACTAACTAGCGCTTTTGAACATTTTTGCATGTGCCTATTGGCCATCTGTATGTTCTCTTTAGAGAAATATCTATTCAGGTCTTCTGCCCATTTTTTGAGTGGGTTGTTTGTTTTAATGCTATTAAGTGGCGTAAGCTGTTTGTAAATTTTGGAGACTAATCCCTTATCAGTCAGTCACATCATTTGTAAATATTTTCTCCCTACCTGTGGGTTTTGTTTTTGTTTTGTTTGTTGTTTCCTTTGCTGTGCAAAAGCTTGTGAGTTTTAAGTAGTTCCCATTTGTTTATTTTTGCTTTTATTTCCATTATTCTGGGAGATGGATTAAAAAAGATTTTGCTGTGATTTATGTCAGAGAGTGTTCTGCCTGTGTTTTCCTCTGAGAGTTTTATTGTGTCTGGTCTAATGTTTAGGTCTTTAATCCATTTTGAGCTTATTTNTTGTGAGTTTTAAGTAGTTCCCATTTGTTTATTTTTGCTTTTATTTCCATTATTCTGGGAGATGGATTAAAAAAGATTTTGCTGTGATTTATGTCAGAGAGTGTTCTGCCTGTGTTTTCCTCTGAGAGTTTTATTGTGTCTGGTCTAATGTTTAGGTCTTTAATCCATTTTGAGCTTATTTTTGTGCATGCAGTTAAGGAATGATCTAATTTCATTGTTTTACACATGGCTGTCCAGTTTTCCTAGCACCAGTTGTTGAAGAGACTGTCTTTCCAACATTGGGTAGTCTTGCCTCCTTTGTCATAGGTTAACTGACTGTAGGTGTGTGGACATATTTCTGGGTTTTCTATCCTGTTCTATTGATCTGTATTTTTATTTTTGTGCCAGTACCATACTGTTTTGATGACGGTGGCTTTGTAGTATAGTCTGAAGTCCAAGAGCCTGATTCCTCCCGTTCCATTTTTCTTTTTCTAGATGCTTTGGCTCTTTGGGGTCTTTTGTGTCTCCATACAGATTTTGAGATTTTTTTGGTTCTAGTTCTGTGAAAAATGCCATTGGTAATTTGATTGTGTTGCATCTGTGAATTACCTTGGGTAGTATAGTCATTTTGGGAATATTGATTCTTCCAATCCATGAATATGGTGTATCTTTCCATCTGTTTATGTTTTCATTGCTTTCTTTCATCAGCATCTTAAACTTTTTGGAGTACAGGTCTTTTATCTCCTTAAGTAGGTTTATTCCTAGGTATTTTATTTGTTTTGATGCAATGGTAAATGGAATTGCTTCTTGAATTTCTCTTTCTAATTTTTCATTGTTAGTGTATAGAAATGCAACAGATTTCTGTGTATTAATTTTGTGACCTGCAACTTTACCAAATTTGTTGATGAACTCTAGTAATTTTATGGTAATGTCTTTAGGATCTTCTATTTCATCTGCAAACAGTGACAATTTAACATCTTTTCCAATTTGGATTCCCTTTACTTCTTCTCTGCTGTAGCTAGGACTTCCAAAACTATGTTGAATAAAAATGGTGAGAGTGGACATCCTTGTCTTCTTCCTGATTTTAGAGGGAATGCTTTTAGCTTTTCACCATTGAATATGGTGCTAGTCATAGGTGTGTCATATATGACCTTTATTATGTTGAGGTATGTACCCTCTATACCCACTTTCTAGAGAGTTTCTTCATAAATTGGTGCTGAATTTTGTCAAAAGCCTTTCCTGCATCTATTGAGATGATCATATGGTTTTTATTCTTCAATTTGTTGAGTGTTGTGTATCACATTGATTGATTTGTGGATGTTGAAAAATCCTTGCAACCCTGGGATGAATCCTAATTGATCATGGTGTATGATCTTTTTAATGTATTGTTGGATATGGATTGCTAGTATTTTGTCGAGGATTTTTGCATCTATGTTCATTAGTGATATTGGCCTGCAATTTTCTTTCTTTTTTTGTGTGTGGTATCTTTGTCTGGTTTTGGTATCAGATGGTGGCCTCATGAAATGAATTGGTAAATGTTCTTCCTCTGCAACTTTTTGGAATAGTTTCAGAAGGATAGGTGTTAACTCTTCTCTAAATGTTTGATAAAATTCACCTGTGAAGCCATCAGGTCCTGGACTTTTGTTTGTTGTGAGGTTTTTAATCATAGTTTCAATTTTAGTGCTTGTGATTGGTTTGTTCGTATTTTATGTTTTTCCCTGGTTCATTTACGGAGTTTGTACCTTTCTAAGAAATTGTGCATTTCTTCCAGCAATTCCAATAAAAATATCATTTTATTGGTATAAGTTGTTCATAGTAGTCTTGTGATTCTTTGTATTTCTTTGGAGTCAGTTGTAACATGTTTCCTATTTCTAATTTTACTGATTTGAGTCCTCTCCCTTTTTTTTCTTGATGAGTCTGGCTAATGGTTTATCAATCTTGTTTATCTTCTCAAAGAACCAGCTTTTAGTTTCATTGATCTTTGCATCTGTGTTCTTTGTCTCTATTTCATTTATTTCTGCTCTGATCTTTATGATTTCTTTCCTTCAGCTAACTTTAGATTTAGTTTGTTCTTCTTTCTCTAATTGTATTAGGTGTAAGGTTAGGTTGTTTATTTGAGATTTTTATTATTTCTTGAAGTAAGACTGTATTGCTATAAACTTCCCTCATAGGACTGCTTTTGGTGCATTCCGTAAGTTTTTTACCTTTGTGCTTTCCTTTTCATTTGTCTCTATGTATTTTTTAATTTATCCTTTGATTTCTTCAGTTATCTAATGGTTGTTTAGTCACATGTTGTTTAGCTGCTACATTTGTGTTTCTTAAAGTTTTTCTCCCTATAGTTTATTTCTAATCTCATAACATTGTGATTAGAAAAGATGCCTAATATTCTTTCAGTTTTCTTAAACTTACCAAGGCTCATCTTGTAGCCCAGCATGTGGTCATGTGTGGGCTACACATGACTGTGTGCACTTAAGAAAAATGTGTCGTTTGCTGCTTTTGGATGGAATGCTCTATAAATGTCAATTATGTCCAGTTCATCTAAAGTGTCATTTAAGGCCTGTGTTTCCTTATTGATTTTCTGTCTGATCTATTGATGAAAGTAGGGTATTAAAGCCCCCACTATTATTGTGTTACTGTTGATTTCTCCCTTTCTGTTTGTTAGTATTTGCCTTACATATTGAGGTGCTCCTATGTTGGGTGCATATATATTTATAATTGTTGTATCTTCTTCTTGGATTGAACTCTTGATCATTATGTCATGTCTTTCTTTGTCTCTTATAACAGTCTTTGTTTTAAAGTCTATTTTGTTTGATATGAGTATTGCTACTCCAGCTTTCTTATGATTTCCATTTGTGTGAAATACCTTCTCCCATCCCCTTACTTTCAGTCTGTAAGTGTCCCTAGGTATGAAGCGGGTCTCCTGTAGACAATATTCATATGGGTCTTGTTTTTGTATCCACTCAGTCAGTCTTTTGGTTGGTGCATTTAATCCATTTACATTTAAAGTAATTGTCAATATGTATGATCCTATTACCATTTTGTTAATTGTTTTGGGTTTATTTTTTGTAGAAGTTTTCCTTCTCTTGTGTTTCCTGCCTAGAGAAGTTCCTGTAGCATTTGTTGTAAAACAGGTTTCGAGGGATTGAATAATCTCAACTTTTGCTTGTGTGGAAAGCTTTTGATTTCTCTATAAAATCTGAATGAGAGTCTTGCTGGGTAGAGCATTCTTGGTTGTAGGTTCTTCCCTTTCATCACTTGGAATATATTCTGCTCTTCTCTTCTGGCTTGTAGAGTTTCTGTTGAGAAATCGGCTGATAACCTTATGTGTTTTTCCTTGTATGTTATTTGTCTTTTTTCCCTTGTTGCTTTAATACTTTAACTTTGTCTTTAATTTTTGTCAGTTTGATTGCCATATGTTTTGATGTGTTCCTTATTGGATTTATCCTGGTGACTCTCTGCTTCTGGGACATGATTGACTATTTCCTTTCCCATGTTGGGGAAGTTTTCGGCTGTTATCTCTTCAAGTATTTTCTAGGGTCCTTTCTCTCTTTCTTCTCCTGGGACTCCTATAATGTGAATGTTGATGCATTTAATGTTGTCCCAGAGATCTGTTAGGCTGCCTTCATTTCTTTTCATTCTTTTTTCTATATTCTGTTTTACAGCATTGATTTCCACCTTCTGTCTTCCAGGTCATTTATATATTCTTCTGCCTCCGTTACCCTGCTATTGATTCCTCCTAGTGTATTGTTCATCTCTGTTCCTTAGTTCTTCTAGGTCCTTGGTAAACATTTCTTGCATCTTCTCAATCTTTGCCCCCCCCCAATTCTTTTCCAAGATCCTGAATCATATTCACTATCATTATTCTGAATTCTTTTCCTGGAAGGTTGCCTGTCTCCACTTAATTTAGTTATTTTTCTGGGAATTTATCTGTTCCTTCATCTGGGACATAATCCTATTTCTTTTCATTTTGGGTAGCTTTCTTTGTGGTATTAGTTCTGGAGGCTGATGGGATTGTAGTTCTTATTTCTTCTGTCAGCCCTCTGAAGATAAGAGGCTTGTGCAAGCTTCCTGATGGGAGGGACTTTCTGGGGAAACTGGTTCTTGTTCTGGTGGGCAGGACCATACTCAGTAAGCTTTAATCCAATTTTCTGCTGGTGGGTAGAGCTGTTCTCTCTCCCTGTTAGTTGTTTGGCCTGAGATGACCCAGTCCTGGAGTCTATAGGCTTCTGTAGTAGGGCTATTGGTGATCTACAAGGGGTCTTATGTCATGATGTAGCTCCTGGGACTGTTGCTATCAGTGCCTCCATCCCCTCAGCAGGCTCCTGCCAACACACACCTCTGCAGGAGACCCTCAAACACTCACAGGTAGGTCTGACTCAGTCTCCTGTGGGGTCACTGCTCCTTTCCCCTGGGTCCTGTGCACACAAGATTTTGTTTGTGCCCTCCAAGAGTCTCTGTTTCCCCAAAGTCATATTCCCTGGGGATTCCCAGTCCCTTGGCCAAATCCCCAGACTGGGAAGCCTGACATGGGACCTAGAACCTTCACAACAGTGTAAGAACTTCTTTGGTATTATTATTCTCCAGTTAGTGAGTCACCACCTGGCAGGCATAGGATTTGTTCTTATTGTAATAGTTCCCCTTCTGCCATTTTGTTGTGGCTTTTCCTTTATCCTTGGATGTGGGGTGTCTTTTTTGGTGGGTTCCAGTGTCATCCTGTCAATGATTGTTCAAAAGCTAGTTGTGATTTTGGTGCTCTGGCAGGAGAAGATGAGAGCAAGAAAAGAGATCAAGAAAAGAAAGTCTGTTACTATTTCTGTTATTTCCCCATCTATTTGTCATGAAGTGATGGGACCAGATATCGTGATCTTTGTTTTTTAAATGTTGAGTTTTAAGCCAGCTTTTTCACTTTCCTCTTTCCCCTTCATCAAGAAACTTTTCAGTTCTTCACTTTCTACCATAAGGGTGGTATTATTTGCATACCTGAGGTTATTGGTATTTCTCCCAGCAATCTTGATTCCAACTTGAGCTTCATCCAGCCTGATATTTTGCATGATGTACTATGCTGCTCCTGCTGCTGCTAAGTCACTTCAGTCATGTCTGACTCTGTGCAACCCCATAGATGGCAGCCCACCAGGCTCCGCTATCCCTGGGATTCTCCAGGCAAGAACACTGGAGTGGGTTGCCATTTCCTTCTCCAATGCATGAAAGTGAAAAGTGAAAGTGAAGTCGCTCGGTCATGTCCAACTCTTTGCGACCCCATGGACTGCAGCCTACCAGGCTCCTCCATCCACGGGAGTTTCCAGGCAAGAGTACTGGAGTGGGCTGCCATTTATGCATAGAGGTTAAATAAGTAGGTTGACAATATATAGCCTTGACGTACTCCTTTCCCAATTTTGAACCAGTTTGTTGTTCCACGGCCGGTTCTAATTGTTGCTTCTTGACCTGCACATAGATTTCTTAGGAGGCAGGTAAGGTGGTCTGGTATTCCATCTCTTGAGGAATTTTCCACAGTTTGTTGCAATCCACATAGTCAAAGGCTTTAGCATAGTCAGTGAAGCAGAGGTAGATTTTTTCTGGAATTCCATTGCTTTTTCTGTGATCCAACAGATGTTGACATTTTGATTTCTGGTTCCTTTGCCCTTTCTAAATACAATTTGTAAATCTGGAAATTGTTGGCTTGCATACTGTTGAAGCCTAGCTTGAAGGATTTTGAGCATTATCTTGCTAGCATGTGAAATGAATGCAATTGTGTGGTAGTTTGAACATTCTTTGGCTTTGCACTTCTTTGGAATGAAAACTGACCTTTTCCAATCCTGTGGCCACTGCTGAGTTTTCCAAATTTGGGGGCATATTGAGTGCAGCACTTTCACAGCATCATCTTTTGGGATTTGAAATAGCTCAGCTGTAATCCCATCACCTCCACTAGCTTTGTTTATAGTAATGCTTCCTAGAGCTTCCCTGATAGCTTAGTTGGTAAAGAATCCACATGCAAT
>SJYA01001465.1:513378-649103 GCA_006410615.1 Neotragus moschatus
TCCCTGGGATTCTCCAGGCAAGAACACTGGAGTGGGTTGCCATTTCCTTCTCCAATGCATGAAAGTGAAAAGTGAAAGTGAAGTTGCTCGGTCATGTCCAACTCTTTGCGACCCCATGGACTGCAGCCTACCAGGCTCCTCCATCCACGGGAGTTTCCAGGCAAGAGTACTGGAGTGGGCTGCCATTTATGCATAGAGGTTAAATAAGTAGGTTGACAATATATAGCCTTGACGTACTCCTTTCCCAATTTTGAACCAGTTTATTGTTCCACGGCCGGTTCTAACTGTTGCTTCTTGACCTGCACATAGATTTCTTAGGAGGCAGGTAAGGTGGTCTGGTATTCCATCTCTTGAGGAATTTTCCACAGTTTGTTGCAATCCACATAGTCAAAGGCTTTAGCATAGTCAGTGAAGCAGAGGTAGATTTTTTCTGGAATTCCATTGCTTTTTCTGTGATCCAACAGATGTTGACATTTTGATTTCTGGTTCCTTTGCCCTTTCTAAATACAATTTGTAAATCTGGAAATTGTTGGCTTGCATACTGTTGAAGCCTAGCTTGAAGGATTTTGAGCATTATCTTGCTAGCATGTGAAATGAATGCAATTGTGTGGTAGTTTGAACATTCTTTGGCTTTGCACTTCTTTGGAATGAAAACTGACCTTTTCCAATCCTGTGGCCACTGCTGAGTTTTCCAAATTTGGGGGCATATTGAGTGCAGCACTTTCACAGCATCATCTTTTGGGATTTGAAATAGCTCAGCTGTAATCCCATCACCTCCACTAGCTTTGTTTATAGTAATGCTTCCTAGAGCTTCCCTGATAGCTTAGTTGGTAAAGAATCCACATGCAATGCAGGAAACCCCTGGGTTGGGGTCGAATCCTGGGTCAGGAAGATCCGCTGGAGAAGGGATAGACAACCTACTCCAGTATTCTTGGGCTTCCCTTGTGGCTCAGCTGGTAAAGAATCTGCCTGAAAGGCAGGAGACCTGGGTTCGGTCCCTGGGTTGGGAAGATCCCCTGGAGAAGGGAAAGGCTACCCATTTCAGTATTCTGACCTGGAGAATTCCATGGACTCTATAGTCCATGGGGTTGCAAAGAGTGGACACGACTGAGCGACTTTCACTTCACTTCACTTCTCGTAATGCTTCCTAAGGCCCACTTGACTTCACGCTCTAGGATGTGTGGCTCTAGGCGAGTGACCACACTGTCGTGGTGATCCAGGCCATTAAGTCCTTTTTTGTACAGTTTTTCTGCGTTTCCTTGCCACCTTTTCTAAATATCTTCTGCTTCTGTTATGTCCATACTGTTTCTGTCCTTTATTGTGCCTGTCTTTGCACTGAATGTTCTCTAGGTATCTCTAATTTCCTTGAAGAGATCTCTAGTCCTTCCCAACCTATTGTTTTCCTCTATTTTTTTGCATTGTTCACTTAAGAAGGCTTTCTTATTTCTCCTTGCTATTCTTTGGAACTGTGCATTCAGATGTGAGTATATCTTTTCTCTTTTAACTTTTTTTAAGGCCTCCCCAAACATTTTGCCTTTTTACATTTCTTTTTCTTGGGGATGGTTTTGATCACTGCCTCCTGTACAATGTTATAAAGCTCTGTCCATAGTTCTTCAGGCACTCTATCAGATCTAATCCCTTGAATCTATTTGTCACTTCCACTGTATAATTATTAACGGATTTGATTTAGGACATACCTGAGTGGTCTAGTGGTTTTCCCTTCTTTCTTCAATTTAAGTCTGAATTTAGCAATAAAGAGTTCATGATCTGAGCCACAGTGAGCTCCTGGTCTTATTTTCGCTGACTGTATAGAGCTTTTCCAATTTTGGCTGCAAAGAATATTAAATCAGATTATTAAATCTGATTTTGGTATTAACCATCTGGTGATGTCCATATGTAGAGTTATCTCTTGTGTTGCTGGAAGAGGGGGTTTGCTATGATCAGTACATTCTCTTGGCAAAACTCTATTAGCCTTTGCCCTGTTCATTTTGTACTCCAAGGCCAAATTTGCCTGTTATTCCAGGTATCTCTTGACTTCCTACTTTGTATTCCAGTTCCCTATGATGAAAAGGATGTCTTTTTTTTTTTTTTGGTGTTAGTTCTAGAAGGTCTTGTAGGTCTTCAGAGAACCGTTCAACTTCAGCTTCTTCAGTATTAGTGATTGGGACACAGACTTGGATTACTGTGATATTGAATGATTTGCCTTGAAAACAGAGTTCATTCTGTTGTTTTTGAGATTGCACCCAAGTACTGAATTTTGGACTCTTTTGTTGACTATGAGAACTATACCATTTCTTCTAAGGGATTCTTGCCCACAGAAGAAGATATAATGGTCTTCTGAATTAAATTCACCCATTCCCATCCATTTTAGTTCACTGATTGCTAGAATGTCGATGTTCACACTTGAAATCTCCTGTTTGACAACTTTCAATTTACCTTGATTCATGAGCCTAACATTCCAAGTTCCTATGCAATATTGTTCTTTATAGCATCAGACTATACTTTCACCACCATGCACACCCACCGCTGGGCATCTTTTCTGCTTTGGCTCCATCTCTTCATTCTTTTTGGAGCCATTTCTCTGCTCTTCTCCAGTAGCATATTGGACACCTACCAACCTAGGGAGTTCATCTTTCAGTGTCGTATCTCTTTGCCTTTTTGTACCGTTCATGAGATTCTCAAGGCAAGAATGCTGAAGTGATTTGCCATTCCCTTCTCCAGTGGACCCCGTTTTGTCAAAACTCTCCACCATGACCTGTCTGTCTTAGGTGGCCCTACATGGCACAGCTCACAAAGCTGTGATACACATGATCATTTTGGTTAGTTTTCTGTGGTTGTGCTTTTCACTCTGTCTGCCCTCTGATGGATGAGGATAAGAAGCTTATGGAAGCTTCCTGATGGAAGGGACTGGCTGGGGGGAAAACTGTGTCTTGCTTTGGCAAGGCCATGCTCAGTAATGTTTCCTTCACTGTAGTTTGGCCTGAGGCCAATCTATGAAAGGGGTAATGGCAGCCTCCGCCAAAAGGACTTACACCAGCATGCCATGCCTCTCAGGACTGTTGCTGTCAGTGCGCCTGGCCCTGTGGCAGGCTACTGTTGACCCACGCCTCCACCGACTCCCAGACATTCATAGGTGAGTCTGACTCAGTCTCTTGTGAAGTCACTGTTCCTTTCTCCTGGGTCCTCGTGCATACAAGTTTTGTTGGGCCCTCCAAGTGTCTCTGTTTCCCCAGTCCTGTGGAAATTCAGTAATCAAATCCTGCTGACCTTCAAAGTCAGATTCCCTGGGGATTCTCAGTCCCTTTGCTGGCTCCCCAGGTTGGGAAGACTGTTGTGGGGCCTAGAATTTTCACAACAGTGCGATAACTTCTTTGGTATCATTGTTCTCCAGTTTGTGGATCGCCCACCCAGCAGCTTTGTGCCTTTCCCCACAGCAGGCTACCGCTGACCCATGCCTCCGCAGGAGACCCTCAGACATTTACGGGCAGCTGGCTCAGGCTCTTGTGGGGGTCACTGCTCCTTTCTCTGAGTCCTAGTGTGCCCTCTCAGTTCCTCTGGCAGGCATAATGTTTGATTTTAAGTGCAGTTGGGCCCCTCCTACTGTCTTGTGGTGGCTTCTCCTTTGCCCCTGGACATGGGGCATCTTTTTTTGGTGGGTACCAACATTTTCCTGTTGATGATTGTTCAGCAGCTAGCTGCGAGTTTGGTGTTCCTCCAGAAGATGAGCGCTCATCCTTCTACTCTGCCAACTTGTTCTAGGAACTTTAAGTGCATATTGCTAAGTGAAAGAAGCCAGTGTGAAAAAGCTTCATGCCGTGTGATTCTAGACTTTCTAGAAAAGGTAAAATTGTAGGGACAGTAGATAGATCAGTGGTTGCTAGAGGCTCAAGGGGAGGGAGGAAGGGAGGGAGGGAGGGATAGGTGGAGCACAGGGGAAACCATCTGTGACACTGTAATGGAGGATACACGTCACTATACATTTGTCAAAACCTGTAGAACTATACAGCACAAAGAGTCTACCCCAGTGTAAACTGCGGATGTTATTTAATAATAATGTGTCAATATTGACTTATCAGTTATAACAAATGTATATACTAATACCCAATGGTAATAATAGAGGAAACTGTGTAAATTGGTTAGGGGGTGGCTATGGAAACTCTATACTTTCTGCTCAATATTTTGATGACCTAAAACTGTTTTAAACAATAAAGTGTGTTTAAACTTTTAAAAATGTTCTAGGCAAGCCAGAGGATGAGCCTGGAAGTCAGGGAACCCTACTGATGGGAAATGACTTTGTCAGATCAAGGGGACATATTAATTCTGAAAGCCAGTAGGCAGTTTTGTTCTTGAAGACTAGAGGCACATGATGAGAAGGAATGTTTCCTTTCAGTTCTATTGATACTTAGCAGTACTGATANAAACTGTTTTAAACAATAAAGTGTGTTTAAACTTTTAAAAATGTTCTAGGCAAGCCAGAGGATGAGCCTGGAAGTCAGGGAACCCTACTGATGGGAAATGACTTTGTCAGATCAAGGGGACATATTAATTCTGAAAGCCAGTAGGCAGTTTTGTTCTTGAAGACTAGAGGCACATGATGAGAAGGAATGTTTCCTTTCAGTTCTATTGATACTTAGCAGTACTGATACTGCTGAGTCCAGAATCTGCACCTCAGCCAGGGGGTTCATAACTAGCAATTCTGTGTTTTGCCACTGGAGCTGAGGCCTCCTTTACCACCTCCTCGGGCTCTCTGGGCAGGTGTCACTTCAGCAGTATGATAACAGGAGATAAAGAGGACTGGGTTCTCCTGTGGAATATAGAGATGACACAAGACAGGAATCCAGAGCTTGTTTGTGTGCTTGGTTGGTTCAGTTTTAGGAAACTTGGTTGGGGGCACAGCTGCTGAATGTCCGAAGAAGGGATTATAATGTGAATTAATAGGAAAATATCAGCTGACTTAATAGAAACATGTACCTCAGAAGGAAGAAAAAGATCAGTTTTTGCTGATTTCTTAAGGAGAGGTTTCAACAGAAACACCTAGGGAAAATGACCATCACCTTTGAATGTCCAGTTCAGCCCTTTGCTAGGTGTAGGAGTCTGATCTGTAAGAGAGGTCACTTAGTGGGAGAACTTCCCAGGCCAGAGTCCCATTCAGACTCTGGAATCATTTATGGAAAAGACAGATCTCTGGGTGTATCTTTCCTCGAGACACACCCTAAGGGAGTAGCAAAAGGTCAGAAAGCCCACAAACTGGTGCATACCAGGTTGCTAATTTGCTTTTAGGATGACATGATTTAGGTCTAATTATAATAATCATTAGTAGCAATAGTAGTGGTAGTAGTAAAGGACAGTTTTACTTGTTGCCAAGCAATGTTCTAAGTACCTTTCATGAATTTAACTCATCAAATCCCCACAACAACCCTACCAGTCAAGGGACTGTTACTCCCTTTTACAGAGACAATGGTGTAGACATGAGTAATTTGCCTGGTCACAGCTGGAAGAGTTGAGCCGAGGCTCAAATCCAGCGCCAGCCCCAGAGCCCACTCTCATCCCTCACTCATGGCTGTTCCCCGTGGACCCCACAGACTCCAGGACTGCCTTGTAACATAGATCAAATTTTAAAAGAAGGAATGTGGATGTTTACCCTTTGTGTTTCAACCCTGCTTATCCATCTACCCCTATGTAAAACACCAATACTGTTCATTCTATCCAAATAGGAGAAAAATGGGGAAGAAAGAAGAAAATTAAAAGGAAAAACACAGCCTCTTTTCTTTTCTTCTCAGTGCCTGCAAGTATCTTAAGAGCTTTTCCCTTTTTCCAGAGGGAGCGGTGATCTGGTTGGAATGCTGAATGGTTCCACCTGACGTGGGAGCTCTCAGTTGGGTGTCCAGGGTTCAGGAGGCAGTCTTCCCAGGGAGCCCCTTCTCCCTAATCACCAGCCAGCTCCTTGCCTTGCCCAAGTGTTTGAGCTTCCCGTGTGGCTTGGCTGGTGTTGGTGGGGTTGCAGGACAGGATCCAGGAATGCTTCCTGCCCTTGCTCCCAGTTCAGGGCTCAGCTCTCCAGTTGAGGAGCCTTTGGGCAGAGGGCCATGCATTGAAGCTGAATGGACTGTTCCTTTAAGGAAAACCAGTCTTCTCCTCTTGATTAAATGACTAAATTAGTTCCAGATCCTCTGTCAGAGAGTCAAACTGTTCAAGAGGGAGAGGGAGAAATAGAAAATGTCTTAAGAAGGATACAGCTCTCCTTTACTTACTATAATAGGAGAAAAGCTAACTAGTCACAGAGAATGAATAGACTCACAGTTTTAAAAATGGATTTTTAATATAGTGTTTTTGGAAACCAAATTCTGAGCATAGGGCCTCAGGCTCAGAAATTGGCTGATACTTGGTTTAGAGCTGTGCTGTCACTGTCTTGAAGCTCTTAATAATTTTTGAACAAAAAGTTCCACAGTTTTGTTTTGCACTGGGCTCAGCAAATGATGTGGCCGTGCTGTCAGTGAAGGCTATTTTAAGTCAGTCTGATGCAGGTTTTCACACTTTCTCCTCAATTTCAGGTAGGCTAGTATATCCTGTCCAAGTTGGCCAATCAACTTCTGGGCTGCATTTCTTTTTTCCTCTTTTTAATGCCTCTCAGGCTGGAAAGCTCCTGACATTCCTGCTAATCTCAGCTGGAATGCGCCATGGTGCAGTTTTGATGCTGGAGAGCACTGAACAAGAAGGCTAAGTCATCAGTATTTATAAACTAAAGTATCTCAAAGCTCACTTCTTCCTTTGGCTGGTAGGTCAGGTACAAAACCTTCTCCTAAAATGGAGAGAGAATAATGGGAGGCAGTCAGGTCTTTGTTTCATGTGGGGCCTTCAGTGAAGACCTGACCCTGTTGTTTTCAGCTGCAGCACACACTGGGGACTGACTCAGGACCTTGGTCAGTAAGATCAAGTTAACCCTGCCACCACAACCCAGATGCTATACTTCCAGACTGCCTGGCAAGAGAATCAGAGGGGAGGGATGAGGGATGTCCAAGCACGCCTGTATGATTTGGGGAGCATGGCCTCTGCCTGACTTTTGGACCCATCCATCTCTTCTGGCTGTGTGACCTTGATCAGGTTACTTGACCTCTCTGTGCTGCAGTAAAAAGAAGATGCTAATACATTCCTCACAGTATGCTGCTGCTGCTGCTAAGTTGCTTCAGTCGTGGCCGACTCTATGCGACCCCACAGGCGGCAGCCCACCAGGCTCCCCTGTCCCTGGGATTCTCCAGGCAAGAACACTGGAGTGGGTTGCCAGTTCCTTCTCCAATGCAGGAAAGTGAAAAGTGAAAGTGAAGTTGCTCAGTCATGTCCGACTTTCGCGACCCCATGGACTGCAGCCCACCAGGCTCCTCTGTCCATGGGATTTGCCAGGCAAGAGTACTGGAGTGGGGTGCCATTGCCTCACAGTATAGTCATGAGTAAGGAATAGAATAGAGTAGGTAATGGTTTAGAACAATGCCTGGCACATCAGTGCTTACTACACATCACTGTTACACTCAATCTAGTAGATTAAGGGGAGATTTCAGATGTTACTCTTATCACTGCCTGGTGGTCGGATGGAGCCATGGCAAGGTTAACCCTAAAGAGTATATACGGCACAAGTTGTTCCCATTTATTTGGTCTTATAATTCTTAAAAAAAAANGGAATAGAATAGAGTAGGTAATGGTTTAGAACAATGCCTGGCACATCAGTGCTTACTACACATCACTGTTACACTCAATCTAGTAGATTAAGGGGAGATTTCAGATGTTACTCTTATCACTGCCTGGTGGTCGGATGGAGCCATGGCAAGGTTAACCCTAAAGAGTATATACGGCACAAGTTGTTCCCATTTATTTGGTCTTATAATTCTTAAAAAAAAAAAGAAGGCAAGATTTTCTCACTAATTGAATTTTGAAACATAGAATAGTGTACTTAGTGAGACTGCCCAATTTAGAGGCAGAAATTGTTGTTATAAGTTTTGCTGTCCCATTTCCCGGCTTTCTGAGCTTGGGCAATTTTTCTACTGTCTCTTGCTTATTTTCCTTATTGGTGAAAATTACCAATAAAAGGAATGACAGCCTGCCTCGCAAAATTATCCTGAGAATCACAGAAGATGATAGAATGAAAGTACTTTTAAATAAAAGGATGCTGCTGCTGCTAAGTCGCTTCAGTCGTGTCTGACTCTGTGCGACCCCAGAGACGGCAGCCCACCAGGCTCCCCCGTCCCTGGGATTCTCCAGGCAAGAACACTGGAGTCGGTTGCCATATCCTTCTCCAGTGCATGAAAGTGAAAAGTGAAAAGGAAGTCGCTCAGTCGTGTCCAACTCTTAGTGACCCCATGGACCGCAGCCTACCAGGCTCCTCCATCTATGGGATTTTCCAGGCTAGAGTACTGGAGTGGGGTGCCATTGCCTTCTCCAAAAGGATGCTATGTGTTGGATATTTTTATTCCCTGGACACAAACCTGCTGTAAATAAGAAAAGGTTAGTTATCTGCAGAGTAGGCGAGAGGAAGCCATTCTGGAATTGAGAACTGCAATGCAGATGACCCACCCTCACTTAGATATTAATAGTTTAGTCAGGTCTCCAGGCAGGCTTCAAACTTATAAGTCCACAGCCAGTTCTACTTGCCGATCTTCTTCCTTCTGTGCCGTTCTCTTGATGACAGCCAGATTGTGCTTTTCTTTTGTATTTTCTCTCTACCCACCCAGGAGACTCAAAGCCCACCCCAGTGAATCCTTGCTATGATGGGAGCCACACGTGTGCCACCACAGCTCGGTGCCATCCGGCGACAGGTGTGGACTACACCTGCGAGTGTGCATCTGGGTACCAGGGAGATGGACGGAGTTGCGTGGGTAAGACCCTAGTGCTCTGTGTTCCTCCATGAAGGCCTCCAGCATTCTGTCCATAGAAGGCAAGTGTCTGGTTTGTCATCTCTATGGATCAATGAGTTTAGCAGCTATTCATCAAAAAATACCAACTATTTAAAAACCAGGCATAATTCTGGTTAGGTTTACCAGAGTAGTTTGGAATGGGTATTTAGGGGTATTGTAATTCGTGGATATTTTATACTCTTAAATATTGTCATTTTGAGCCTGAATCAAGTATTTTTTACATTCATTAAAGAGTACATTTTTCTGGTTACCTGCAGATTTCAGACATCTATTTCATCCATTTCTTTCAGTTACTGTATCTCAAAAGCAGTCATGGAGATTTCTTTACACTTTAAAAGAAATGTGGTTACTTTGTGTGTTTTTCTTCTCAATGTTCAGAATTGCTAAAATGTTTAAAGAATTCTCAGAATATCTGTTCAGAACACATCTCCCTGGGGCTCATACTTGAATGACTTGAAATAAACGTTTCTTTTTCTGACGGTCTGCAATGGGCATCTGCATCTGGTGCTGAAGCAGCCTGCACTTTGCCCCCTGTTTAGTCTACTGATCGCTAGTCCCACCGAAACCTCTCAGAGGTGAGAGAATACCAAGTCTGCAGACCGTCCACTTGTGGGGCCTTTGGTTTAAGCAGCCCTTTCTGTTCTCACTCCTCCTTAGATGTCAACGAATGTGCAACTGGCTTCCACCGCTGCGGCCCCAACTCTGTGTGCGTCAACTTGCTGGGGAGCTACAGATGTGAGTGCCGGAGTGGTTACGAGTTTGCAGACGACCGGCACAGCTGCATCTGTGAGTGCCCACCTGTGCTCAAGGAGGCATGACTGTCTCCACTGTGGCTCTACAGAAGACTTGTTGCATGGTTTTCCAGGAAACAGACAACTCACATGGGAAGAACCCAGAGCTATGGCTCAGTTCCGTCCTGTGTGTTGGGGATTTGTTTTTGTCTGGGTTTTGTTGTTGTTGTGTTGTGCTATTTATCTATCTAAACAGAAATTTTTGGTGCAAGTCATGGAAGGATGTTCACGTCTGTCAGGACTGCTGTGTAGCTTGGTGTTTGGCCCAATCATGTAGTAAGATTATGAACTTTTCTCATACCAACAGCCCTAGATAGAGGTCAAGTATTTCTCAAATCAGAATGACATAGATTTTGTAATTTAAAGAGGCTTGTCCTATTTGACTGACCAAAAGCTCCATTGGTAATAAATATACCCTTTCTAGAGTTCCAGATAAATACTTGACATAAGAGTGGATCCAAAAGAACTAGAATTCCAAAGTCACTCCATTGCTAGACCTAGATGATTTTCGAGAAAACCCACTTTTGAATCCATTGAGATGAAAAGGTAGCAGCAATCACAGAGACTCGTGTGTGTGTGTGTGTGTGTGTGTGTCTGTGTCTGTGTCTGTGTGCGCATGTACATACAGGCATGCCAAGCAGCAGTGTTCTGCTTTAGTCAAGGACATTTGCTGATGACTTATTTTCATGCCTAGTATTATAGACACAAACCAAGACCAGCACTTCTTAGATTGTAATTTGCATACAACCATCCAGGAATCTTGTTAAAATTCCTGTTCCAGTTCACTGGCTCTGAGTTGGGGTCTGGGAACTGCATTCCTTATAAACCCCGAGGTGTTACCACGCTGTTGGTGTGCAGGTCACACTGCAAAGAGCAGGGCTCACCCATTCACAGGCCTGGGCTCTTAGACATCTTTGCCTTCTTCTCTCTTCAGCGATCACCCCACCTCCCAACCCCTGTGAGAATGGCCGTCATAACTGTGCTCCCGCCAGCCAGGCCCGGTGCATTCACCATGGAGATGGCTCCTTCAGCTGCGCCTGCCTGCCTGGTTATGCTGGAGATGGGTACCGGTGCACCGGTGAGTACCTGTGGGTGACTCAGTGACCCTGAAAGTTGCTTTGGATGCACGTCCTCATATCCCCAGGGCCTCTCAGAAACCTCTCTCTTCCTTTGACTCACGCCCCCTGGAACTGCTGGAAGAGAAAAAAAAGAGGTGTCCTTTGAGTCAGAAGCCAAATGTGATTGCCTTGGCACCGGATTGTTGAGCGAGTATGGTTGTCCTTGGAGGAGATGGGCCTGGAACAGTGGGGAGCTCCTGCCAGCTTGCAGTCTACTGTTCCCTGGAGCTACTGTAGCTTGGAGGGATGCGAGGGAAAATTGTATATTCCCCTGGGAGGAAGTCTCCATCCTTCAGTCTCTTTAGCTAATGGCTTAATTCAGCACTTCCAGTCTTGCCCAATTTTTAGTTGCTATTCCCCTGCTTGAAGTGGTATTTGAAGCAGTCTCTAAACGTACGTACAATTCTTTCTGTGTAATTTATTCCTTTGTCTCTCTCTCTCTCTCTCTCTCTGAAAGGGGAGAGGGAGAGAGAGAAGAAAAATCCACAGATATAAAAGGATATTAATGAATATCTAAGTACTCAAAGCTTTCCTTCCAGAACTCTAACTGTCTTTAAGACTTTATACCATATTTTATAAAATCACTAAACCAGAAAGCAGGACTAACTGTTTAAATTTAACTTCAAGATGTATGAGGTCGTTACTGAAAAACTAGGAATAATACTCTGATTATAAGTGTTCATGAAACTGGGATTAGCAGTACCTTAACACAGAGATCATTCAGTAAGCCACATAATTCACTAAAGATCTTCAAAACATCTGTCAGTAATACACACAAATAATGGTTAAATGAGATACTTGGAAACGAGAGGATGGTGGGAAAGGAGTTAGTTTTAGGTACAGAAATCGAAAATGCAGGCTTTCCCCTCTTTTCAAATCGCTTTTTGCATCTGGCCCTGGAGTACCTGGGCCCACTGAGCAAATTTGCTAAGAACAGCCGTATAACTCTAGGAGCTTCTTTGTGGTGGTTGTTCAGTCGCTCTTGTGTGCGACTCTTTGTGACTCTTTGTGTACGACTCTTTGCGATCCCATGGACTTCCAGGCTTCCCTGTCCTTCACTATCTTCTGGAGATTGCTCAAACTCATGTCCATTGAGTTGGTGATACCATCTATCCATCTTGTCCTCTGTTGTCCCCTTCTCTTCCTTCTCAAACAGATCCAATAGCCTGTTCTTAGCTAGATCAGATCTTAAACAGATCACATAGCCTGGCCCCGCCCTCCCCAGCTGTTGGCTGCTGCTTCTCCTCCCCTTTCCCTTTGGTTTCATCTGGATGAGCTGAATGGACCAGCAGCCTAAAGACACATGTTCTTGACAGAACAGATATGTCAGGGCAGCACAGCCCTCCGCTCCTTCCAGATGTGGGGCTTGTTGAACTTGGCTCTTGAATGTTTCCACTTCTGATGTACAGAGGCTTAGCTGTATGGGTTTCTTGAAAACGCAGTTTATATTGAAATGACCCCAAACTGTGACTCAGTTCAGCCCTGAGGTGGTTTTTTCTCCCTAAAAACACCCCCAGGTTTAGACAGAGCTCAAGTGCTTTTCACGTTAGGATGGAGTAGAGGTGTAAGTCACAGATGCTTGTCCCACTTGACCGGCCAGAGAGGTCCATCTGCAACAGATACTCTATACAGATGGAGGCACCCTCTAGGTCTGGGGGTAGTGGGGGGGTGGGAGGAGGCATCAGGTGATGTGCGCAAACCTCTCACGTTTCTGTTGAGCCCCACGGTAGGAATACTGCTTTTTCCTCCCTTGTGGAAACTCATCATTCAGTTTGACTTAACACACTACTGGCTCTCAGAAATGAGAACCAGAGAAAGATATCTTGCCAGTAGAATTTCATATTTAAACATCTGGCTGCTCAGGTCAGCTGAGATGGTGTTTCGAAAGCCTTTCATTCCTTAGGCCTTTGGTTTAAAACGAAGTTGAAATTCATCGCTGCTTAGATGTGATGAGGATTAAAATCAGAATGTTAATGGAGGTGAGCTGCTGCTTGTCCTAACCCCTTCGAGAATCATTCTCCCTTCTTTTAACTTCTGCTTGTCCTGGAGGACTTGGGTTACCTTCTGGGGTTGTAGTAGGACCTTGAAATTAGCTACTTTTCCATGCCGAGAGTTTTCTAGGATTGTCATTCTTTGCTATGGTTGCCCTCTTTCTGAGTTCAGGGACATTTTCAATTGTCCTTGTTTCATCTCTGCTTCTCTACTTTAGGGATTCTCTCTGGAACCAACAAACTTAAACTTAGGCCAGGCCAATCTGTTGATTCCCCAGTGTATTAGTAATCTATTGCAGCAAAACCATTTACCCCAAACACATAGCAGCTTAAAACAGTACACAGTATTATTATCTGTATGGTATAGCTCATTCATTTGCTTTAGGATTCTTACAAGGCTTCAGTCAGGGGGTCTGCCAGACCTAGGGTCTCTTCTGGGGTCCAGGCTGGGAAAGAGGCTCATGTGGTTATTGGCAGGATGCCGTTCCCCAAGGACTTTCAGGTCCCTGCTGGCGGCTATTGCCTGGAGGTGACTTTCAGCTTCTTGCCACTCAGACCTCTCCCACAAGGTAACTTCTTTTATTAAAGCCAGCAGCAGGAGGCCAGCTAGCAGGTTGGCAGTGACCACAAAAGTGATGTCTCCTCAGTATTGCTTTAGTATCTTGGTTGGAAGCCAGTTACTCAAAGGAAGGGGATTATAGAAGACCCTGAATACCAGGAGGAAGGGATCTTTGGGACCATTTTGAGAGGCTGCCTCCCATAGTCAGTTACCCTGTGGTTGCTGTCCAAGCTTCAGGGCAGTAGAAAATAACAATCATTTTCCTAAAGGTCTCTGCTGTGCATAAATCAGGCTGGGCTAATCATGAAGGTGGCTTGCAGGATAAGTGTATAAACGTGTGTGTGTGTGCACGCAGTTTTAAAGGCATGTCACAGGGTGCATGTGTCCCAGTGACAACTGAGATAGAGGAAAAGGGAGGAAAATAGTGATGAAGGCTCTGTTTTGTGAAGTGAGCACACTTAAAGCGCACATTCGTTTTCAGTCCATCAAACTGGCATTGAAAGAGTGTGTGGGTTTTTCTGTCTCCAGCCAGTTTGTTAAAAACCAGTTTCCCTGGGGAGGCTGCCCTTGGCTTTGGGTTCTCGATCTAGCCTGAGTCACAAGCAGGAATTTTTTTTATGCAAGTATAATGAAATCTTTTCCAGCTCCCCTCAGTCAGGATGGATTTCGATCCTGCATTGGTGTGAGCTGGATATTTCTCAGGCACATTTGTCCCTGCAGATCTTAGTGACTCTGCTGGATGGAAAAGCAGATTGTTGTGAGCTGAGACCTTTTCAGAGAGGGGCACGTGTGAGTTGAGGAACTGGGTTACAGATGGCCCATTACCCACAGAATGGCTGTGACGAGGGTTTCTTACATTGCTCTCACACAGGGCTTTTGTGGGAGGAGTGCAGACTCTGGATAAGGTATAGTAAAGTTGGTGTGGCCACAAGCGATGTAGAGACCAAGGCTTGAAGGGAAGAATCTGCTTCTACTCACAGGTCCCAGAGAGCAGGTCACCGCATGCCATGCAGGACCCTATGGGCACAGCCAGAATCCAGGTTCTGACCGAGCAGGTGGGGAGTGACAACTCATGGGCCTTCAAGCCTTTGCTGGGGTCTGGAGTGGGATCAAGTAGAGTTGGTGCCAGGGAATTTCACTGGGTGGTTCGAAAGCAAACCAGGGGAGGCAGAGGGGAAAGCTGGAGTCCAGGGGGTGGGCTTGCTTTGAAGGGATTTCAGCTGGGTTTTGGGTGTGGACTCAGAATTAAGGCAGGGAGAAGCATGCTGAAGCACCAAAGCCTGCACTCAAAATAGAGAATTTTGAACACATTTTCCAAAGAGGTTTTTTTTAGCTGCTTGGGAGCAGATAGAATGGAGAGTTGTGCTTAGATTAAGCCATCTGGCATTGTCTGACTGGCCAGAGACTCTCCTATGCCTTGAACCTTGCTGCCTTGACCTACCAGCACCTGAAGACCCTGACAGTGATGGGTAAGCAGGCCCCTGTCCCAGGGGTGTAAGAAGAAACTCCTCCCTTGCTAAGCAGTTCAAAGTGTCTTTTTACTTTCTGCTGACACCTGATCCCCTGGGAAGCTAGGAAGATTCCTCCTTTAGACAAAAGCTCTGGTTCCCGCTATACTCCTCAAGGTTGGCCCTCTGAGGAAGGCGGGTAGCCTGCTCTGTACTCAGGCCCTGGAGTGGCTGGTGGGGCTCCAGTTCGCTGACATGGTGCGAGAGCCTCCGAGGAGGCGATAGGAAGCTTGCTTCAGGGAATCTTAAGCTTCTCCAGCTTTAGGGGACAGGAGTTGTTCACCTGTAATGCTCTCAGTCTCTTCAGAGACTTTCTCCCTGTTCATTCATAAGTTATTGTCTCCCCATGACTTTGCCTTTGGGAGGATGGCTGCGCTTTCAGGTCTGGTTGGGATTTTAGGCCATAGGCTTTAAGAACATAACTCAGAACCTCTGGGGAATCCTCTTTCTCTTTGTTCACAAAAGTAATCACAAGCAATTGATCTATGGATTCTAGAAATAGGCCCTGTGTCTCAGGGAATTCCTGCTTCCTGCCATTGCCTGGGGTTCCTGTTACCAAGAGAAGTACTTTTAGTATCTGCATTATGAATAGCTTTAATTTCCTGCATTTGGTTGGATGCTAATTTTTGCAGTTTGGTTTTATAGCATCATAGAAGGCACAAGCAACTGAATGGGCACCAACTTCAGCCAACTGGACAATGGCATTGTCCTTCTAAACAGACAGGGCCAACCTCAAAGATAAGGAAACATGACAATATACAGCCCTGACTGATCAGATTGGAGATAAGTTTTTGGTTGTTGTAATTAATTTGGTTTAGTTTTGATTAACTGAGGAGCTAACCAATTTAACCTTGTAGATAAATTTATAACCACTTTCCTGCCTTTGTCAGTGAAAGGAGGGCATCCAGGCAGGCCAAATGCTCATCTAGGCAGAGTCTCTCTGGGTGGCATTAACTTCGGTTGTGTCAGGCATTCAAGGTGTTTCAGACTTCAGAGTGAAGTAATTTATGGGGGCTAAATGCTGGATACCACCCTTATGGCAGAAAGTGAAGAACTAAAAAGCCTCTTGATGAAAGTGAAAGAAGAGAGTGAAAAAGTTGGCTTAAAGCTCAACATTCGGAAAACTAAGATCATGGCATCTGGTCCCATCACTTCATGGGAAATAGATGGGGAAACAGTGGAAACAGATTTTATTTTGGGGGGCTCCAAAATCACTGCAAATGGTGACTGCAGCCATGAAATTAAAAGACGCTTACTCCTTGGAAGCAAAGTTATGACCAACCTAGATAGCATATTCAAAAGCATATTCATTAGTATATTCATTACTTTGCCAACAAACGTCCATCTGGTCAAGGCTATGGTTTTTCCAGTGGTCATGTGTGGATATGAGAGTTGGACTGTGAAGAAAGCTGAGTGCCAAAGAATTGATGCTTTTGAACTGTGGTGTTGGATAAGACTCTTGAGAGGCCCTTGGACTGCAAGGAGATCCAACCAGTCCATCCTAAAGGAGATCAGTCCTGGGATTTCTTTGGAAGGAATGATGCTAAAGCTGAAACTCCAGTACTTTGGCCACCCATGAGAAGAGTTGACTCCTTGGAAAAGACTCTGATGCTGGGAGGGATTGGGGGCAGGAGGAGAAGGGGACGACAGAGGATGAGATGGCTGGATGGCATCACCAACTCAATGGACGTGAGTCTGAGTGAACTCCGGGAGCTGGTGATGGACAGGGAGGCCTGGCATGCTGCGATTCATGGGGTCGGAGAGTTGGACATGACTGAGTGACTGAACTGAACTGAAATGCTGGATCAGGAGGATAAGCAGTGTAAGTGACTACACTGCTAATTATGATGTCAGAGTTTTTCCTTTCCCCTGAACAGAACGTCTGTGCTGTGTCCAGTACGTCTACTTACTGGTAGATGGGGAAAGCCCTTAGTGATGGAGAGGTTGCTCAGCACAACATAGTCACAGCAGGGGTGGCACTGATCACTCCAGGAGAGAATTCATCTGGGACCTGGGAGGCTGGGCGAGGAGCTGTGTTTGTCCCCAGCTGACTGACGTCACATTTAGGACGCTAAGTCTCCAGCTTCCAGGGTGCCATGTGTCTCTGTCACAAGCTGTACAGAATCGACATAGTTCATCCTGTGACTCCTGTTCTCTTGGTTTAATGCTGATCATCCCATCCCATGTTTTTCCCCTCTTCATGCAATTTTAAAACATTTTTGTATGTTAGCTCGGGTGTGACTGCTTTATTTTCCATTGAGCCTTGATCAGATCCATCCCCTTGATCCCCTCTTTGCTCAGGAAGACTTCTGTCTCTGAAGATGGCTTATCTCAACTACTGGTCATTGGTTTCAGCAGTTAGATTGTCAGACTTTTTTTTCCTGGCAGCAGGGTGGAGGGTATTGGCGCTGTGTTGCTATTGTCAGCCTGCACTGATTTCAGTAAATAAAAGGAATGTAAGTCCGCCTTTGTTTGAAGTTTCAGGATTTTGCAGCTATGAGAAATATGAAAATTAATCCACATGGTACTGTGTAGGAATGTTGGGACCTGAATTGTTTGTACTGAAAACCTGGACAAATTTAAATTTTTTTTCTATGTGTTGTCTTAAATCCTCTGATAATATTTTTTTATACTTCTATATTTCTTCTAAAGGTGGAAAGTAAATTTCTGATTAAAAAAATTTTTTTTTTAATTTATGAAAGTTTTTGGACATTCTAGGTAGTAGGAGTCTCTGATTATGTAAGACTGAATGTGTTTGGTAGTTGAGAAACGAAATTCGAGCTTCACTGGGTTCTTTTGCATCTATAAATCGGTACTTTAGGGAGATATTTCTCCTGGCACTCTTATCTGAGGTTATTGATATTTCTCCCAGCAATCTTGATTCCAGCTTGTGCTTCTTCCAGCTCAGCGTTTCTCATGATGTACTCTGCATAGAAGTTAAATAAGCAGGATGACAGTATACAGCCTTGACGTACTCCTTTTCCTAGTTGGAACCAGTCTGTTGTTCTATGTCCAGTTCTAACTGTTGCTTCCTGACCTGCATAGAGATTTCTCAAGAGGCTGGTCATGTGGTCTGGTATTCCCATCTCTTTCAGAATTTTCTGCAGTTTATTGTGATCCACACAGTCAAAGGCTTTGGCATAGTCAATAAAGCAGAAATAGATGTTTTTCTGGAATTCTCTTGCTTTTCTGATCCAGCGGATGTTGGCAATTTGAACTCTGGTTCCTCTGCCTTTTCTAAAACTAGCTTGAACATCTGGAAGTTCACGGTTCATGTATTGCTGAAGCCTGGCTTGGAGAATTTTGAGCATTACTTTACTAGCGTGTGAGATGAGTGCAATTGTGTGGTAGTTTGAGCATTCTTTGGCATTGCCTTTCTTTGGGATTGGAATGAAAACAGACTTTTCCAGTCCTGTGGCCACTGCTGAGTTTTCCAAATTTGCTGACATACTGAGTGCAGCACTTTCATAACATCATCTTTTAGGATTTGAAATAGCTCAATTGGAATTCCATCACCCTCACTAGCTTTGTTCATAGTGCTGCTTCCTAGGGCCCACTTGACTTCATATTCCAGGATTTCTATGCGAGTGATCACACCTTCATGATTATCTGGGTCATGAAGACCCTTTTTGTACTGTTCTTCTGTGTATTCTTGCTACCTCTTAATATCTTCTGCNTTTGAAATAGCTCCACTGGAATTCCATCACCTCCACTAGCTTTGTTCATAGTGATGCTTTCTAAGGCACTTTAGCCATAATAATAAAAATAAATTGCTACATTCTCATCAACAGATTAAAAAAGGCAAACTGACAAAAAATCCCAAGTATATACTTTCTAGGCACTTACACCTGCAGTTACTGCCAGGACTCAATAGGAAAGAACTCTTCAGAGTGGCAGGTTGGAAATGCTTCATGGAGCAAAGTTAAAGAGCTCTGATGCCAAAGAAAAAGAATTGGGCTATTCCTCTACTACACAGATTAAAAGGGGAATGCTATTCCCGCTTTCCCCTGTGTTTGATGCAAATCTTTCTAGTTAGAAGTCTTATATTAGCTTCAAGTAACCCTTAGTGTGGGTCCACGTTAAGTTTTTAAAAAATGCAGTGCTGCTGAAGGGCAGGAACCATTTACTTTATCACTCGCAGATTTAGTACAATGAAAGGCAAGCTAATGAGACAGTCTATACAGTACTTCATAAAGTAAACAGATATAAAAAATCAAGCACTTTGTATATGCATATGTGTGGTTTTGGAGAGGAAGCAAATGGATGTATGGGTAAAAGGATCATGCATACAAATGCTTATTTCTATAATCATTAAATAACTTAATAGGAATATGCTTGATCAGGCCACTGGACTGAAAAGAATTAGGATGAAGAGGTTAACTGAGCAATCCATGCTAATGTCTGTAATCAAAACTGTACTTTAATCATCTACAGACTACTCACTATGAATGGAAATTCCCCCAATCTCCCTCAGGAATTCACTTTAATATTGATTTAACAATTCTCCCTGTTGAATTGCTTTCTTGTATCACAGTTTAAGATAAATAATTCCTCTTGAAACAGATCAAAGGCAGAATTGAAGAACACTTAATCTTCACATATTGAGCTTGAAATAGCTCTTGTTTTTATATCATCAAACAGAAATGGTTTCCTAAGTTCTGTGTGAAATAAAAAATAAACAATAAACAAATAAGGATGCTCTACTATTTGGACAAGCGGAACTTGATTTCCTGATTTCCAAGAAAAATCAAGGAGCATATCTTATGACAGTTGTACTTTCAGCTAAGTATCTACAACTTAAGGACCAATATGGACCAGAGCTAACATTTCTAAATGTTTCCTCCCCACAGGATGATTTTGAGAAGTGTATGTAGTTCCAGGATTCCTGAATCTAAAGCATCATGTTCCAGTATCTGTGGCACTCTGACTTACAACTGGTAAGAAAAATTGCTTGAAGATCCCTTGATCAATGCATTTCATGTTTTAATCAGAGTATCGAGTTAGCCTATTAAATATAATGCCAATCGTTAAATATGCTTACAATTCCAGTCCTCAGTAAATCCCTTCTTGACACCATATGAGTAACACATGGACATAAGGACAAAGAACAATAAAGGAAAAGGATTGTATGAAATCTAACATTGAAGCAAAGAATCAATCAGTCTGTGGATAAATAAATGTTCATAAACTTGTGGAATCTCCTTCTATATTATGGTACTTATTATATCATATTTTCAAGTGTATTTTTACAGTTTTCCCTCCTGAGCTCCTTGAGGGCAGGGATTCATTTCTCTATTTTCAGCACCTAACAGAGCACTCAGAGCACAGATCAGGTACAACAAATGGCACTGTGCTAAGTATCCCCTTTAATCCTCATAACTGTATGACACAGATAATATATTACTACTCTAATTTTATAGATAATAAACCCAGGAGTCATTAAAATGAAAGAATGTGGCACAGTCGCACAGCAGCCTAACTCTAGAGTATATGCTTGCAATTACTGTACTATTTGCTGTTGTTCATGCAGTCGTGTCCAACTCTTTGTGGACTGCAGCATGCCAGGCTTTCCTGTCCTTCACCTTCTTCTGGAGCTTGCTCAAACTCACGTCCATTGAGTCAGTGATGCCATTCAATCACCTCATCCTCTGCCACCCGCTTCTCCTCTTACCTTCAACCTTTCCCAGCATCAGGGGCTTTTCCAATGAGTCAGTTCTTCGTATCATGTAGCCAAAGTATTGGAGCTTCAGTGTCGGCATCAGTCCCTCCAACAAATATTTAGGATCGAATTGCTTTAGGATTGACTGGTTTGTTCTCTTTACAGTCCAAGGGACTTTCAAGACTCTTCTCAAATATCACAGTTCAAAACTGAATAAATGAATGCCTGTTTTGTCCAGCTTCTATCTCAGTTGTAATAAATAACTGTATTAATTTGTCCACTCAGGCATCATCTGCATTTGTGTCTTATGGATCAGGACGACTACATGTGCTTAATCATCAGAGGAGCAGATTTGGGGCTCGGGCTGCTAATTTTAGGAAACTAAGGGTCTTCTCTTGACTTAACACTTTCAAAGTCTGATTACTGTTAATGNTAACTGTATTAATTTGTCCACTCAGGCATCATCTGCATTTGTGTCTTATGGATCAGGACGACTACATGTGCTTAATCATCAGAGGAGCAGATTTGGGGCTCGGGCTGCTAATTTTAGGAAACTAAGGGTCTTCTCTTGACTTAACACTTTCAAAGTCTGATTACTGTTAATGTTCAGTTCAGTTCAGTCGCTCAGTCATGTCCGACTCTGCGACCCCATGAATTGCAGCACGCCAGGCCTCCCTGTCCATCACCAACTCCCAGAGTTCACTCAGACTCACATCCATCGAGTCAGTGATGCCATCCAGCCATCTCATCCTCTGTCGTCCCCTTCTCCTCCTGCCCCCAATCCCTCCCAGCATCAGAGTCTTTTAGAGAGAAGCCTGGCTGGCTATTGTCCATGGGATCACAAAGAGGCAGATATGACCAAGCGACTGCTGCTGTTGCTGCTAAGTCACTTCAATCGCATCCGACTCTGTGCGTCCCCACAGACAGAGGCCCACCAGGCTCCCCCGTCCCTGGGATTCTCCAGGCAAGAACACTGGAGTGGGTTGCCATTTCCTTCTCCAATGCATGAAAGTGAAAAGTGAAAGTGAAGTCACTCAGTCGTGTCTGACTCCTAGTGACCCCATGGACAGCAGCCCACCAGGCTCCTGCATCCATGGGATTTTCCAGGCAAGAGTATTGGAGAGGGGTGCCATTGCCATCTCCAAAAAGTCTGCTTACAGTGATTGAAATAAAAACTTCTGGTCAGATTTTTACATACCTTAAAAGTAGAAAGCCCATAAAGTCTTGTGGTATGGACGGTTTCTTGAGAAATATTCGTAATGTTAGTTATAAAGTCCTCAAGGTATTTGCAAGCTTGTTCTAGGTGTGTGGTATTTATGATGATTTGCACTAGCTAGAAAATAGAAAATATCTCCAGTAAAATGCAGGTTACATGTATACAAAGTCATTTCATTTTTAAAAACAGGATTATTACTTTCAGCAACTGTACCATTTCTGCATAATTATAGCAGTATAGGATACAACTGATTATCTGATATCAAAAGCCTGCTACAAATACTGCTTACAAATGCTATCATTAAAAATATAATCTATCAATTAATTTAAAATAACTTGTCAAGATACTTTTTCAAAGTTTATACATTCACAAATTAAAAAAGAGTATTTTCACTTCATGTAAAGTCTGACAAACATATATCTCCATATATCTTCTAACATCTTCAACTATCCACTATTCTCCATGTAAACCCTTTTCCTTCATAACACTTGAATTTACAATGAGACTTTTGTTTTAAAACAAATCCACTTCTATCAAATTTAAAATGAAAAGTTAGTTTTATAGGATGATGTTCAGCAACAAATTTATAAAAATTGTTTTATACAATGAAACATTTAGCTATAAATATCTTTTTAACCTACCTCTGTCAAACCTATATGAGGTTTTTTAATAAGATTCAGTAAACAGCTACTCAAAGTTCTGGTCAGCAGCAGATTTGTAGATTTTCTAAGCATATCATCTATTTCTGTTGAGCTAAAAACAAAGGTTGATATCATTAAGCTTTCCACAAGGGTTACAGTTAGTTTCCTAAATAATTTAATGCAATTTACTAAAGTAACTTGCTCCAATTTTTAATACTGTTATATAAATTACAATCATTCATATTTATTAACTCACATATTTCAATTCAATGTAGTTTCAGAAAAAGGATACTTGCCATAAATGAAAATGTTCATTTATAGAAAAATTTAACTGTATTCAATTAACTGTTACAGTAAAACCATAGGGTACTTAGTATAAGGAAATGAAACTCTTCTTAAATTATGACTCCACTGTGTGACAGCCAATGACACTTTATATATGTGTTGAAAGACACTTTATATACACTATAAAGTTATTTTAAAAATACAAATTGATGTGAACTCTCTGTATATAATTAATTGCTAGATTCAATTTTAATGTAACTAATCTATCCATTTCCACTGAGTTTTTTTTTTTAAGACTCAAAGAAATTAACTGCCTTATACTAGTTTTAATTTGGGAGTGGGAGGAACTAACCTTATGTTTCTTAGCATCCTAAATATTGCTTTAAAAAAGGACTAAAAAGACTATTTTCTTCTAACCACTAGGCCTTCAATTTAAGTAAATAACGATATATTTTTTGGGTATACAGCCTCATAACTGAAACAATTAAGCTATATCCTAGATCAAGTTTTCACAGTCTTAGCACTATTGACATACATACAGGCTAGACAGTTCTTTGTTGTAGGGCTGTCCTGTACCACCGAACGATGTGTAGCAGCATCCCTGGCCTCCATCCGCCTGACGCAAGTAGCATTCTTTTCCCTAGTCGTGACAACCCAAAATGTCTCTTCAGTTCAATTCAGTTCAGTTCAGTTCAGTCGCTCAGTGATGTCCGATTCTTTGCGATCCCATGAATCGCAGCATGCCAGGCATCCCAGTCCTTCACCAACTCCCAGAGTTCACTCAGACTCAGGCCCATCGAATCAGTGATCCCATCCAGCCATCTCATCCTCTGTAGTCTGCTTCTCCTCCTGCCCCCAATCCCTCCCAGCATCAGTCTTTTCCAATGAGTCAACTCTTTGCATGAGGTGGNTTATTTATTGTAGTGGTACTGAAAGGAAATGGTTTATGGGCTAAAGGTTAGTTCAAAGGTAATAACTTCCTGGAATTCACTATAGATGAAAGATGCCAGGATATGTTTCTGTGTGAGAGACCACGTTTGACTTCTACACTGAACGTGTCCCTTGACTCTGTACCCTTAAGCTTGCCTTTAAGGTGCCGGTATGTTTCTGCCCCTACCTGAGGGTCTTCTGAAGTGGATGCCTGGGTGTCGATCCATGCACACTGGGGCACGTGTTCAGTGAAATCATGCTCCTTCCTTCCCTACCTCTCTGTCCCTGACTGCTGCAGATGTCGACGAATGCTCGGAAGACAGATGTCACCCCTCGGCCACCTGCTCCAATACCCCTGGCTCCTTCTCCTGCCGCTGCCAACCTGGATATTACGGGGATGGATTTCAGTGCACACCTGGTAAGGTCTGGAAGGCCTCCCCATGTAACTTTGTATCACTTAACTCTGACTTGCGGAGTGCAGGAGATAGTCTGAAGTCTGTTTTAATATCAGTGGGGAAAATAAGTATGACCCTTGTAGGTAGACCCCGCTGGTTTACTCTAAGCTAGTAAACCCCAGCCCTCTTCCCAACATGTCGATGGGCCATCACTCTCGCTCCTGCCACCTATAGAAGAGGTGCAGGGATCNATAGTCTGAAGTCTGTTTTAATATCAGTGGGGAAAATAAGTATGACCCTTGTAGGTAGACCCCGCTGGTTTACTCTAAGCTAGTAAACCCCAGCCCTCTTCCCAACATGTCGATGGGCCATCACTCTCGCTCCTGCCACCTATAGAAGAGGTGCAGGGATCTGTTTTGTTCACCTTAGAGACCCGAGATGCTGCTGATGAACTTGTCTGTTATGGTCTAAGCACTCCCCGTCTGCATGGGGCGTGGGGTGTGGTTTCCAAGCACTCAAGAGTTCACGCCAACTGTAGGTTGTCAAGGCAGACTGCTGCTCCTTTGTTGAGATGTTCAAAGATGGGAAGGACTTTTTCTTTTAATACAGAAGAACTTTATTAATGAAGCACAGCATTGTCATTTTAACCAAAATAATTTCTATACAGATCCATGAGCTCACTATTCAAAGATCAGTTTTTACCGTTGAGGAAGTTTCCATAAGTGCCTAAGACTGGCTTTTAATGTACGAGAGTAAGAAATGGAAAATTACTTCATTTTTGTAATTTTGATTACAGTTTTGATTTTGATTGCCAGTTTTGATCCTTTCAATAATATGAATTGTTATGGCCAGGACATTAGTGCTTCTAAGATTCATATAAGTAAACATTGGTAATGTTTGCTCTAGATGTCTATATACCCTTGCTTCCACTATAACATTCCTTTTTCTTTCCCCTGTTTCTGGGGAAAGATTTTTCAGGTCCCCACCTTGTCCCCCATGCCCCCTCCCCCGCAAATACAGAGAAATTCCGTTTCACTCATGCCTAGTCTTTAAAAAGTCTTGATTAAACTCCAGCTGGGATTTGAAGAAATCAGATGGTTGGGAGGTGCCCTAACAGAATGGTTCAGAATCCTGTTAAATTTATTAAGATAGGCATGTATTAAGGACAGCGATCCAGAAGGGAGCCAAGAGAATGAGATGTTAATTACAGAAAGAGGGGCACGTTCCTTTGTGCAGACTCTTTCACATGACCAGGCCTCTCTCGGTGCTGGTTTGGGCTTGGTCACCATTTCTGACTAGTCTCCTCTGCATAATAGGGTCCGCTTTCAAGGGTGAGAGAACATTCTGTGCCCCACATTCAAAAGTATTTAAAACCCTGCCAGCCAGAAAGAGAAATAAATCCATGATTGGATTGAGAAACAGCTTGAAATAGTAAGCAATGACAGATGCCCACGTGTAAGTGACGTGAGGTACTCCTTTCCCAGGGGCTGACTGCTGTGTGTGCCTTGTTGGGTGGTCCCCCAAGAACTGATGCTCTGAGTTTGGAATGTGGACCAGGGGCGATATTGGGAACTTCTTCAGGGAATCCCACCCAGTGACAATGGCAAGTGTCTGAGGAAATGATATTTCCCTCTCTGGGTCCTCTGAGACACATCTGGGTGAGGAAGTCAGTCTTTTTTTCTCCATGATGTTTTAAAAAGAGCTTTGCTTCCCATGCATGGGTTATGAGCTCCAGCGGCAACCTGAAGGGCATCAGCTTGCCCCAAACATTGTGAGTCTTGGAGCTGTGCTTCTTTGGTTGAAGCTCTGAAGATTTTATTCACCATCTTCTGGCTTTCAAGGTACTCAAATGTAGTGTTTCCAGCTCTTCTTTGAACTCATTNCTGAAGGGCATCAGCTTGCCCCAAACATTGTGAGTCTTGGAGCTGTGCTTCTTTGGTTGAAGCTCTGAAGATTTTATTCACCATCTTCTGGCTTTCAAGGTACTCAAATGTAGTGTTTCCAGCTCTTCTTTGAACTCATTGGAGGTTTTAACCAAAGGGGTGTCATGAGATGACTTTTTTTTTTAAGGGACTCTTTCTGGCTGCTGGTTGAGTTTACAGCAGGGCAGGGAGCGGGGAGCAGGAAAGATGATGGAAGCAGGGAAACCAGGAAGAAGGTGAACATACATAGTAATTCTGGCACGAGATGACGGGTAGATGTGGGGAGATGTGAAGATATCAGCTGACATTTTTTGATGTATCAGATGTAGAGTAGGAGAAGGGAGTCAGGGTCTAGTGAGTCTGAGCAATGGAAAGATGGAGCTGCTGTATAATGCTATGGAGAAGTCTAGGGGAGAGCAGCTTTGAGGGGAGAAAGCTCAGTTTTTGTTCTCCTCTGAGATCTGTTAGACATCCACATGGTGATAGAAGTAGGTATGATGTGTGATTCTGCAGGCTCTGAGTTGCAGGAATTAATGAAGGAGAAATACCTTCTATCAGTACTTCAATTCCTGTAGGTCATCCTATCTTAGGAGACTGTCAAGTTAAACTCCCTCAAGTAGATTCTTCTCAGACAGAGAACTGCTCTATCTGGGACAGAGCCTTGGCAGCCCTGTAGAAGCAGTCTGGGAAAAAAACTGCTGGTAGGGAAGCTGCTCTGCCATGGAAGCTAACAAGAGTTTCTGCATGGTTGTGAGGAAGGATGGGGAAAGATGCTGGAGAAAGGGAAGGACCGAGCAACACGGTGGGAAGCTGGGGCCTCAGCTTTGAGATAAACACAGGGCAGGGTAGCCAAAGGACTTCAAGGAGCTGGAGTGTCGCAGTCTGTATCAAGTTGTTTGCCACCAACTCTATGATCACACATACTAATTATAGTCAGTTTTACTCAATATAGTTTTCCAGCGGACAGATACATAGGGCCACACGTAAGCAGGGCATTCAGTAATACTTCCTAAGACACACTGGCCAGTCTCAAGACAGCCCTCTCAGATGCAGGTCCCAGAGTTTGAAATAAGCAAGAATAAATATTGACTTTAAGCATCTTGTAGGCCACTGAGTCCCCAAGGAGAGTCCCCAGAAGTGCTGTTAGCAGAGGCCCCTTCCCAGGCTGAGCAAGCCCTGCACCCCAGATGTTACCGCCTCTTGTTCTTTCCTGACGTGCCTGGGCCTTGATGACACTCCTCCTGGCCTGAGGGTCACAGGAGCATCGGGACAACCCCTTCTCCCGATCCCCAGGAGAACCTCCTAGAGCACTTTGCTGCTCGGGGCCAACATTCAGAGGCTTGGCTGAGGCCTCGCTATGGACATGAGGAAGAAGAAGAGGAGGAGGCCAGGCCTGGGGATCTTGAACCACATGCTACAGTCTGTCCTTGGCTCACACTCAAAAGGCTCTTTGTCCGCATCTGCTCAGAACCCACCCAGAGGCCCCGGACCGTCTGTGAGCGCTGGAGGGAAAGCTTGCTGGAGCACTACGGGGGCACCCCCAGGGACGACCAGTACGTGCCTCAATGCGACGACCTGGGCCACTTCACCCCACTGCAGTGCCATGGCAAGAGTGACTTCTGCTGGTGTGTCGACCAGGACGGCAGAGAGGTGCAGGGCACCCGCTCGCAGCCAGGCATCACCCCTGCATGTAAGCACCCCAGGGCAGCCCTCCCTCCCCTCTGCCGTGTTGAGGTCCCTGTAGGGAAGCTGCGAGCTGTGGGTGAAGGTGGGGGAATGAGGGGTGGACAAGTCCAGGGGAAGAAGTCGCTGATGGGCTGTGCTGATTTATGATCTTGTCCGCCCCCCAGTGCGGATTTAACGTTTGGTTTTGTCATCAGCAGTTGCTGTAATTAGAACATCTGGAGCTCAGTTCCATATGTAGTCCCACTGCCTGCTCCCACTGCTCTGAGCCCGGGGTGTAAGGGGACACGTGTCACCCTGGGGCCCCAAAGAGAAGCTGACACAACACTGGCTCTGGATATTTTTTTTTTTTTTTAAGGGGGATGTTCTGCTTTGTTCAAAGGGAAATACTTTGTTGTCTTCCCCCCCAGTAATTGGCAGTGATTTGTATAATTGATCTTTGGGAGAAAAAACCCTGGAAATTAGAATTTAGGGCACATCTGGGGCACATCTGTCCAGGGTAAAGAACTTCTGATGTTTCTGGAGGCTCTGGCAAATGGGGAAGTAACTTTTCTTCTCCTCTCCACTGACCATTTTTCCTTCTCTCTGCGCCTTCTGCCTCCTCCTTCCTCACCACAGGTATACCCACTGTGGCTCCGCCCACAATCCGGCCCACACCCCGGCCCGACGTGACCCCTCCACCAGTGGGCACCTTCCTGCTCTATGCCCAGGGCCAGCAGATTGGCCACTTGCCCCTCAATGGTACCAGGCTTCAGAAGGACATGGCCAAGACCCTGCTGTCGCTGCATGTAAAGTGGACTTCTCCCTGGGGGTGGGGCTGTATTGGATTATCAGATCTGGGCATGGTCTGAGGTGCAGGGGCGCTCCTGGAGGGCTTCTGTTTGGCAGTTGTCTTTAGGAACCTTACACACAGAAGAGAGGGGTGCTGTTGCTGGGAGCCGCATCTGACTGATCAAGGCCACTTTCTCCAGTTGGTGTGGGGTTTCAGCTATGTGGAAAGTGAATTTCAGAGTTGTCAGGATACTAAGGCAGCATTGGGGATCCAAGGGAAAATGATAGGTTAACCCCAGCCCCCAGTGTTCTCTTTAAGCCATAGATATCTCTGCAGATTCTGGAAGTCAACTAGTGATAGCCTTGTTGTTGCGGACCCCTGCCCTCCACTTTGGTCCTGTTGACCAGCTTCTTATCTTCTCTGAATCTGTCTAGATGAAAATATGGAGAGCACGTGATCCTGGAAAGGAGTAGATAGGGCTTTTCCCAAGGGATGCTGGCTGCTTCCCAAGCTGACAGCTTCCCTAAGGTCAACACACTCCATTTTGGAGCAGGGATTTCTTCACTAAGATGGGAGGAAAGAAAAGGGAGTTCACCAGAAAGGCACTGACACTTATAATGGGTTCCCCTTCCTCCTTTTAAGATTTGAATTGTGTGTTATTCCAGACACTAGCTGCTGACTTTTAATCTCTCTACAAGATTTAAGTGGGACTTTTTTTCTCCAAGAAATCTTGAAATCATTAATGGGCTTATGAATCCCATGATCCCCTGGGTTAATGGAATCCTGTATGGATGTGCCCCCTTGCCCAAGACAGGTAACTTTCAATTTTCAAGTAAAATTGAAAATTAAAATCCTCCTATATAAAACTGCCCACTTTCCCACAGTAGCCTAATGCTGCTTTTCTTGTCCTGACTCCTCTCCCAGTCAAGCCAGCCCCAGGAGACTTTGTTAGGCAAGCAGGGAGCTTGCAAGACCTCAGGGACAGCCTCGGTGTTGGCTTTGCACATCTGCTGGGCTTCTGAGAGCAGGAGTCTGGGCTGGAAATTCAGTGAAGCAACTTCTGTGCAGAATTTTGGAAAGGAATATCACCGGCTCAGCATTTAAAAAATGGTTTTGTCATTTACTTAGCAATAAGGAAGGAGGGGAGAGCTCCAAGGCCAGAAGTCAGGTGGCCACCATTCCCCAGTTCCTTCGAGTTCTAACACCTTCTTTAACACTAGAGTACAGCCCAAGGATTGCTTTGTAGCAAGACATAGAGACAAGGGTAAGGGTGGCTGCACCTCAAATAGCAGAGAGATCTGACTGACAGGGCAGGGGAGGGTTGATTTCATTGTATGTTGGCAAATTTTAGAGAGGTTTTTTTCAAAAAGTGCTGGATTACATTTGACAGTCAGTGTTTGTCCAGTGAAGTATTAAAGACTTACTTTGCTGAGACTAACATTTGTCCTCTAATCACTGAATGGGCTCATCTTTTCATGAAATCACTTTTGTTTTTACCAGCAACAGTAATAATGCTTATTGACAGCTTACAATGTACTCATCACTGGTTAGGATACTTTATAAGCTTTTATGGTATTATGTTGACAGCAGCCATGTGAAGTAGGTGCTGTTAACTTCTGTATGCCTTTGCCACCATTTGCAAAACAAAGGTAGTGCCGAAGTGGCCAAGCCTGGCATTGGCTCAGGGAAGCCAGCCTCCATCGCCTATACGTCTACGCACTGTGCCCAGCTGCCCATAAAACCATACAGTGCAGGGCTGGTCAGTGCTGCCACGAACAAACGAGTGAGGTGGCTGAGCATGAAGTTGGGGAAGTGCAAGGAATCCTAATTCTTCCAATTCTGTTTTGGTCACACAGGGCTCCATAGTCGTGGGAATTGACTATGACTGCCGGGAGAAGATGGTGTACTGGACAGATGTTGCTGGGCGGACAATTAGCCGTGCCAGTTTGGAACTAGGAGCAGAGCCCGAGATGGTCATTAACTCAGGTCAGCAGCTCCACCCAGAAGACACTTCCCATTTTATTTCATTCTACTCAGTCCAGGTTATTTGCCTGTTTTGTGCCTAAGTCTCCCATCTACCTTCTAGATAGGACTCAACAGGAAGGGCTTGTGTAGGACTCAGGGAGTGGCCCCAGCCCTGGGGACGCTTGGTGCTACCAGGCGGGTGGCAGGTGGGGGGGGTGGTCTTATGAGGCTAAAGTGAACTAGACATGGCAGGAAAACTAGAAAGGACCTACTCCTCTATTAAGTCTGTTTTTTTAGAGACTCTCAAGATTTTCCCTTAACTGTTAGAACACAGCAGACCTTTCTGCTGCAGATTCTTTCACAGCTGCAGTTGCTTCAGTCTTGCCTTTATTTCAGGTCTAATAAGCCCCGAAGGTCTTGCCATCGACCACTTCCGTAGAACAATGTACTGGACGGACAGCGGCCTGGATAAGATAGAGAGGGCCAGGCTGGATGGCTCTGAGCGTCGGGCCCTCTTCCACACAGACCTGGTGAACCCTCGTGCCATCGCTGTGGATCCAATCCAGGGGTCAGCTGGGCTTCCCTAATTCTCCTGTTACCTGTTGACCCTCACTTGAAGCCCTTGGGCTCTAAGTATGGTGTAGGGAGGGTCAGAACGTGAGCGTAAACGTCCATGTTAACAGTATTCACGGAGGATCTACTAGGTGTCAGGCACTGTTTAGGCAAAGACAGGGTCTGTCCTTTCATGAAGTCTATGTTATACTACATTCTAGGAAATAAGACAGTAAACTAATAAATAGCAGAATAACAAGGAAATTACTAAGCCTGTGATGTGGTATGTAGAGAATTCAAGAGTATGAGACTGGGGGCTATTTTGGATCAGGCCAAGCCTGCAACTTCAACTGGAATGAGGTGGGTTTCCCTCCAGCAACATATTAGGAAATCCAAGTTGTTAAACCTGTAGTGGGGTTACCTGCGCAAAATGGCTCAAGTAAGCAAAACTCAGACACCAGACGTGTTATTCCTCTGGCCCCATTTTCACGGTTAACAGAACAGTGTTTCCTGTCTACAATAATTGCTAAGGTCATCAACTAGGACATACAAAGATAACAACCTTCAGCTTTAACTTTCAGCAGTGTTTTTGACTCTGAAATTTGGATTCTATGCATTGAGGAAGATTTATCTTTCTCCATTTCACTTACCCACAGCAACCTGTACTGGACAGATTGGAATCGAGAAGCACCTAAGATTGAAATGTCGTCTTTAGATGGAGAAAACAGAAGAATTCTAGTGAATAAAGACATTGGGTTACCCAATGGTTTAACCTTTGACCCCTTCTCCAAACTGCTCTGCTGGGCAGATGCAGGTAATACTGTTGATGGAATGCAAATACAGAACACTACAGTGTGCAGTAAGTGTGAGCACTCTGATTTTACGATAAAACCAGATCCCACCATTTGGAACTTCTGGTTTAAACTTATAACACTACAGCAAATGCTCTACGCCTTTTACAGCAGCCGTCCCTAACTGTTTTGGCACCAGAGACTGGTTTCGTGAAAGACAGTTTTTCCATGGATGGGGGAGGACAGGACGTTTTGGGATGATTTGACCAGGTTATATTTAGTGTGCACTTTATTTCTGTTATTAATTGTATTAGCCTCATTTCAGATCATCAGGCATCAGAGCCCAGAAATTTGGGACCCCTGTTTTAAATGTCACTTTGTAACGATTCTTACAGTGAACTTCCTGAGGTCTTATGTGTATAAACCAGGCAGTAAGTTTGAGAGCTAGTATGATGTCCAACTTTTTTACTGCTTTTCCTCCCCCAACCCAAGCACTTGGCACATCTTTTACGTTAAAAATAAGTATTATACACTGTTGGAATCCACAGGCTTAGATAAATGAACAGAGGTTATTATTTTCTTGTCTCAGTATTACAACACCTATAAATATCTGTTATTCTAACAGTCAGTATGCTGTTATGCTGGGGACATTCTTTGAAAAGCAATGTGGCAGGATGGCTTCCTTTAGTAATAAATTTGGGCTGCCTGTTCCCAGATTCTCTCTCTCTGTTGTGTAATTTCGTTACTATTAGTACAACTGAAAAGATACTTTGTTTCATTAGATACTAAAAAATAAAGCTGTTCTTAAGGAATTTGATTCTAATAAAAGGGACGAAAATGCAGGTGGGTCAATATTACAACCCAGCTGCCCCAAACAACAGTGATTTTTTTTTTTTTTAATTGATTCGATTTTTCTCTCTTTGTTTCTTGATAAGTCTGGCTAGTGGTTTGTCAATTTTATTTATCCTTTCAAAGAAACAGCTTTTGGCTTTGTTAATTNTATTCCTCTGTCTCTTCATCTTGGTTGTATTGCTGCATTTGTTGTGGCCTTTCTATCAACAGTGATATTTTTAATAGGTATTTGAAATTTACTTAAGGGTTCCATGAGAAAACGGTTTCCCCAATGGCTGAGCTGGTGGAGAATCTGCCTGCACTGCAGGAGACGGGGGTTCAATCCCTGGGTTGGGAAGATCCCCTGGAGAAGGGAATAGCTACCCACTCCACTATTCTTGCTTGGAGAATTCCATGGACAGAGGAGCCTGATGGGATACACAGTCCATGAGGTCATACTTGGAAATTCTTGCCTTGATTAGCTATTCAAATATTTACATTGAAAAATACAAGTCAGGCGAGTATTTTACTTTTTATTCCTGCCTAGAAAATAATATAGTCTTTAAAAAAAAAGGATTTTAGTTAAAAGGCAGCCTTGGCTATTATAATACATTGTTTACAAAGGGCAGGTATTTATCCAAATGTTTTAACAGTTTATAAGCTCACATGTAAACTTCTTTAACACTGATGAAACTTTATCTCTATTTCCTCCTCTGGGAGAAACTTAGCCAGGTTTCTGTAAATGCAATCTTGTTTTCCAAAAGAGGATTAAGAGTTTAAATTCCAGTAAAAACTAGAATGGTCTTAAACAACCTGAAGACTGGTAATAGAACAGGAAAATTTTACAGTTTTTAATCTGTATTATTGCAATGGGGATAAAATATTCCACCTGTTCTCTGAGAATGAATTTTACTTGCCACTGTTTTTGGTAAAAGAAAAAAATTTTTTTCATCATATAAAAGGATCTCTTTGTTTTAAAAGGAACTAAAAAACTGGAGTGTATACTACCTGATGGAACTGGACGGCATGTCATTCAAAACAACCTCAACTACCCCTTCAACATTGTGAGCTACGCAGATCACTTCTACCACACTGACTGGAGAAGGTGAGCCTGACACACTCTGGACAAGCCTGAAAAGGCAAACTGTTCTGGAGGACAGAGCACTTGTTGTACCACGTTAGTAAGTGACTTTAGTAATTAAGCCCTATGCTTGAGCTTTTTTTTTTCCATTCTTTCTTCATTAGTAGATAATATTCTTCAAGTCTTACTGAAGACTTTTAAAAGCATACTTTTATATCACCCAGAAATTTAACAGCTCTGCCATTTTAAAGTTACACGTGAGCAATACTATTTGGTAATAAACTATCCAAAAAGCAAGGACATTAGTCTGAATCTGATCTTCAGAGAATAAAAAATGACAGTATGGACATATTAGTTGCTCCCCAGGAGAATGAAAAATACACCTTACACTATTTCGCCAAGAGGAACTGGGAAACATTAAAAATAAGTATACGTTCTTCCACTCCATCCCCAGCAATTCTGATTTGGACAGTGGTTCTCAAACTTTAGCATAACATCTGAGTAGAAGCCCAAAGAATCTGTACTGCTATCAAGTTCCCAGATGATGTAGATCTGAGGACTACTTTGAGAATCACTGATACAGACAGATCTTCTGAGTCTGAGTCAAAAGTTACAGTTAAATTAATTTTAAAAATGTATGAGAAGTCTGGCAGAAATTTCACTTATCGATAAACTGACTTTCTACCGCAGTCTTAAATCCTATGAATTCACTCTTCCTTTCTGTTACCAGGGATGGTGTTATAGCAGTCAACAGAGACACTGGCCAGTTTACTGATGAGTATCTCCCAGAGCAGCGATCTCACCTCTATGGGATAACTGCAGTCTACCCCTACTGCCCAGGTAAACAGCTGCTCAGACAGCTCCTTTTGGATCAGCTGGGTAGGGGAGGATAGATCTAGTAGCTGATCACCCTTAGCCTGCTGCCACCACTCGTGAGAGCCACTCTGAGTTAGAAAAGCTAATGGCCAACACATAGGGGTGACCATTCTGCTACCTTAAGTCTACCAAGCTTAACTGTACACAAAAAATGTCAGCCTACTAGAATATTTCCCCCTTAAAAAGACTTGTTGCAAATTAGATATAAAATACATACTGTTCCCTCCCTCCACAGGAAGAAAGTAAATATGGACTTGGAGTTTACAATTGGAATCTGGACCCTAAAGAACATTTATCAGGAACAAAGGTGAAAGTGAAAAAGGAATTGGCCATTAGAAGTTCCTGGACATACAAGATGAACATTTTCAGTGCAAAAAGACTAAGTATATTTTGTGAAAAGTTTATACCTCAATCTTTACTACTGTATTTTTAAAAAACAAGTTATTTCAAGATTTAAAAAGGCAACAGAATTTTAATTGTTGCTTATAAGCAACTTTCCATAAACATTATATCGTATTTAAAAGGTCAAATTCATTCAACTAAAAACCAGCTGAAGCATACTGAGACTCTAAATCTGATTTTTGCTTTTTGGACAAGAAATTAAAGCACACGTGATCAGTATAAAAATACAATCCTAAAAGATCATAAACCCAACATAGTTAAGAGAAGGCTAATGCAGAACTGATGGGAAATAACCAATTTATTTATAGTTTCCCAACAAAAGTTCTAAGGTGTTTTTTTTTTTACTTCTACATCAGTGCATTTCTATTTATATTAAAAGGTGCTAGAATGTTTCAATTTGTATTTCCTGATCCTGTAAGTCCCTCTATAGGATTACCCACAGAAATTACATTTATATATAAATACCAAAGATGTAACAGTTCTCAAATTTTCTAGATTACTCCAATAAAATATATTTTTAAGTTTTCCTATGACTTAACGATTTGTGTTGTCTATAATGAAGCTGGGGGGTGGCATGAACTTAAAACCACAAGGGAGAAAGCAGATTACTTTTACAGATACATAAAACACACAGTCAAAAAAAAAATCGCCTTCCCAACTTTATTAAAGAAAAAGCAATGATGGTAAATCTCTAGAACATCATCAATTTTCTGGGATTCTTCCCTTGAAAACATGACATTTCCAAACACATGCCAAAGCTTACATGGTTCCCAATTGTACTAAGTAGGTGAGAAGCTGAAACCTAAAATGTTCATCTTCCAACTTTTCCCAGTCTGTGGTCTGTCTTTGGGTCAGCAATAATCGCCTGAACAGCTACTATGGCTTCATTAATTTTTGTCTGTAGCTCTCTGAGCTCTTCTATATGCAGCAATCGCAGAATTTGAGCAGCTTCATTAAGAACTGCATCTGTTTCATAAGAAACACGGCATCAATCAGTAACTTTTGCATTTATTCACTCACTTCCCCCAAATAACCACCAAGTCTCTAAACAGTTTGAATTAAAAATCACTTACCCCCCGTGTCAAAACCAAGAATATGCTTGTCTAAGGCAACAGGCAAGCCCTTAAGGAAAAAGGACAAAAATCAGACTATATATAGTTATTTCTATTTTCTTACCTCAAACTGAAAAGCAGCTAGCTAGTCTGTTATTTTAGCCCTTTTAGCTGCAGTGGCAAGGTGCCTGAGAATTTTCTCTTTAAATATGCCTTTTGATGAGCGACTTTTTTCCTACCACCAAAAAAAAAAAAAAAGGCTTTTTCCATGTAGTAAGAAGCTAGTTTCATAACACAATCCAATCCTTGAAAACCAGGCAATATAAAAGCATAGCTTCTTTCTGCAGCAGTGCTATCATTACAGCTATGGAGCAAAGGTTGAACAGGGCTGCTCTTATCCCACTTTAGTAACAGTAAGCAGCCAGTGTACAGAACAAACAGGATTACTTCTATTCATGAGCTTCCTCAATATTTGAGCATATTGTCTTTACGAATTGTACAAATCTAAAATATACATAACTTTTTTGATTATGACATTTATCAGATTATATATTATTTAAAAGTTACTTTGAAATGGTCTAGGAAAATGAACCAGAATCTAAACCATTTAGTTAACCAGTCAGCACCTGTATCATAATCACCATCTTTGGTATGATGCCAAACCATATAAAGTTCACAATAACTATCAAAAGGAAAGCGGTTTAGACTTTCTGCTTATTATATACTGGATAAAATCATTACCAGTTGAAGTCAATACTTTCAATGTTACAAATGCTAAACTGTCACTTCTCACTTCATGCTCCAAATCCGGTGTAATGAATGAGTGCAAACAAGAAACTATAGAACTCTTCTACTGTTATTATTGTAGCACAGTATCTTCTGAGATGACACTGAAGGTAGGATTTATTTGGAACACTGAAAATAAACTGAATTTTACTTGGCAAATAAGAGCAAAGATTATTTAGTTATGGCCTTATCTGCACTGCCTTCCAAACCAAAGGCATAGTTTTGCTGAATGATTATGAATGATTTTATTATGCCAAAACAACCTATTGTTTGTTCTATAGTGGGGGTGAAACAAGCTGATTTCTAGTTTCCAGTGGCCTGATTCATACATAATTAATAAGCCAATAAAAACCTTTAAAAGAAACTGAGTGTCTTTCAGAGGGGCACTACCCTGCCCTGGCATTAATAACCTTTCAAAACTACCGGGCTTTGATAAAGATGAGGTCAGAGGACAATAGACACTGGGGAATTAGAGGGTGAGGGAGGCATGATCGAAGGACCAGGGTTCAGAATATAGACTGTAACCAAGACATTCATCTACGTAGCAGGGAGAGGCATTACCAGATATCTGCAGCTGGTACTGTCTTGCACTGACCCATACTCAAGACGACTTTAGGGACATTTGGATTTTTGGTACAATTCATCTGAAACTATCCTAAAATTATGAACAAGTTACTTTATCATGGTTATTTCTCTGAAGAAACAAAAGGGTGAAGATAAAGATTTATGTAAAAAAGGAAAACTAATGAGTAACAAAGAGGAGGTGTGTCCTGTTTTCTCGTAGTTAGTCAAAATAACCCAGTAAATTTCACAAGGGTAAGTTCTTTTAAATTAACTGAGCACACACAGTGGTTTTCTACTGGTAGGCTGTAAATGTGCTAATGGTATCTTCTTAAAAGTAATGAAGTGAGATAAATGTGAAGTTCACTTTTCACTCAAATATGACTGGGTACAATTTGCTTAAGAATCATATTCAACCCTGCTGAAGTACTTTCTCTGGGCAGTTCTAACACAGAATATCTCAAGCATTGTCAAGCAAAGTTCAAACTCCAAAAAAAACGTTCAGTAATAATTTAGAATTTATTTAGATTAAAAAACAACAACGTACCTCTTTCGTTTGATTTGCTTTAGCAACTGCATCTTGTGTCAGGCGTTCCTGGACCAAAATGCGAATTGCCTAAGAAATCCCCCAAAATATTATTTTTACTTTTTATTGGCTGTTATCTTTTCTTCCCTCAATATACAGAATAAGGATGCTCAATATGATGAAATTAGAAATACCTAATTCAGTACCAAACTCTCAGCAAGTTAAATAAAACAGCTACTGTAATGAAAGGTTTCACTTTTAACATTTAATAATGTGGAATGATGTTCATAACAATTACATTTTTTGAATAAGTAATTTGTGTGTGGTAAAAAATTTTAATAAAGGAGGATACATGGTGAAAAACTAGGTCTCCTTTCTATCCAAGGCTCAGTCGTCATTTCAGAAAACAATTATTGCTACCAGATCCTTCTACATACAAAGTCTATCAAATTATAAGCTCACCAGGGATATATGCACATGCGTGTGTTACGCACATAATCTTTGACACAAAGAGTAGTGTATAATACTGTCCTTGGGTTCTTCCCTTCATTATAGTAAAATTTTTTCATATTATTCATAGGACACATTGATTTTTCCTTATCAACACATTTTATCACTGCAGACACAAGTGCATGCATGTACTTGCACACACTCGAAATATTTTAAGGAATTTTAGTGAATGATAGTGAAAACCCCAAAATAAGTATGAAAGTGTGAAAAATTATTTTTAATAACAAAACCCTGGAAATATACATTTGAAAAATAAACCAATCTAACAGTCACTGCAAATATATTACATAGTCCAGTTGCCAAACAGTTAATGTACTGATTCTCACACCTAGGAAACCTATGAAGATGTCCATGTTGTCATGTATTGTTTGCTTCAATTAACTCAAAAGAACAAACATGCAGTTAGGATTAGAATTTTATAGTTTTTGATTATAACTGACTTATACTTTAGCATCCCAAATACAGTATTTTCCTCTCTCAGTTTATGATTAAGGCTGATACAACCACTGTAGAACCATCCCAAAATAATTTCTGTAATTGCCCAAGAAAGGAACAAGCCTTTGAAAGAGCTAAATTTCACTAAAAACAACTTTTGTCTGTTGGCATCCAATTGGAGTTGAGAAAATCCAAGTTAACATTCAGATTCAGCAGAAAGAATTATAATAATCTAGGAATAGAATAGTCTTCCCCTTCTTACAATTATCACTTAATATAATTCTAAAAAGGAGAATAAATTATGGCTTAATCTCTTGTGGGGAGAGTGAAATTAATTTCCTGCAAAGTAGCCTAAAGTTAATTTAAAGCTCTTTAATTTCTCATAAAAAATCAATAATAATTTCTAAAGTAACTTCCAAATCTGGTATCCTAAGGACCACCCCTGTCCCTTCCCCACAAGACTATCATAGTTACTTAACATGAATTGTCTAAAGCAAGAGTAGATTTTTCCTCTCAGAAATAAGACATCTTTCAGCCCATTAGATTCCCTGATGGAAGGATTGAACTGAATGGCCTATCTAGGATGGGGGGCTTGGAGGACAGAAACATTCATTCCTCAAAGAGAGTTGGGAGTATGTATTTTTGACCAAATGCACCATTTACTAGTTTGGCATTTTCCATGATCTTAATGAATTACAGACCATGAATCTTTAGAAGGACTAATTATAAAGAGGCAGGGTGATACAGGAGGAAGACTGGACCGAATGTCTAGTTTAAGGTCAAGTGTCTAGTTTAAATTCTGACTATCATTTTCTCTGTCAGCTTGAACATTATTTATTATCATTCAGTCTGTTTCTTCATATACATATTTTTTAAAAATACCAGTTAACTACCCTCTAGGATTGTTGGGAAGATGGAATGAGATCATCTTTGCAAAAGATTTAGCACAGAGACAGGTACATAGTAAATACTTTGATACTGGTTGTCAGATAATCTAAAACCAATGAACCACTTAAATCGGCGTATGTCCTACATTCCTCCACATTTTACTCATTCAGCCATAGATTTAAATATCAGAAAATTATTTTTAGAAAATGACGATTTAAAAAATTATATACAAGTATATAATTACTTAGAAAATGAGTTTTTAAAATTGTTACATGTATGAATCAAAAATATGAATCTGACCTTAAGCATTACCAGGTAATCATCATGACGCTGAATCTGAAGAAGGTTAGCCAAAGCCATTACACCAGCCTTAAAATCAGGATTATTGACTATAAAAGATTAAAATGGAAACTTATAGCTCTGTAAGCATGTAATTACAGACATAAATGTAAGCATATATTAAAAACATTTTTATTTTCTAGTAACAAAAAAATCTCAATTTCTAAAATTAATGCTGACAAAAGTAGTATGAGGCATCATCATTAGGTAAACTGATGAGATCAATGGTTTTCCTACTAATTAACCAAAGTGAGCAACCCAATAAATGACTAACTTACATGAGGTTTGTCCTGTAACTTTCTCTGCAAGGCCCATTTATGTAGCACTTTTAATTAACTTTTCTCCCAAAGCTATTAATTTTAATACACAGATTCCCTTCAAAGGACAGTTTTCCCAAAACCTTTTCTCTGAGCAGCAGCCCTAGAGTGTCCAATTAGCTTATTAATTCATAAGAGTAACTCATAAATAACAGGTCACCATCAGTCAGCAAAAGAATATTTAACATAACCTAAGTAATTAGAATCGTCATACTTTTACAAGGAGAAAGAACTACTTAAAGACATCTGGGACTTACAAAAATGAAAAATTTTAACACTTGTTTCATAGTCATTAGATTTAATATTTTCTGCACCTAGGAAAGCAATCTCCACTATGATTAAATACAAATCAAATGCCCAAGTTACTATGGACAGATGAAAGAAAAGCATTTTAAATTTCAGGTATTCAACTATATAAGGGAGAAAGGACATTGTCACAACAATAAAAAACAGCATAAAGAATAAAAAAATATGAACACAAATGTCTGTTTGCATGAAACATTCTTAATCTACTAAAACCAAGTAAACTCAGACTTCATTCTAGAAGTAAAAAACATTTAAGAAACCAAAAATGTTGATAATTTTTATGATTTTATAAACTTACCATCCAAATTTATCAATGGCTCTGCATTTTTAGCTGCATTGTCAGCATTTTTTGTATTATCAGGTACCAAGTCCTTGTTGTATTTTTCAGCTGTAAAGATAGGCAAAAATACAATTTGTAGGACTTGAACTTAAGGTAAAATAAACACTGCTTATTTATTGAATTTAATTAAGTCAAACTGGTTGTAAGCATAGACAACTCATCCGTTCAAAATTACCTTTTGCTATTAAAAAACTCTGCAAGACAATGTGAGTTTACTTTTTTAATTAAGCTAAAATGATTAACACAAATACCTTTTCATTTATGTTTCTTAAAGTATCTAAATTTTGAGAGAAAGTCTGCTTTTCAGCTTCCTCTGAAACTTGGGAGGGGTAGAAGAATGGGAGGTGGGTAAATATAGGTCACATTAGGTTAAATACAAACTAAGAAGTTTCTTCCTAAATCTTCTTTTGAATGATGTATACAGAATCAAAAACTTTGATTTCCAGAAAAAATAGCACTTCAAATATACCATGATACACAAAGCTAAACTTTTGAGTGTTAAAATGCAGAATTCCAAAAATAGATTTTATTAGCTTTACTTGAAAAATCATATTTTAAGATTTTACAAATAATAATATTTAATAGTAATTCACTAAATTTAATGCCCCCAAAGCCATCTTTGGCTATAGTGCTTTTATGATTTGCTTAAAAAAAAGGGGGGGGGGAATAAAAGCATTAAAATTTAAGTCAGATAGAAGTTAGCTGAAAGGAGTTTCCACTAGCCAAATCTAGAACAAACATTTAAATACACGATGACAAATAAGGATTAAAACCCACTGAGTAAAATAAGAATTCACATATCTACACTGATTTGAATAAAAACATACACTGGTAAGAAGGAAACTGTTCTTAAAGGCCTTTCAGTGGAAAGCCAAAAAAAAAAAATGTAGAAGAATGATGGAATTAGAAAAACACTTTCTGGCCATCATAATCAATAATAATAATTGACTCAGGCCAGAATCATCAAATGGATACTAAAGCTAAGATTTAAGGAGGAAAAGTACAGAAAAAGCATCTCAAAGTATCTCTTTCCAAGATATGTATCTAAGGAATTTCAGTGACTAGGACTCTGGTCTTCCACTGCAAAGGGCAAGGGGTTTGATGAACCAAGGTCTTGCATCCTGTGAGGTGCAGTCAAAAAGAAAAAAAATAAGATACAAGCTTACCCAAGTGATCAACAAAATGCCTAACATTTAGGTATATCACTAACACATGCATCCTAATATGAGGTACTTAACAAGAATGCAACATAACTTGTGTTATTCTTAATAAAACTACAAACTCTCAACCCAACCATGAGGAACCACCAGACACACCCAAACTGAAGGACATTCTACAAAATAAATGTCACTGTCCTAAAGCACAAAGACTGAGTAAATCGTGCCAGAGTGTAGGAGACTGAACACAAGAGATGAACGAGAATAAACAAAACACACAATCCAGGATTGCTTTGGAGGTTTTTATTCGCTTGTTTTTGCCGTAAAGAACATTACTGAGACAAACACTGAAATGTGAGTAATACCTACAGACAATAGCAGAGAATCAAAGTTAATCTGATTATGATAAGCATACTGCAGCTATGTAAGACAATGACTTTTTCTTTTAGGAAATGTGCATTTATTTAAGTGCTTAAGAGTAAAAGAGAAATCATCTACAATTTAGTGTTAGATGGTTTAGAAAAAAATTAGGAGTATGTGAATACACAGAAAAGGATAAGGCAAATGAAGTAAAATGTTAATAACACCTGCAGAATTTGAATATGTAATAATTCGTTTTATTATTCCTGCAACATTTCTGTAAATTTGAAATTATCAAAAAAGTTAAAGAACTTAAGTTAGCTTTTAATCACCTTAACTGACAAGCAAGCTAAAGGCTTTACAAAATATTAAGGCATAAATAATAAAAACTCATAATTCATCAAAAATAAAAATTTTAAATAACTTAAAAGTCAAGAAGAATGAACTCCTCAATGTAAAGCCGTAAGAGAGCAACAGTGCCTCCTACTGATAAGGGGCAGTGTTTCAGATATAAACTCAGCTTTTTTATACATTAAAAGAAACCATGCTATCACTAAGAAATAACTGTACTTACATTCATATATTGCACTTACCAAGGATTTATTAAAATTGATAAGCACATATACTGTAAACAAGAAACTACATCAGGCACTGTGGCAGGGAGAATCATGACTGCTCCCTCCCCACAAAAGATGGCCATACTGCAATCCCTAGAAGTTATGAATATGGTACCTTACACGGCAAAAAGGACTGTGTGGGTGTGACTGAATTAAGGACCTTGAAATTGGGGGTGGCGGGTTACCTTGGATGATCTAGGTGGGCACAATGAAATCACAGCATCCTTAGAAGAGGGAGGCAGGAAGGTCAGAGTTAGAGAAGAGGTGACAATGAAAGCAGAGTTACAGAGATTAGAACTTGCTATATGGCTAGATTCGAAGACAAAGGGAACAAAGTCAAGGAAAGCAGGCAGCCTCCAGAAGATGGAAAAGACAAAGAAATGAATCCTCCCCTAGAGCCTCCCAAACAAACCAACCCTGTCGACAAACTGACTTCAGTCCTGATACAGGTGTTGGACTTCTGACCTCCAAAACTGTAAGATACTGTCTTTTAAATCACTGAGTTTGTGGCAATATGTTACAGCAGCAACAGGAAAATAGAGGTACCACGTAGAAAACAAGGCTAAGTATCAGCTTACAATTTAGTGAGGCAAGTAAGACGAGCAAAATGGAAAGTGCAAATGATCTAAAAAGGTATTGAGGTAAAAGTTATGAAAGTTAAGAAGGAAGTATCATTGCTGCTAGCTGGCATTTGAACTGGATCTTATAAGAACAGACAGGATTTACATGTGTAGAGATAGACTGAAATGGAATATTAGCCAAGGGAAAAGTGAAAGCAAAGAAAGAAGGGGGGAAAAGGAGATGGAAAGAGGAAATAGCATTACTGTAGTTTGGCTGGGGTGGCAAGTATATGAATACTAGTTTAAAGGCTTTGAATATCATGCTAAGGAGCCTGGAATTCCTTTTGTAGAAAATGGGAAAGCAATGGTGTTTGTGAACATATAAAAGGAACTATTCTTTGGAGACAAAGTGTAGCATCCCTAAACATTTATGTTTAAAAAATTAGCTTGGTGGGGGCCATATGGATGAAAACAGAGGGTGACACAGATGGGAGACTACTATGAAAGGTGTTATGATAATCTCAGGAGAAAGGGACAAGAGCTAGAATTAGAGTGACGGCAGTGGAGATGGAGAAGGAAAGATAAACCAGACAAAGGAAAAGATGGATGGGAAGAAAAGAGGCGCCAAAGACACTAAAACTAAACCTGAAGCGAGAAACGGCAACCTACTCCAGTATTCTTGCCTAGGAAATTCCATAGACAGAGGAGCCTGGTGGGCTACAGTCCATGGATTGCCAAAGAGTCAGACATGACTTAAAGACTAAACAACAAAAGGCATTAAAAAGGCTTCAAAAGCAAACGATTAAGACTGGAAGTGATAGTCGCAAGAAAGAGAACAACATAAATGCAGAAGATGGAGATAAAATAAGATAATCAGATCTTACATTTAGATGTTAACAGGCCTTTCAAAATGAAATGGCCTAATGAGAGAAAATGCTTTATTGGAAAACTATTTTCACAATAAGTACTAATATTCAAAACCTTCCAATGATATCAGTATCTGTAATAAAATAATGTTAAACATGAATAATATATTTTGGCTTATAGTGTATATTTGCATTAGATGTATATTTCAGTTTCTAGTGAAACTGGCTGCTGCAACCAAGACTTGAAATCCTATCAATTCTGGGACAGTAGCAAAAAGTGAACTTGAAGGCTAAGGTGCAGACTGTGCCAAGCCGACAAATTCACTGAAGCGATGTGTCTTTGTGAGGGGACATCACCTTCAAATTCTAAAAAAGAAAATCTAGAATGACTACAAACAAAAAGTAAAATTTTAATCAGATACTGCAAAGTGAGATGAGGATGTAGAAAACTTAAAACGAATCAAAGGTAAAACAATCTAAGACAAACGGGCAAGTTCCCTACATTTTTACCCTCCTTTCCCACCCTTTCTCTCCCTCTCTTTAAAACAATATATTCCCCACAAAACATACCATTATCTCCATACTCAAGTCTAACAGCTAGGCCAAGAAGCCAGTCAATTGCTTCTTGTCTATCTTGAATCTTGAAAGGACAGTTAACATCTCTGAGATACTGTGAAGGAGAAAGAAAATTGCTTCATTGTTACTATAAAGTCACAAAATAAAACATGGTAGAATTAAGAGACCTGAGTTTGTATCTCTTAAGAATTTCTTGTAACATTTACATTACTAAACTTTTGATGCAATTATATAACCCATTTAAGCATATACTACTTAGGAAAAAAATTAAGTACTTCCATCATGCTTTATGAAAGTTTTACTTTTGCAGATTGCAGACGCATATCACTGATCTACGACAACTTCATTTTGTAGATGAGAAAACCGAAGCCTATAGGTCAACACTTCCTGACAGTTACACAACTTAAATCAGGGACCTGAATCTAAAACATATGATTCTAGGTCTCAATACACAGAGTAAATAAAAACATGTATCAAAAAACAAAACCCAATTATTATCTAAACCTTAGCTTTCATATTTTGGAATGCTTCCAACAGAGTAAGCTATGTGACACACAGGTGTTTTGAATAAACACCAGACGCAATATATTCAAATGAGCAAGTCGTTAAAGTAAATCTCTCAGGAACTTAAAATCTAATCCCACAACAATGCTATAACTCAAACCTTCTGGAAATCCTTTTCAGTTCAGTTCAGTCGCTCAGTTGTGTCCGACTCTTTGCAACCCCATGGGATACCTAATGAATCAGCACTTTTTAACCATAACTTATTTTCTAACCAAAAATTTTATTCACCTGCTTTTATTAAAAAAAAAGCACCTCATTCACAAGATTTAGTCATGATACAAAAAGCAAACCCACCTTCAAAGTATAAAAAACTGCCAATATTCAAAACACATCTCTTGATCTAAAAGTAATTCCAAAAGAAGTTCTAAATATGCTTTAAGCAATGACATCATTCCAAAGAGACCACCTTAAGGACAGTATCTGTCTAAGTTCCAATATATTTATCTTTAGGTTATACTACTTTACTGTCATTTCTGGGTCTTTTTCATTGGAAAGTTTATTCTTCAACACTCTCCCAAATGTGGAACTCTGTATTGTCTTGTACACGAGTAGACCATTAAGTAAAATGTGATAAAAGCAAATATAAAATTCTGATAATGTATTTCAAAGTCTTAACAAGTCTGTCAAAAATTTCAAAATATCGTTTTGAAGGGTAAAGGAAAATGATCTAGTGGTACCAATATTAGTAGCAGAAGCAGGAATATCAACATATAGCACTTGCGATGGGCCAGGCACCTCTGCGACAGGCTGAAGGTATATTTCATTAACAATAATCCACTCCTAAGATACCACCATTTATTGATAAAAATCTCGAGCCACAGAAAGGTTAATAAACTTACTCATTGTCACAGAGATAGTATGTAACTTACAAAACTCCCTAGTCCACAAAAGGAGAAAGTTAGCTACCTAAACACTCTGCTCCAGTCAATTAAAATATTAAATCATTTTCAAATTCTTTTTAATATAAATTTATTTTAATTGGAGGTTGTTACTTTACAGTATGTATTGGTTTTGCCATACATCATTTTCAAATTCATTTTTTTTAAATTTTCAAATTCTTAAAGGAAAAGATCTCATCAAAGTAACAGAGCTGATAAAATGTTTAATATAATGACACTGTAAAATGTAATTTTTATTCTAATTTGAAAAAACTGTTTTCTGAAAAAATGTTACTAAAATTAAACTAGGTCAATGAAAAAGTCATTCCACCCACAAAAAATAACTGTTTTTTAAAAAGTATTATTTCTATTGTACACAACAAAGGAGAACTGTGTATGTTAAATATAAGCAAACACAAGAGAACCTTAGTTTACAATCATGTTAATGTTTTATTTTAATATAATACTATTTCTGCTACATTTTTAATGTAATGTAAAAAATCTGATTTTGGCCATTTTTACTATTTATATAATATGTGTCACTGTTTAATTAAGAAGTCTCTTTGTTTTTTGGACTACACTATTTCTTTGAGTGTCTAACTGTGCCATTACTTTTATTAGTTAATAGTCTATAAAGCTAGTTTTCAATGGGCAGCCTGCTAATCAGGTGCAGGGCCCTAGAGGATTTGAATAAATTTTGCTATAGGGAAAATGCAGAAATGAATACTGACAAATCATTCACTCATTTATATTCATAACATATATGTATACAAATACACACTTATAAATATATATTTTCATGAAAGAAACAGATCCTTCTGTTGAATGTCAGGCACTCATCTAAGTACTGGGGATAAGGGCCTGCTCTCCAGATGCATTAGCTTAATGCTGACAGTTTTAAGAAGCCAGTGATTGGCTGGGAAAGTTGAGGAATGGCAACACTAGTCCAGTCATATCACCTAAAACTGTGAGAGCTCCTTAGTTGGATCAAGCTCAAACTCTTTATCCCCTATACCCCTGCTCCCACCCTCACACCTGATGATTCACCATACTATTTCTATCTAATACTGAATGCTCGGTAGGAAGAGATAATATGCTTTAAAAATATGGTAAAAAAAAAAAAAAAAATTACATCCCTGAAATCAAGCTTTTCTAACACAATTATTATTGTTTGAAGTATAACTGCTTTACAATGTTGTGTTAGTTTCTGCTGTCAATGACTTAGTTATGCCTGTGTGTGTATGTGTGTATATCTCCTCCCTCTTAGACCTCTCTCCTACCTGACCCCCCATTCCACTCATCACCCATCTAGGTCATCATAGAGCACTGAGCTGAGCTCCCTGCACTATATACACTGACTTCCCAGAATCTACTTCACACATTGTAGTGTATATACGTCAATCCTAATCTTCCAATCTGTCCCCACCCTCTCTTTCCCCTGCTGTATTCAAGTGTTTTTTTCAAGTGTGTTTTTTAAGTCTGCATCTCTCTTCCTGCCCTGCAAATAAAACATGTTTTATTCAGCTATATAATTTTTAAAGAAAAATTATATTATTTTAAAAGCTGTCTTCATAGACAAGCTCTTGGTATATTTTACTTTCTAATTCATTACCTGTTCAAAGAACTTGGGCCAGTCACTGCTGTGGATGTTTCTTAAATTACCTCTGTCTTCAATTTTATAGTGTCTGATTTTCTGGTCTTCAAGCCAAACAATGAAGTTTCTAAATTCTGTTTCATCTGTAATAAAAACACCATATAAATCACAAGAAAGTGAAAGGTGCTCAGTTGTGTCTGACTCTTTGCCATCCCATGAACTATACAGTCCATGGAATTCTCCAGGCCAGACTACTGTAGTGGGTAGCCTTTCCCTTCTCCAGATCTTCCCAACCCAAGGATCGAACCCAGGTTTCCCGCACTGTAAGCAGATTCTTTACCAGCTGAGCCACAAGGGAAGCTCATGAGAAGCACTAGGTAAAACACTTCCTTCTCAAATAGTCTTGTGGAATTTTTTTAACTGCAAAATCATAAATTATTTGAGCTGCTTGAAGTAGGAGTTGAATGTACAGACAGAAATTTAGTGGTTGTGTGAACTTGGGCTAATTAATTAAATTTTCTGTGCCTCAGATTCTTGAGTTACAAAATGGGGACTTACCTCATAGGCTTGTTATGAAAGATTAAATAAAATAACAATAAAAACAGTGCCTGGCACACAATTTTGCTACTTAAGTGTCAGTTATTATTTCAGTTCCTGTGAGGTAAAAGGGGAGAAAAGACTGAGCAAGGTTAATTAATAGCAATAAAGTACAAGAAATTAAATGGCAATCAGAACAAGGATACCGACCATCACTGTCATTTGCTATTAAGGACATTAAACACATTCATGAAATAGTGTGTATTTTGTTTCATTTAATCCTTCCATATGCTTTTGAGATAAGTAATAGTCCCATTTTTACCAGTGAAAAAGTTGAGGCTCAAAGTTTCAAATCCAGATCTAAGCTCTATTCCTACTGAACCTATTCTGTTAAATAAAAGGCAAAACAGAAAAACAAGATTCTGTAAGTTGACATGCTTCTACAGGAGATGACAAAACACTGTCATCCTGCTTGGAAATCATCTTCAATTTCCAAGTTCAAGCTTGAGTTCAAATTCAGGCTTCCCTAAGTCTTAAGAATACACAATGGTCTTAACATTCCAGGTGTTACTCGATCCCTTTCAAACTTAATCTACCACAGGCCAAGAATTCTGTAAGAAAATTAGTAGTGGTGGGCGGCAGGTGAGTAGCAGTGGGTAGCAAACTTAATACTTTCTACAGTGTCAAGCTGTGAAATCCCAAATACCTTTGTATTTACAATTCAACCGCCCAGTTCGTCTATTAACTGCCCCCCGCCATCCCACAACCCCTACCCTGTAATTAGCTCGTTAATACATGCGCTCACCCCAACACCGTCAGTCTTGGACTCAAACTACTGGATAGGTTCTGACTGCCCTTACTCTTACCCCCTTCCCTCCTTAGTTCCCTGAACAAGTCTTCAAGTTACTCAGCATTTTCTTCGAATTCCAGCACTGTGCCGACCCCCAGCAGGTGCTCAGGGTATCGCCCAATTACCCGTGAAACAGGAGGCATAAGGACTAAGTTAAAAAGCGAAGAGTTTCCTTCTAGAGTGCTGAGGGTGCGGGCAAGGGCTGTGGGGGTGGTATCCGGANGATGGCATCACCAACTCAACAGACATGAGTTTGAGCAAGCTCTGGGAGCTGGAGATGAGCAGGAAAGCCTGGCATGCTGCAGTCCATGGGGCTGCAAAGAGTCGGACATGACTGAGCAACTGAACTGAACTAACTGAGGATATAAATTCTCCTTTTACTCAAGATGGATTCTCATCAGCTCAGAGATGCAACAGAGAAACCTGCAAACAAACCTCATTCCCTTACTTTCCTCCCGTATATTTACCTTCCCTCAGTTTGAAAGACTACTGCTCTGTCTTATTATTTGTCTACAAATGTATTGTTCTCTGTTGAAGGTACGCTATAATCTGGAATTCCAAACCACCATTTTGAGTTACTTTTGGTTTAGGCTCTCCTATGTGTGCTGCATGTATTAATAATTGACTTGGTTTTCTCTAGTTCATCTGTTTTGCTGTGGTGGTTACTATTGNTATTTGTCTACAAATGTATTGTTCTCTGTTGAAGGTACGCTATAATCTGGAATTCCAAACCACCATTTTGAGTTACTTTTGGTTTAGGCTCTCCTATGTGTGCTGCATGTATTAATAATTGACTTGGTTTTCTCTAGTTCATCTGTTTTGCTGTGGTGGTTACTATTGTTACAGGGGTCTCAGCCAAGAACTCACAGGGTAGAGGGAAAATTATGATGTTTCCTTGCCTACACCTGTGAACACTCCTGAGATTCTGGAATGAGCCTGAGTGAGTGGTCCAGGCAGAAATGTCAGCTGAGGAGCTGTTAATGTAAAGCTGTAATTGAACCATGAGGATGGGCTCCCTGAGAGACCATGGAAAGAAAAGAGGGCTGGTGACTGCATCTTAGGAAAACTTGGAGGAGTGACTTTCATGAGAAAAGTGGTTGGCAGGAGAAAGAAAATCAGGAATGTCATGATCCAAAAGGCAGAGAAGAGAGGATTTGGAAAGAAGCAGAGTTGGAAGCAGGGCAACAGAGATCAACATTTGAGTGATAGAATTTTGATGAAGCTTCCCCTAAATATTATAAAAGAACCAATTCTGAACTCTTGAAACCAGCTAAGTAATGAATATGGCAGAGCTTAGGATCTCATATATTAACATACAGATTTAACAATTCACTTTAGGGACTTCCTTGATACTCCCAGTGAAGGGGACCTAGGTTCAATCCCTGGTCAGGGAGCTAGATCCCACATGCCCAGCTAAGAATTCATATACGGCAACTAAAGATCCTGCATACTGCAACTAAAAAGATCCTGAGTGCTGCAGTTAAGACCTGGCGTAGTCAAATAAATAATATTAAATAAATAAATAACTTGCCAGATCTCCTGGAAACTCTTATTCTCGCTTTCCTCTTCTCAACACCCCAGTGAGCCCTCAGGTACACAAAAGCTTAGTTATTTCCTGTTTTTCAAATATTTAATTATTATTATTTTATTGAGGTGTATTTGAATTTTCAATATTATACAAGCTTTAGATGTACAACATAGTGATTTACAATTTTTAAAGATTATACTCCAATTATAGTTATTGTTTAATATAGGCTACATTCCTTGTGCTATACAATATATCCTTGTAGAGTATTTGTTTGATACATAGTAGCTTGTACTTTTGAATCTCCTACCCCATCTTCCATCTTCCCTCTCCCCACTAGTAACTACTGGTTGTTCTCTATGACTCTGCTTGTGTTTTGTTATATTCACTAGTTTGTTTTATTTTTTAGATTCCACATCTAAGTGATATCATCCAATATTTGTCCTTTTCCATCTGACTTATTTCACTAAGCATATGTCTATGTGCTCTGTTGCTAAGTCGTGGCTGACTCTTTGAGACCCCATGGACTGTAGCCCTCGAGGCTTGCCATTTCCTCCTCCAGGGGATTTTCCTGACCCAGGGCTAGAATCTATGTCTCCTGCATTGCCAGGCAGATTTGTTACCACTGAGCCACCTGGGAAACCCTTCAGTAATCATAGTACTGGCTAAACACTCCTTAATTTTAAAAAAATTTATGCAAACTAGGCTTTCCTCAGGATGCTAGAAGTTGGACAGGGACTGCTACTACAGGGATCCCTATAGTGTTGGGAAGTCAGGTTTCTCAAAGGTCCTTTGATCGTCTTGTAAAGGGCATTGTCCTACTGAGTAAGCTCCAAATGCAGGCTTCATGTTGGGGCCAGACTTCCCAGGGTTCCTCCCTGTGAACCACAGCACTGGAGCACAGCCTGCAAGCTGGAAAGAAGGGGAGGGGGATGGGGGACTCCTCCAGATCTGCCCAAATCCCACATTGGCTCTCAGATATGAGGACATTTTAAGTTAAATTCTATTTTGATTCAGGAACACAAGATTTTCTGCCTTCTACCTCAAAGTCTCACAGAACTATCCTGTGCTCCAATGACATGTAAACCTCAGATACCTCACAGAGGGTCAATCCAAGAGGAAGTGAGACCTGGGTGAGGGTGGAGGCCAGTCATCCATTTGTTCATTCATTCAGCAGATATTTACCAAGCCATCTGCTCTGCACCAGTTAGATACTTGGGGTATAGAGATGATGAAGACAGATCTGATCTTCATCCTCATGGAATTTACAGCCCAACAGGGAGACAGAAAACAGAACAAGGCAAAGGAGACAGAGATGAACAGAAAGGGGTCTGATTTAGACAAGGTGGCAAGGAGAGACTTCTTGAAGGAGGTGACCTTTGGGCTGAGTCATAAAATATGAGCTATTACTGGATGTCCAAATGAGAGAAAAAAAAGGCAGAGAAAATAGCATGAGCCAAAAATCCATTTTGCAGGAAGGGCATGAGACCATGGAACTGAAGGAAGGCCACGGTGGGAAAAGGGGATGAGCAAGGTGGGTGGGTGGGTGTTAAGTGGGGAGGGGATAATGACAGGGAAAGGGCAGGTGACAAAGATTCTCTTCTCAGAAAAACTAGAGTCAGGTTCCTCTGAGCCCCCTCCTTGACTAGGTCTTAAGTGCGATCTTTAAAGACATAAACAAACGAAACATATGTTTTCTAATAGCTCAAAGCCACATATCCCTAAGGTAACCCTAGCCTCCACTTAAAGTACCTACCTGAGAAAACTCAAGGCTGTCAAGAAATTTGCTGTCAGTTCTGGTCATCGTCTGAGGACAGGGCCATCGTCTCTCAATCTCTATTGGATGGTAAAATCCTAACGTCCATAGTGGTTGGCCAGCAGACACAGCTAGCCTAGTTGTACTGATACTCCCCTTTGTAATCTTGCACTTCCCTGATAGTATTAAGCTCCCATCTGCTTCCTCTCCCTACTCTCTCATTCTCCCTTTAAAATACACATGCACCTCTACCAATCCAGGTTGAGTTCTGTTCATGATGGACTCTTTCCTGTTGGAAAATGTGTAACTAATTAAAATCTGTCCTTACCACTTTAGCTAGCATCTGACTTTATTTATGACACAGGTCAGGGGTGCCCTGAAGGCCAAGAAGTCTAGGTTTTATTCTAAGTGCAGAAGAAAGCTATTGATGGTATTAAATGGTGGCAGGGGTGGGGAGTTGTGACTTGGGCTTTATGATCCTCCTGGCTACTGGGTGGTGAACAGAATGCAGCTGGTAAAGAGTAAGAAACTGGGTACATCCCTGGTGGTCCACCACCACAGCAGACATGGGTTTGATCCCTAGTCAGGGAACTAGGATCCCACATACCATGTGAGCATGCTGTCGCTTCAGTGGTGTCCGACTCTTTGCAACCTATAGACTATAGCCCCCTGGGCCCTCTGTCATGGGATTCTCCAGGCGAGAATACTGGAGTGGGTTGTCATGCCTTCCTCCAGGGAATCTTCCCTACCTAGGGATCGAACCCACACCTCTTAAGTTTCCTGCATTGGCAGGTGGGTTCTTTACCGCTAGCACCACCTGGGAAGCTTTCTCACATACCATGCAGCATAGCCAATATGTTAAAAAAAAAAAAAGAAGGAAAAGAAAAATAGTAAGAAACTGGGAGGCCAGTTAGGAGGCTGCTGTAGTAGTTAGGGAGCAGAGGGAATGTCACAGCAGGCTGCCAGATATACTATCGTGTATAGGAAAGGGGGTTAACTTGCAAATTACCCTTTCCCCTCTATTCAGCCATTGTTGTTAAGGATGGAGAGTCATCTTGTACACTATTTACCCTTAAACCTCCTGTTTATTACTCAGCATTTCTGAAAGAGCTGGAGAACCATTTGGGTAATTCTTCCATTTTAGTAAAATAAATTCTAAAGAGCAAGAGCACATTAGAAAGAAAGTGAGAAATATAGCCACTATCAGTCAAGACGTATTCCTCAGCTCTTCCACAGTGACTCTTACTTCAAACAGATCTATTTCCAGTGAGATGCAGGCCCCAATCTCTCTCGGCTCAGGAAAACTACTGGCTTTCTGTTTTACAAAGCTCCCTAGAAAATATGGCACATGTGCTACTATCTTGGATTTTAATAGTGAAGAGGAAAAATTTTGTTCTTCATACTCATCTGCACTTGAACACTTTGTTTCTCTTTACTTTTCCCATATCTGCTGTGTCATTCTTACATAGCTTTGGCAAATGAGAGCAGTGGCAGCAGCCTCCAGGGGAATTTCATGTTCGGTGCCTGACACTCCATCCCGGGCACAGGTGTGTTCAGCCCAGGGCNGGCACAATCATGATAAAATCAAACTTCATACCCACTGGGTGGGTGACTCATAGACTGGAGAACAATACCCAAGAAGTTCTTGCACTGTTGTGAAGGTTTGGAACCCCCCATCAGGCCTCACCAGTTTGGGGAGCTGACAAAGGGACTGGGGATCCCCAGGGAATCTGACCTAAGCTCAGCAGGATTTGATCACAAGACTTACACAGGAATGGGGGAAACAGAGACTCCAGTCTTGGAGGGCACAAACAAAACCTTGCATGCACCAAGATTCAGAGGAAAGCAGCAGTGACTCCACAGGAAACTGAACCAAAACTACATGCTAGTGTTGGAGGGTCTCCTGTGGAAGCCTGGGTCAGCAGAGGCTCACCACAAGCATGGGGGCACTGGCAGCAGCTGTCTGGGAAGGTCCCCTTTAGCATAAACCCTCTTGGAGGCCACTATTAACCTGACCATAGAGCCAAGGGCTGGGTCGCCTCAGGCCAAGAAACTACCAGGAAGGGAGCGAAATCCCACCCATCAGCAGATAATTGGATTAAAACTTTACTGAGTAGCTTCCTTTAATTTCTTAGGCTCCAAAATCACTGNCCTTTAGCATAAACCCTCTTGGAGGCCACTATTAACCTGACCATAGAGCCAAGGGCTGGGTCGCCTCAGGCCAAGAAACTACCAGGAAGGGAGCGAAATCCCACCCATCAGCAGATAATTGGATTAAAACTTTACTGAGTAGCTTCCTTTAATTTCTTAGGCTCCAAAATCACTGCAGATGGTGATTGCAGCCATGAAATTAAAAGATGATTGCTCCTTGGAAGAAAAGTTATGCCCAACCTAGACAGCATATTAAAAATCAGAGACATTACTTTGCCAATAAAAGTCCATCTATCAAAGCTATGGTTTTTCCAGTAGTCATGTATGGATGTGAGAGTTGGACCATAAAGAAAGCTGAGTGCTGAAGAACTGATGCTTTTGAACTGTGATGTTGGAGAAGACTCTTGAAGAGTCCCTTGGAGATCCAACCAGTTAATCCTAAAGGAAATCAGTACTGAATATTCATTGGAAGGACTGATGCTAAAATTGAAACTCCAATCCTTTGGCCACCTGATGTGAAGAACTGACTCACTGGAAAAGACCCTGATGCTAAAGAAGATTGAAGGCAGGAGGAGAAGGGGACGACAGAGGATGAGATGGTTGGATGGCGTCACCAACTCAGCGGACATGAGTTAGAGTAAGCTCCGGGAGTTGGTGATGGACAGGGAAGCCTGGCATGCTACAGTCCATGGAGTTGCAAAGAGTAGGACACAACTGAGTGGCTGAACTGAACCTAACTGAGTAGCTTCTTGGGCTTCCCTGATAGTTCAGTTGGTAAAGAATCTGTCTGCAATGCAGGAGACCCTGGTTTGATTCCTGGGTCAGGAAGATCTGCTGAAGAAGTGATAGGCTACCCTCTCCCTGGTGGCTCAGCTGGTAAAGAATCCACCTGCAATATGGATTCCTGGGTTCTATCCCTGGGTTGAGAAGATTCCCTGGAGAAGGGATAGGCTATCCACTTCAGTAGTCTGGCCTGGAGAATTCCATGGACTGTATAGTCCATGAGGTCGCAAAGAGTTGGACAGAACTGAGCAACTTTCACTTTCACATAACTTTTTACTAAGGCCCTGCTTACCAGAGCAAGACCCAGTTTTTCCCACCACCAGTCCCTTCTCTAAGAAAGCTTACACTAGCCTCCTCCATCAGAGGGCAGAGAGAAGAAGCAGGAAGACCACAATCCCACAGCAACTAAAACAAAACCACATTACAGAAATTTAATCAGGATGAAAAAGCAGAACGTTATGTCACAACGAAGGGAGAGATAACACCCCAGAAAAACAACTAAATGAAGTGGAGGTAGGCACCTTCCAGAAAAAGAATTCAGAATAACAATAGTGAATATGATTCAGGATCTTGGAAAAAGAATGGAGGCAAAGATTGAGAAGATGCAAGAAATGTTTACCAAAGACCTAGAAGACCTAAAGAACAAACAGAGATGAATAATACACTAGAAGGAATCCACAGCAGAATAACTGAGGCAGAAGCACGGATAAATGATCTGAAGGACAGAATGGTGGCAACCACTGCCACAGAACATAGGAAAAAGAAAGAAAAGAAATGAAGTCTAAGAGATCTCTGGGACAACATTAAACACATGAACTTTCGTGTTATAGGGGTCCCAGAAGGAGAGAGAGAAAGGACCTGAGAAATATATGAAGAGATAATAGTTGAATCCTATCATGGGAAAGGAGATAATCAACCAAGCCGGAAGCACAGAGTCCCAGGCAGGATAAACCCAAGGAGGAACACACTAAGACACACAGTAATCAAACTGACAAAATTAAAGACAGAGATAAACTATTAAAAGCAACAAGGGAAAAATGGCAAATAATATACAAGGGAACTCCCATTAGGCTATCAGCTGATTTCTCAACAGAAACTCCACAAGCCAGAAGGGAATGGCATGACATACTTAAAGTGATGAAGGGAAAAACCTACAATGAAGAATATTCTACCCAGCAAGACTCTCCTTCAGATTTGATGGAGAAATCAAAAGCTTACAGACAAGCAAAAGTTAGGAAAATTCAGCACCACCAAACCAGCTTTATAACAAATGCCAAAAGAACTTCTCTAGGCAAAAAAACAAGAGAAGGAACCCCAAAACAATTAAGGAAACAGTAATAGGATCACCCATGTTGATAATTACCTTAAGTGTAAACGGATTAAATGCACCAACCAAAAGACAGACTGGCTGAGCTGATGAAAACATGTGCATACAGAGAGTTGATATGGGGTGGGAGGTGGGGGGGGTTCAAGATTGGGAACTCATGTACACTTGAGATGGAAAAAAATAAATTAAAAAATTAAAAAAATAAAAATAAAAACAACAAAAAAAAGAAAACGTGCATGTATGCACTTCCACTGACCACGTCACTCTGCTTGACCCCCAAATTGAATGCAATTATTTTATATTGTTAGGTTAATCATGTTCCCATTATGGCTTGCAATTGTAATCACCTTTTATTTTTTGTCTTTTGTCTGGCTATTGATTGTGAAAACTGACAAACATCTTTTACTACTGTGATTATGTAACTATTACTTAATATCATTGTATCATGCTTGGTCAACAGAAAAATTATAGAATTCTATATCACCAAATCTAGCATTTAATAGAAAAGCCTATAATCACTTTTTTAAATCCATATGTACATCAGAATTATCTTGGAATTTTCTGAAAAATACAAACGCCCAGGTATTATTATTATTTATTTTTTGCCAGAGCTCCAGATGTGTTTCTAATGAGCAACCATCTTTAAAAACAACAGGACTTATGAGGATATTTTACTTTTATCTAGTTTGTTTCACTTTTCTATTTCATATTCAGTGCTCTCATTTCATTTAGTTTATGTTTTCCTATTTCTCCATCTCTTTTTTTAAAATGTTCTTTCTCAAGCCTTATCAAGCATAGTGGAAAAACTTTTGTAGACATAAATATAAATAATATGTATAATATATATATTTTAGATAACTTACGAATTTTTTCCTAACTAAAAAATTTGACATTTTGATTCCACTTGTTTGACTTAGTATGAATAGAATGCTAGATTTCTAATTTAAAAAAATAGATATGCAACAAGCAATAAAGGTTTACTGTATAGCACAGGGAACTACAGTCAATATCTTACAACAACTTATAATGGAAAATAATTTCAAAAATAATATGTGTGTATTCATATAACTGAATCAAACACACAAAAAAGGATTCTACTTTTTGAAATTTAGCAATGTTTATCTTTTTGGCAGTTTTTAAAAATGTCCTATGGACATCAAATAACAATGTGTGAGACACAAAATTTTTAAAGATATTTGTGTGGGATATGATTAATATAAATTAATTAAATATAAGGCTATTATATTTAAATTATTAATGACATCATTCAAGATGCTCCTAATTCTTATGTTTTCTGCACTTGATAAAGTATTCTCAGAGACATGTTAATGTCTCATTATGATTATTTTTTCTTTTCCCTTATATTTTTTCTGATTTTTGTTTTATGTATCTTTGTTCTTTTATTGTTACGGTGTCTAATGGTTTATGATGTCTATTTTCTTTGTGAATTGTACTTTTTATCATTGAAAATATTCTTCTTCGTCTCATTTAAAAAAAGAAATGTAATTATGTGATATTACAGAAGTGTTAGCTAATGCTATGGTGACAATGACATTGTGACATGTAAATGTGTCAAATCAACTTGTTGGACATCTTAAGCTTATACAAAGTACCCTGCCATTTATATCTCAATAAAAAATTACACCTAAAACACAGTAAAATGTAAAAAACTTTAAACAAAAAATGAAATAAGAGGACATACACAAACACAAGTTCATCTTTTAAAAATTATTAGTTTGAACAGAAAAATTACTCCCTTATATTACTGTATAATTTTTAAAAGCTTTCGCTTGGTTCTCTACTTAACTCATCGTGGGTCAGTAACAATCATATGCATGGCGGAACAATTCCCAGACTCCTCTGCTTCTGTGACTTTGCTGACGGTGTTTCTCTGCCTGGAAAGCTGTGCCCATCACTGTCCATCCTCCCTGCACCCCCTGGCCCTCATTACCAAGCTCATCTTCTCAAGACCTCCTGATCTTTAGGGTCCTTTCAAATGCCGCCTCTGCTACGAGGCATTTTTCCTGCTCTTTGAGCCTCTGCGGAACACAGATCGACTGCCAACCTTTGGACACTGCACTATGGTCATGTATACTGGAATCATTATAACCTTACCTGATATTCCACTGCCTGAGCTCGAGGACTTTCTTTCCCATGGTATTAACACAGAGCCTTGTATCAAGTAGGCTCTTAACACACACTTGCTGATTTGATACTTCAGTTAAAAAAAAAAAAAGATGCCATTTGGTTGCTCACAGAATGTTAGTGGCAGAAGTGGGAACAAAATTCAGGGCTTTGGGCTCTTAATTTCATTCTCATGAATTTGCACAAATATAGCCTGAAAACTTGAGATCTCTACTATAGAGCATCACAGAAAATCTGATTAAGAAAACACAGGTCTATTTATTATTTCCAATTGAAATTTGACAATCTATTTTCCCAAATTTGAATGAAGGCTCAGGCACCTAGAGGAAGCAGATGAAAAGGCCCTGGAATTGGAATCCACATGTTCTTTGACCTTGGTTCACTTTCACCCAAGATTTGCTCATTCCTGGTTCTCTTTCCAGCTTTAAAAGAGGTGGCAGGGGTGGTGGGGGGGGGTGGAGGAAGGACTCCAGAGGGCTGAGACCCAAAAGCAGTGTTACTAAGGGGGCTGCTGGCAAGGGCTACCCAGCCTCAGAGAGACTCTTCTTGGAAAAGAAAACCCTGAAGGCTGGAACAATGAAGAAACTTGGCCGCGTGGGAGGGATACTGAAGACATGGAAAATCCCGCCTACCCTTTTAGGGCCTCCCTGAAGTTACGGGAGGTCAGACTATGTCCAGTTTTTGAGGGCTTGAGTATGTTTTCAAAATCAAGGAACATCAAGCCATGTAAAAATTGTAGTATTATATATTAAATGCCTAATACATAGCAAATTAACACTTTTCATGCACACACACACACACACACATANTTGTTATAAGTTTTGGCTTAAATCCTCACTGTTTAATAGGAATTACACTGACTATTAAAGTATTTTTATTGTGTTTCTATTTTGTTACAGACATTAACTTTTCTCTACTGATCCATTATCCTCCCTTTATAGATGAAAACTTTAGGCTCAACACATTGCAGGAGTGGTTCAGTGTCATACAGCAAAGTATGCTGCAGAAAAAGAATTTGAATATTAATGTTTAGCCATTAAGCCACAGCCATCTATATACAAACAACTCAAACAGCCTTCTACATACTACTCAAATGCAGGGCTAGTTCCAATGGTCAATTGAAATTCTTTGTGCATCTTTTTGAAATGCTATTATGACAGAATGAAAGGAAACAGCCTGTTCTTGTCTTAGTTCCTCTAAATGAAAGCAAAGAACAGACTTTTAGAATCTCAATTACTTTTATTGTTTTGGTTTTTTAATTGTTTGAGTCATAGTCATTATTATGCAAGCAGCAGAGACTAGACAACAGTAATGTCTAAAACTTCCTTGTTAACAAGAGATACAGCAGTGTCCCTACTCCTTTGCAGTGCTCACATACAAACGTGTAGCGGGAATTTTCAGTCTTTTTATGGTACAGAAAGCACTATACCAGGCAAAATTTAACATATTATTGACGGAGGAATTTTTGCAGAAGCTAATGCCTGTGGCTGGTGATTTGTTATGTAAGGGAATGCTGAAACATCTCTGGTCTATAACATTTGGATAACAAGAGATGAATTAATATGTCTCTGGTTAATAATGTGCTAATAGCTTAGAGTTGCTCAGATCTTGTATTTGAAAACTTGATTCTGAACAATTTCCTTCTGAAAATATATTATGTGTTTTATCATGTTTCCTTAACTAGATAGCAATCTCCTGTGGGTGATGGTCCAATACAATGTCAGAATCCTAGCAGTAATTAGAACAATGGCTAATATTTATCTGCCCTTGATACATGTTACTTTACACACAGTATTTTATTTAATCCTTAAAATAACACTATAGGTCACAAGCTATTATTATTATCCTCATTTTTAATATGTGAAGCTGAGGTTTCATTAGGTAAGTATTTGCCCTAGTTCTTACAGCTCGTGAGTACCAGAGTCATGAGTCTTAGTGTTCTTGACTTAATTTTTAGGAATGCTCTTTCTTTCTAATTCTTAGTATTATCCTTTATCCTTTACCTTTCAATGAGTTACAGCAATAGGCTGCCTGGCAAATCTTCTGGCTTTCTAACCATCCCTGCTAACATTTCTCATGAGATTCTTTCACATTTCACATTCCTAGGCCTAGTTCTTCCATGAAGATTTCCCCAATAACTTTAGGTAACCTCTCTCTTTTCTGTTCTGTTGACTGTTCCTACTAAAATATCTTAAATTTTAGAGAGGATCAAGATGCAGAGTAGGTGGACCTGGAACTTATCTCCCACCACAGACACATCAAAAATACATCTACGTATGGCACTGAAAGCTAACTGGAAACTGGCAAAGTCTCCTATACAACCAAGGCTGGAAGAAAGATCTACCCAGAATTGGGTAGGAAGGGAAGAGAAGCAATCAGGTCAGGACCTGTGGCTCAGGCAGGGGACTCAGAAGAAAAGGGAGATGACAAGGGTAGAGATCCTCCCTGGGGAATAAATGGTTCAAGCTACATATTACAGGCATGAGTCCTGAGGTCTGGACCAGTNAGATCTACCCAGAATTGGGTAGGAAGGGAAGAGAAGCAATCAGGTCAGGACCTGTGGCTCAGGCAGGGGACTCAGAAGAAAAGGGAGATGACAAGGGTAGAGATCCTCCCTGGGGAATAAATGGTTCAAGCTACATATTACAGGCATGAGTCCTGAGGTCTGGACCAGTAAAGACCAGCTCCCTTGACTGATTGGATGACTGGGAGGACTAACATGAGGGCTGTGGGAAGCCCAGACTCTGTCTACTTGGGAGGAATGCATGTACGCACTCACTTTCTCCTGAAGCAGAGTGGAGAGGGCTGACTGAAGTTGCATTGGTGGCTGGTTGGTTTCCCATGACTGCCCCAGAGCACCCCAGCTTGAGCTGAGTGAATGTTCCAGCCCTGCTTAATTCATGTCATAACTCTACACTGGAGTGAGGGCTCCGTGACAGAGAGAGCTCTGCTCTAAGACGCAGAGGGGGCTCTGACCAGAAGCACTGTGTGAGCAGGGCAGGGGCAGCCACTACTGGCACTCTCACAGGCAGTGTGTCGGAAGCAGCCTTGAACTCTGAGGCTGGACCACAGCAGCTTGTACCCTGGCAGACACTGAGAGCCCAAATGGGCCCCTCTTGCTCCAGCACTGCTCCCAAGGGTGCTGGTGCTGGGATAGGGGAGAGTTCACACTTCAAGGGAATAGAGCCCACTTGGACCCAACCCTCAGAGTATCTGCTCCAGCAACTTGGGACCTGCCTGCACCCCCATTAGGGCAGTTACAGCCACTGAGCAGGTGGGAAGCCCTGGTCTTATCCCCTTCACCTCCAACCCTACCCTCCTACCAAGGTGACAGCTGCCAGCACACCCTGAGGAAAGATGTGACTTGTGTTCGTGCCAAATCCAGCTCTCCTACCAAAGCCACTGAGTACATGCACACTGTATAGGGATGCTCCCACACACACACAAAAAATTTGCGTCTCCTCCCCACATCCTTAATTCATGTTGAAATCTAATCCCCAATGTGATGGTGTTTGGAGTTGGGTCCTTTGGAGGGTGATTAGGTCACGAGGGGCTTCCCTGGTAGCTCAGCTGGTAAAGAATCCACCTGCAATGCAGGAGATCCCGGTTCACTTTCAATTCCTGGGTTGGGAAGATCCCCTGGAGAAGGGATAGGCTACCCATTTCAATACTCTGGCCTGGAGAATTTCATGGACAGAGGAACCTGGCAGGCTACAGTCCATGGGGTTACAAAGAGTCGGACATGACTGAACGACTTTCATTTTCATTTTTAGGTCATGAGAGTAGAGCCCTCATGAATGGAATTAGTGCTCTTGTAAAAAGAGACCCCAGAGAACTCCCTTGCCCCTTTACCCATGTGAGGTCATAGAGAGAAGATGGTCTTCTATGAACCAGGAAACAGGCTCTTACTAGATGTCACATGTATGGTACCTTGATCTTGGACTTCTAGCCTCCAGAACTATAAGGAATAAATTCCTGTTGTTCATCAGCCACCTAGTGTATAGCATTCTTTTATAGTCGCTCAAATGGACTAAGATGGGCTTGATGAACTGAATTCAGGGCGTGGTCTGTGAAGTTCAAAGATAAAAGAAAATGACATTGTTATTTTCACCAATCTCAAATGGAAATCTAACATTTCTTTCCATTATAAATGTAGACAATACAAGTAGCATTAATAGTTTCTGCGATTTAGTCATCAATAAAAATCAGATATTTTCCACCATATTAGTTAGTATAGATATATCAACATTTTATGTTCTTTCATTTTGTAAGCACATACTCCTTCTTATATAACCTAATCAGTTAATAAAGAAGTATATATGTTTAACTGTATCACAAAAGTTTTCCTAAAAATATTCTGAAGAACTATATTTTAGTATAATTCATTTCCTTTGTAATTTAAAAACATTATTCTGAGAAGGAGACCATATGCTTCAGCAGACAGCCAAACAAGCTTAGGGGCACAAAAAATTTTAAGAATCTCAGCTGTATATAACTTCTTTTTCACAACTGTGCCAGCAGTAGTATTCTCCATACTGCAGCTAGAAAAATCGTTTTAAATACAAATTGGCTCATATCACTCCCTATTTAAAACTTTCAAGAGCTTCTCACTGTAGTTTGTAGAAAGCCAAGGCATCACAAAAACAGCCTGTGGGTCCTGCCTACTTTTGCCATCTCCCCAATTTCACATTGTAGCATTTTCCCTTCCCATACTGGTCTCCTCTAATTCTGTGGAAGCTCCAAGTTCTTTTCTGCCTCGAAGCTTCACACATACAAGTCCCTGGAACACTCTTCTCCCCATCTCCTCACCAGGCTGGCTCCTCCTCTCTCTTCAGAAGTCAGTTGAAATATTGCCTCTTTGCGGAGTCTTGACTGATTATCTTATCCAATAACAATGAAGTCATCACTTTCCTCATCTATTCTTTCTCCCCACTCTTTTCCTTCATGGAAAAACACTTATCACAATTTATAATTACAACTCTTGCTTGTTTATTTGATGTTTGATATTTCCCTTCAGGCATTTGGCTCTTTGAATGTAGGAATCATACCTATTTTATTCACCACTATGTCATCGGTGCCAGCACACATAGGGAAGACTCAAATATTTGCTGAAAAAGTTCTCAAATATAATCTGAATCAACCAATACACCATTCAAATAATATTTACTGAGTACCTAATATGCTAGTCACGGTTCTGGAGGGTTGAAATAATTAGGGAACAAAATAAAAATTCCCGTCCTTGCGGAACTAATGTAGTATTGTAGACTTCCAATTTTGACTATGAGAGAGGAACAGGGACTAATTAAACCCTCCTGCTTTAACTTAAAAACTGAAAAAGAAAATTGAACAAATGTTTTTAAAACATTAGACAGTAGGCAGCAGAGGACAGTTACCCCTGAGAGAAGAGAGGCAAGATAAGCCCCATGTCCAAGCTTACTGCTTGAAAAGATTTCTAGGCCACAGCACAGGGAGGAGCTACCCAAACAGATATCAGAAACCTCCTTGAGTTGGTGAAGGAGTGACAGAGAAGAAAAACCTACACACACACACACACACACACACACACACACTCACTGGAGAGAGAGAGAGAGAGAGAGAGAGAGAGCAAGCACGCACTCTGGAGTCCTCTAGAGGATTCCTTTAGAGTCTTTGGCTGAATATTGATCAGCACATATGTGGGAGAAAACTGCGTGAGACTATGAAATGAATTCCAGATAGGATCAAGTGAAGTAGTCCCTGGTGATCACACAGGGCTGGAGTAGTTTGTGTCTCTGCTGGACAGAGTAGAAAGATCTCATACACACAGGGGATTGACGAGTCTTAGAAAGGGTATCTTCAGTAGTGGTGCCAAGTAGGCCTTGACTGACAGCTGAGGCGGACCCACCTACCAAAGTTTAAAAGGACAGATCAAAATGTTTCCGGGTTATTTAACTGGACCACAGAACAAAACCTCCAAATATTTAAAGACTACAAAAACTTCCAGTATGCTACACACAAAAAAAATTCACACATTGTAGAAAATAATTTAAAAAATCCAGGCATACAAATAAGTAGGAGAAAAACATATCCTATAATGAGGAAATAATTAATACAAATTAATTAACCCAAAAATGAGANTCGTGCCAAATCCAGCTCTCCTACCAAAGCCACTGAGTACATGCACACTGTATAGGGATGCTCCCACACACACAAAAAAAATTTGCGTCTCCTCCCCACATCCTTAATTCATGTTGAAATCTAATCCCCAATGTGATGGTGTTTGGAGTTGGGTCCTTTGGAGGGTGATTAGGTCACGAGGGGCTTCCCTGGTAGCTCAGCTGGTAAAGAATCCACCTGCAATGCAGGAGATCCCGGTTCACTTTCAATTCCTGGGTTGGGAAGATCCCCTGGAGAAGGGATAGGCTACCCATTTCAATACTCTGGCCTGGAGAATTTCATGGACAGAGGAACCTGGCAGGCTACAGTCCATGGGGTTACAAAGAGTCGGACATGACTGAACGACTTTCATTTTCATTTTTAGGTCATGAGAGTAGAGCCCTCATGAATGGAATTAGTGCTCTTGTAAAAAGAGACCCCAGAGAACTCCCTTGCCCCTTTACCCATGTGAGGTCATAGAGAGAAGATGGTCTTCTATGAACCAGGAAACAGGCTCTTACTAGATGTCACATGTATGGTACCTTGATCTTGGACTTCTAGCCTCCAGAACTATAAGGAATAAATTCCTGTTGTTCATCAGCCACCTAGTGTATAGCATTCTTTTATAGTCGCTCAAATGGACTAAGATGGGCTTGATGAACTGAATTCAGGGCGTGGTCTGTGAAGTTCAAAGATAAAAGAAAATGACATTGTTATTTTCACCAATCTCAAATGGAAATCTAACATTTCTTTCCATTATAAATGTAGACAATACAAGTAGCATTAATAGTTTCTGCGATTTAGTCATCAATAAAAATCAGATATTTTCCACCATATTAGTTAGTATAGATATATCAACATTTTATGTTCTTTCATTTTGTAAGCACATACTCCTTCTTATATAACCTAATCAGTTAATAAAGAAGTATATATGTTTAACTGTATCACAAAAGTTTTCCTAAAAATATTCTGAAGAACTATATTTTAGTATAATTCATTTCCTTTGTAATTTAAAAACATTATTCTGAGAAGGAGACCATATGCTTCAGCAGACAGCCAAACAAGCTTAGGGGCACAAAAAATTTTAAGAATCTCAGCTGTATATAACTTCTTTTTCACAACTGTGCCAGCAGTAGTATTCTCCATACTGCAGCTAGAAAAATCATTTTAAATATAAATTGGCTCAAATCACTCTCTATTTAAAACTTTCAAGAGCTTCTCACTGTAGTTTGTAGAAAGCCAAGGCATCACAAAAACAGCCTGTGGGTCCTGCCTACTTTTGCCATCTCCCCAATTTCACATTGTAGCATTTTCCCTTCCCATACTGGTCTCCTCTAATTCTGTGGAAGCTCCAAGTTCTTTTCTGCCTCGAAGCTTCACACATACAAGTCCCTGGAACACTCTTCTCCCCATCTCCTCACCAGGCTGGCTCCTCCTCTCTCTTCAGAAGTCAGTTGAAATATTGCCTCTTTGCGGAGTCTTGACTGATTATCTTATCCAATAACAATGAAGTCATCACTTTCCTCATCTATTCTTTCTCCCCACTCTTTTCCTTCATGGAAAAACACTTATCACAATTTATAATTACAACTCTTGCTTGTTTATTTGATGTTTGATATTTCCCTTCAGGCATTTGGCTCTTTGAATGTAGGAATCATACCTATTTTATTCACCACTATGTCATCGGTGCCAGCACACATAGGGAAGACTCAAATATTTGCTGAAAAAGTTCTCAAATATAATCTGAATCAACCAATACACCATTCAAATAATATTTACTGAGTACCTAATATGCTAGTCACGGTTCTGGAGGGTTGAAATAATTAGGGAACAAAATAAAAATTCCCGTCCTTGCGGAACTAATGTAGTATTGTAGACTTCCAATTTTGACTATGAGAGAGGAACAGGGACTAATTAAACCCTCCTGCTTTAACTTAAAAACTGAAAAAGAAAATTGAACAAATGTTTTTAAAACATTAGACAGTAGGCAGCAGAGGACAGTTACCCCTGAGAGAAGAGAGGCAAGATAAGCCCCATGTCCAAGCTTACTGCTTGAAAAGATTTCTAGGCCACAGCACAGGGAGGAGCTACCCAAACAGATATCAGAAACCTCCTTGAGTTGGTGAAGGAGTGACAGAGAAGAAAAACCTACACACACACACACACACACACACACACACACTCACTGGAGAGAGAGAGAGAGAGAGAGAGAGAGAGCAAGCACGCACTCTGGAGTCCTCCAGAGGATTCCTTTAGAGTCTTTGGCTGAATATTGATCAGCACATATGTGGGAGAAAACTGCGTGAGACTATGAAATGAATTCCAGATAGGATCAAGTGAAGTAGTCCCTGGTGATCACACAGGGCTGGAGTAGTTTGTGTCTCTGCTGGACAGAGTAGAAAGATCTCATACACACAGGGGATTGACGAGTCTTAGAAAGGGTATCTTCAGTAGTGGTGCCAAGTAGGCCTTGACTGACAGCTGAGGCGGACCCACCTACCAAAGTTTAAAAGGACAGATCAAAATGTTTCCGGGTTATTTAACTGGACCACAGAACAAAACCTCCAAATATTTAAAGACTACAAAAACTTCCAGTATGCTACACACAAAAAAAATTCACACATTGTAGAAAATAATTTAAAAAATCCAGGCATACAAATAAGTAGGAGAAAAACATATCCTATAATGAGGAAATAATTAATACAAATTAATTAACCCAAAAATGAGAAGAAAAAGATGCAGAATTGATTTCAATTCAGTTCAGTTCAGTTCAGTCGCTCAGTCGGGTCTGACTCTTTGCGACCCCATGAATCGCAGCACGCCAGGCCTCCCTGTTCATCACCAACTCCCGGAGTTCACTCAGTCTCAAGCCCATCGAGTCATGAATTGATATAAATGATAAAATAAACNGATTTCAATTCAGTTCAGTTCAGTTCAGTCGCTCAGTCGGGTCTGACTCTTTGCGACCCCATGAATCGCAGCACGCCAGGCCTCCCTGTTCATCACCAACTCCCGGAGTTCACTCAGTCTCAAGCCCATCGAGTCATGAATTGATATAAATGATAAAATAAACAGATAAGGATGCTGTTAAAATAGATATTGTAAATATTGTCTACATGACCAAGGAAATAGAGGAAAGCAAAACATGATTAAAAGAGACATCAGTTCAGTTCAGTTCAGTTCAGTTCAGTTGCTCAGTCGTGTCTGACTCTTTGTGACCCCATGAATTGCAGCATGGTGGGCTCGATAAAGGACATAGATGGTATGGACCTAACAGAAGCAGAAGATATTAAGAAGAGGTGGCAAGAATATACAGAACTGTACAAAAAAAGATNTGTGCTGCGATTCATGGGGTCGCAAAGAGTCGGACACGACTGAGCGACTGAACTGAAGCCTTCCTCAGTTCAGGGGAAAACAAAATTCTTTGCATTGTACTTTAAACTCTTCTGTACCTTTGAGGTTATTTCCAGAGTAAAAATATTTTTTCTAAAGAAACGAGAAATTAGAAATACTCAGTATGAACAACTTTCTCAAGAAGTTAAGCTTCAAAGCGGAGCAAACAAATGAGGCAGTTAGTTGCTAGAGGAGGAAATGAGGGGTTCAAGAGAAGAAATTTAAATTTCATTTAAGATGTACAAATAAGACTATATTTGAATGATGATGGAAATGATGAAATGAAGAATCAAAACTTGTGATTCAGAATGAGCAGCAAACTGCTGGAGCATGTCTCTGATAAGGGAGATGAGATCTACTGTGTAATGAAGGAATGTACTTTTGATAAGAGCAAGCATCTCCCTAGATTGACAGCTGCTGAAACCCAGCTACCCAGGCACTTCACCCAACTGGACTGGGGCTGAGAATCAGTGAGAAAGGGAAGAAGGGCTCTAGGCAGTCCCAATAAAAACCACCAGATTATAATCTTGGGCTCTGAAAAACAAGAATCTACTCTGGCAGACACCTTTACAGCTCTGAGTAGTATAAGTTGTCAGTAAGAAAAAAACCAGACCCGAGACTTTAAACGGTAAGTAAGGGTTAAGTAAGCTCCATCTTCATGACATCCTGAATCCTGAAACACACCTTAAAATTAACGCTGCAAAATGCTTGCAACCCACTGATGGGTCATCACTGCCTGTGCCCATGGACAACTGCCTATGTATTAAGGGTATCAATCATTCAATCACTCCCTGAGTTATATTGCCTGCACTATTGGAGCCATCCAGGATCTACAGTTTCAAATTGACTCCTAAAAGGACTTCAAAGATCACACTGGGAGGGAGCCTTAGAACGAGAATTATCCTGAACATTGCCTGTCACAAGCCTGGCAAGACAGCTGAAGGCAAACGAAACTGTAACACCTCTGTGAAGAGATAATAGAATTTTCACACTAGAGAGACTGACCTGCACTTGTTTAGAAAGATGTTTTTACTCAGGTCAAAAGCTGTTGGCTAGAGTAAAGGGTTTATCATTCATTGAATTATTAATATGTAATTCAAGTTAGGGAAAATTGAAACATCTAGTTTGATCCTTAGCAAATGCAGAAGAAATGTCTGTATTCTTTCCTGTGTCTTGGAATTATACTGAAAACACAACAGTCGGTATGCTGAGCAACATTAGGAATGCCAGAAATGGAAAGCAGTATACCACCATGAGTCCCATATCACCAAGGTGCCCACATCACTGCTGGTGGTCAAAGGTGAGTCTAAAGGATTTCTCCATTATGACTGTGGAAAACACCCAGGATCAAACTTTGATTGTGATAGAGAACGCAAAACTGTATGAATACATACTTAGCATTCAAAATTTGTAAAATAAAGTGTAAATATTCTAAATAATCTTGCCCTCCCTGTTTGTCCAAGGTGATATTAAACTGATGATACACATCAATAGGATTTTGTTAAAAAAGGAAATAAAAGAATTAATTTTCAAAACAGTCATCAAGAAAAGTACATGATATTTAATCAATTTAATAAAAAAAAAAAAGACATTCAAAATTATCTAAAGTAGTTATATTTTGAAGAAGGAGGAGCTTCCTCTGGCCTGAAAACTAGGTTATTCAGAAAAATTCATTTTCTAGGGATTTTGAATTATCAAGGTTTAGCAGTACTGCTTCTCTAGCGCCCACGTATCATGCACAAGGCTAAGAATATACTTGGTGCTTAACAAACATCTACTGAATTTTGAAAATTGTATCAACGCTCAGAAAAATGAAGTTTTATGCTCAATTATTAATGTATGCCTGGATTCAATTTAANGAAAACTAGGTTATTCAGAAAAATTCATTTTCTAGGGATTTTGAATTATCAAGGTTTAGCAGTACTGCTTCTCTAGCGCCCACGTATCATGCACAAGGCTAAGAATATACTTGGTGCTTAACAAACATCTACTGAATTTTGAAAATTGTATCAACGCTCAGAAAAATGAAGTTTTATGCTCAATTATTAATGTATGCCTGGATTCAATTTAAATTTTTTGTTCCACTTTCAGCAAATCAAATGAGTTAAAATGGATATCTTTGAACACAGCCTTTTCCTCTATAAGTTCCAGACATACTATACCTATTTTGTTAACCCTGAAAATAGTCTCAGTTTGGCCTATATGTAAGGTTGAAACTTACTCTTCCTAGTAAACTGAATGCAAGACTTTTAGGGAAGAGATGTTAAAAGCTTTCGATTCAAATGCTGGGGAAGTATTTGAAAAGTCCCAAACCTAGGATGTCTGTCCCCTCTCTAGAATGAAACAGGATGTCTAACTGACTTGTGTCTCAGTACAACTTTCCCTGAAGTTCAGTTCCAATGTATTATGAGTTAATTGTCAGAAAGATGATTTACTTATTAGAAACATTTACATTTGGTTCAATAATTACACAACTTTGTCAGTTATGAAAATAAGTCTGTTCTTTTCATGTTGAGCTGTTTTCAAAAAGAAAGGTATACTATAAATGTTGGCTACTTATATTCATGTACTTGACATAAAACAATTTACTTATTTTAAAATGATCAATTCTGCCCTACTTTTTGGCATTTTACTGAACTTTCTCCTATGTGATGAGTTTTATTTGGCCAGTGACATCATGCTTGGAATTTCCCAAACCATAAATGTAATTGGAAATGTCATCCAAAATACACTTCCTAATGTCTTGTTATATGACACATTTAGTACATGAACTTAAAGCTATCCACTAAAAAAAAAAAGTGTTTTCTCATTGCCTGCCTATCTCATCACCAAGAAGTAGACAATAAAGTCTTTGATGTTGAGAACTGTGTAATTTATCTGATGAAGGTAAAATTATTTAGTAAACTAACTAATAAGTAGGATCAGAATGGAAAAGATTCATGAACAAGTGGGGATTTAAGCTGACCTGTCATAGAGGAGTAAGAATCAGATATTGTCCCAGTCCATTTGGGCTGCTCTAATAAAATGCCAAAACCAGGTGGATTGTAAACAATAGTTCTGAAGGCTGGAAAGTCTAAGACCAAGGTGCCAGCAGATTCAGTGTCTGTTGGGTCTCGATTCCTAGTTCATAGATGCCTATCTTCTTGTTGTAACCTCACAAGGTGGAGAGGGCTAGGGAGCTTGCTGAGTCTCTATATGGGCACTAATTCCATTCCTGAGGGCTCTGCCTGCACGACCTCTAATCACTTCCCAAAGGCCCCATCTCCAAATACTGCCACATTTGGGTGTTAGGATTTTAATGTATGAATATGGGGAGGGACACAAAATTTAGTCTACAATAAATAGGAAAAGAATAGAAAAGACCCTGATGCTGGGAAAGATTGAAGGTAGGAGGAAAAGGGGATGACAGAGGACAAGATGGTTGGATGGCATCACTGACTCAACAGACATGAGTTTGAGCAAGCTCCAGGAGATGGTGAAGGACAGGGAAGCCTGGCATGCTGCAGTCCATGGGGTTGCAAAGAGTCGGGCATGACTGAGCAATTGAACAACAACATAGGAAAAGAATAAGGGGAAGTGTGTTCTCACTGAGGGATTCAGAATAACCAGAGACAGTAATCTGCACAACATATTCTTTAGACAATGAAGAATGCCAGTTGGAAAGGTCTATTGGAACCATTTGGGAGAAATGAGAAATAACTTTGGCATTTATATGTGAGGCCAATATAAGGAGCATCCAATTGGTTAAGAAGCAATCATTTCACCCATGCTCCTGGCCTTGGCTTTCTTTTGCACTTACATGTATATTATTCATGACGCCAGCAATGCCATGCATTAAAGGGCTTCCTTTCAGCTTATGATGATTCTCACCCCTCCTTAACTACCCTTCCCATGCTTATGGGTGGGTGGGTTCCTAAGAGCCATGTTTGTGCAATGTGCTTTAATTCGAGCGTTAGTTGATTGAAGCTGCAGATGGCTCATCCTTGGTAGAACAAATGTATCATTCTAGGAAGTGAGACTAAAAGGGATGACGTGAGTCTACCTCTTTCTTCATGGAGCTGAAAGTGTGATGTGTGATCCTGGGAGTTGTGGGCAGCCATTTTGTGTCCACCACATGCAACAGGCAGCTGAGAAATCTATTCCTCCCAGGAAAGGAAAGAGGCTGAGAGAAGCAGAGACATCCCAGAGCTCCCACAGTTCCTGCTGGCCTCTCAGTTCTGACTCCCCATGCTCACTCAGCTACATTTCTGCTCTCAGATTCTGAGATGCCTTGTATCTTTTATCATCAATCCCTTCTTTCTGCTTAAGCCAGCTTGGGTTAGGTTTCTATTATTAGAAACCCAGAGTCCTAATATAGTGACGAATAAATAGATTCACTGAAGTCTTACTGTCCTTCGCTTTCACACGTGCTCTCTTGACTTGCACTCTCAGGACAAGCTTTCTTCCACCGGCCTTTGCTCAACAGCAGCATATCTTGTTGTTTCATGCAGTCTCCAAAACCTCTCTCTGCCCCTTTCCCCAGCCCATCCCAGCTTTCCTTGGCTTCTCTTTCCTTTCTGTCCTTGAGTGAAATGCTAACAAAGAAACACAGAGAGGCTGGGAGTATAATTTATATATGCCTGAGGCTTATGAACAGATAATGGGTTCATTAGCCCAAATCTCCCAGGATCTGTGATACAAAGGGATGGGAAACAAGAAGCCTTAAAAAGGAATATGCTCTTCAGATCCTCTTATAGTAAGACTACTCTAGGCAGCCAAGGATATTCTGGAAGCCACAGAAGGGATAAGGCCACTCCTTGCGGAAGGGACCCTGGCCACCCCCAGTGTCAGCTGTGCCCCCTTTTCCTTGCTCCCTATTGCCTGAGCTACACTAGGCTCTGCGAGAGGGACATCAAGCCACTGCAGCCTTTATAGCTTGAAGAGGCCACTGTTGTGATTCAAAAAATCACAAACCTGGGATCTTCAGAGAGAAGCTCCTTGCTGACAGGATCATGCATGGAAAGTAGGTGGAGAAACCTGAACGCTCAAAACCCTGAAAGAGACTCCAAAAGGCAGATAAACTAGTCCTAAAANATCAAGCCACTGCAGCCTTTATAGCTTGAAGAGGCCACTGTTGTGATTCAAAAAATCACAAACCTGGGATCTTCAGAGAGAAGCTCCTTGCTGACAGGATCATGCATGGAAAGTAGGTGGAGAAACCTGAACGCTCAAAACCCTGAAAGAGACTCCAAAAGGCAGATAAACTAGTCCTAAAACCAGTGGCAGTTTTATTCCAAGAGCTAAACTAAAAATAACCTGACACTTCACCATACCATGCCTGCCTGGTTCTGATGTGCAGAACAAATGCTGAAATACAGGCTGCCGCTGTTATTTCCAACAATTTTAGGTCCAATGATGTCAAGAGGAATTGAGAGATTTGAAAATTACAATCAGCTAGGAAGGCAATCACTCATTGTTCAGTTTATTAGGCCAATGCTTTATGTCTCAAAGAGATACTGATTTATTTGGTCTCTTCACAAGTAGTATACCAAGGTAATCAGGGTGAGGTATTGGCTTCATTCTGATGATACTTGGTAATTATGCTTTTTGGATGTCTTACTTGTATCAGTAATAGGTCTTGTTCATTTTTTTTGGTAACCCTTTATTAGACTAGGAGATTCTTGAGAGCAAGAATCATTTCTTTATCTTTATACAGCTCTGTATCTCTAAGACCTAACAAGGTCTGGCAATTTTGAAAGCTCTCACTAAAATATGTATTGGATAAAGGAATAAATAACAGAAAAATAGCAAAGGTCCACTCTTATGATGAAGGTCTGGGAAAGCATCTTAAAGGATATAATGATTGAGTCTTCAAGGAGTCATGGGAGTTGGGAAAGCAGAAATGTAAACAGGAGGAGACTGCATGTTCCAGCCATTTGACATCCCCATCAAGGGAATTAAGAATGGTTCAATATGGCATAGGGGTGAGGGGAAGGGACCGAAGCTGAAAAGAGGGGCAGGGGCCAGAAGGATCTTNGGGAAAATCTATGATCACGACCAACTGTGATTATTAAGCAAGAACTCAACAAACAATCCAAAGAGGGAGAGAAACCTTTTTTTGCGGGGGAAGGAGGGTGGGTAAATCTTTACAACCAATTTTGAAATTTCCAATTTATGTTGACAACCTTAAAGAGATGTGATTATCTGAAAATCAATTGTGACATAAAATTAGTTAACGAGGATTTATTGAGCGTTTAATGTCCGTGACCCAGAAGCACGTGCACTTGCTACGCTCAATAAGTTTCTAAGGAAACCAGCCACTGGGCGAATGTGGGTGTGCATGGGCCACCTCCGTAATTCTAGGATGGCACTTCCTTTCATTGGTATCTTCTGGATAGAAAAGCCCATATCCCGTAATAGTGCCTGCAAAGGTTTTCTGTGGTCATGGAATAAATTTGCAAGCCTAGTACCTGAGGCTGACTGGCTTCTGCCTCCTCCTCAGGCTGATTTAATTTCCTGGATGTAAGGCCAGCAGAGTGTCTGTGCACACATAGCAACTGTTTCCATCAAAACGTCCACTGCCTGCTGCTGCTCCACATCATCAGCCCTCATCTTTAGTCAGATCAGCCTGTTCTCTGTGCTCCCAACACAGCTCGTGCCCTCAGCAGCCACGGCTTTGCCATCTCTCTCGTCCTTCACACACATCTGCATCGTACAGCTCAGATCTTTTCACTGAGGAATCTTCCTCAGTGACTACAGCACCCTCCTTAGCCCCCTCTCAAGGCCACACCAGTCTAGGAGCCTGTGCTAGTATGATTCAAGCTATTTCTCTGGCTTTAAAAAATACAGCATGCTGACTGTGTTGATAATTATTTTGTCCAACCACTGTTCTCATTAGTATTTATTCAACCCACTACTCTATTTCCAAAATTGCTCTAAATCTGTCTTTTCTGGTTAAACAGCCTCAGCTAGGTTTCATCCAAGGGCCCCCATAGTTGCCGTCTCCCCCATTTGCAATGCTGCATAGCTCCTGGGTGGAGACACCCATTGCTGTTACTATCTTCTTCTGACTTATACCCAACCACCAAATCTCCTGATCACACTATCCAAAGGACCCTTTTCTAGCCTGTCATTTTCTTGCACATCTTCCTATTTATTTTCAATTATTATAATAATCTGGAATTATCTAATCAATTTATTGACCATCAGCCTCTCTCCTCCTCTAGATGTTAACTTAGAGCAAAGTAGGTGCTCAACTACTTTGAGCATCTACTATTTTTTTTTTTTTTTAAATGAAAGTCCTCCACTGTGTACCCAGCACCTGTTAGATCCTCAGGAAGGTCTGCTTCCGAGGATGAGTGCTTGGTACACAGCATCATCTATGCCCCTCACCGCAGCCCCATCAAACAGATGCTCCTGGATACAGATTGCTTATATTGGCTTTCGTTAGGAGCAAATAAGATTACATAGCATATTTCCCCAAAGGTGCCTCCCAGATTCTTAACTATATCTCATCTGATCTTCAGGTATCCCCATTCCAGGGGCAAAAGAGAAGCTTCAGACTAGTGCACATTCTTCCATCTCACCATTTTTGGGGTTGTTTTGGGCAACATCTAAATCATCAACAACTCAACACTCAGTTTGAAAGTGTAAACACAAGTCTGATATTGAGAGCTCCTTTGTAGCACTGGCCCCGAGTCACCCTCTAACCAATCTGTGACCACTCAACTCAGATAGAATCTCCATAGCCCTGAGAACATAAATCAGAAGGACTCATCTCTCTTTTATTAGTTGAGTTCCAGGGGCAGCAGGGAACAATTCACTTTTTAAAAACTATATATATATATATATATATATATATATATATTTATTTATTTATTTATTTATTTTAAGAAATATATAGCCATTGAAAAGCTGAAAAACACAGAGTTTCAGAACACAAAAATCTCCTATAATCTGACCACTGAAGACAAGCAAGTTCACCTTCACAGTAATTTTCAATGCCTTTCCTTGACTTGAAGTGCTTATTTTTGGTGTGTAATATCATGCTGGGAAGATAATATTAACTAATATATATAATCATTTGCTGGGACCTGCGTAAATGCTGACCTTCTGAGATGTTTCTCATTACCCATTCTGCAAGATTTATCCTTTCCCGCCAGCCCCCATGTTCTTAAGAAAATGCAGTTATTTTAATGTTTCCCCATTAGTCAACTGTCAAACTTTATACCACATCTTTTAAGGCTATTACACAGTTCTGATACATAGTACAGAGTCATTTTTTCTTCTTTTAGCCAACATCATTTTTAAAACTACTGCCCTAGGTGCATAAAATACATTGCCATACCAATATCCCTTTGATTACATGGAGTGAATAGAGGAAAAATGTAAGAAAGAGAAAGGGACAAGTAGTCTTTTTTTTACTTTGTCACAAAATAAGGACAATAATTGCCTACACTGATTCAAAAATACCCTGGGCTGGAGGGGAGGAGAATCAAGAAAAGGACTCTTCTCCATGGGACACTATTTTTTTTGTTTTTGTTTTGCCATCTCCAAAGGGTGCAAGGAATTGTCTAAAATGTTGACTTGGGAAACAGTCATCCTACAGATTCTATTTTTAAAAAGAAAATCAGATTTATCGAGGTATAATTTATACACATTAGAATTCACTCATTTTTTCATGTGCTGACGAAAGGGTTTGACCACTGTGTATATATAGTCCTGAAACCACTTCAATTGTAGACACTATTTTTAGGAGCTATGTAACCACCTTGGCTGCTCAGTTTCTTCCTTTTCTAGCTGCCCTCAGAATGAACACTTTTGAGATTGGTCCCCAGGTACTAAGAGCAGTTCTGAGAAAGGAAAAGCTGTGAACTTGACTGACCTTACTTAATATACCATGGAGTTCATGGTGTTATTAAATCTCAGAGTTAAGCAGGACTCAGAAGTTATCTTGCAGAACTCTTTACCCAAAACAGAAATCTTTTTTATAGCCACTGATTTAATACACTTTAATCATTGGTGACACAGGCTTAGAAATATCTATAAATATGTGGAATGCAAAGTGGTCTTGTGTTTCATTTAACAAGTTGGTCCAGCTTTGGCAGGCCCTGGGGGCTCATAAAAGGAAGCCTTCTTCAGGATTAGGGCTGAAGATTTTTCTAGGAATGAGCAAGTTATAAAATGGCTCCTCTGTAAATTTATGCCACTAACCCTTAAAGAGAGGCTAAATATGGGACTTTAAATATGATGGGAGATCCCCTGGAGAAAGAAATGCAACCCACTCCAGTATTCTAGCCTGGAGAATCCCATGGACAAAGGAGCCTGGTAGGTTATAGACCATGGGATCACAAAGAGTTGGACACGACTGAATGACTAACACACATAACACACAAATACGAGACATCTGAAACCCTCTGAACCAAGACCTAACTTCACAGATTAAAAAACAAAACAAAATGAACTGCTTTAGAAAACATAGCTATAATCTAGTGTCAGAACCAAGAACTTAAATTTAGTTTTAAGATACTGGTTAGCTGTACTTTTCACTGTTTCTTGAGTGTTTCTAACGCTTTGGTACCCAATACATTGGAAGCATTATAAAGGTTCAAATTTCTCACTAAGTTTCACAGCCTTCACACCTTCTATGTGTGGTCACCACAGAGAAACCCTATTAGGAGAACGGGAGGGGAAGTGGGGGGTCAACGAAGTAAAAATAATATCTCTCTCTCACCTGACCCCTCAATACCCTATGGTGATCACTACCCAACAGTGAGACATTCTAATGGATCCGACCAGAGAAACTGAGCTTGATTTTTCCAGCTTAGTTATATTTTGTACTATTTTTATAATGAATGCAAATAGCCGGCAAATTTGACTACAAAGTTTCCTTGATTAGTGAGTGAATAGTATTTGCTAAGCAGATCTCTACATTTTTAATCAAACAGGTTTAATGTTGCATGAAGGGAGAAACAGACAACTGTGTAGATTTCCAAGGAGATTTTTTTTTAGAGGCAATCTCTTTTTAGTAAATGTGGTGTCTCTGGATGGAAACGTGGAGGGAAAGACAGAGGGGCATGGGAGCAACAGGCCATGACGATGCTCAATGAGCTGTCAGTCATGGCTCTCCAAGGTGGTCATGGTGTTCCTGAAGAAACTGTGACAACCAGCAGGGGTATGTTACAGAGAGCAGTCTCCTCTGAGGCTAGAGGTCTGGATGCAAGTTTCAACTTTGCCCAGAAATCAGAAAGAAGTCCTTTCACTCCTCTGGGCCTCAGTTTCCTTTTCTGTAAAATGAAGATTGAGGTGAATGCCTGCGTGATTCCTTTCAGGTTCTTTTTGCTTGTTGTTCAAGAGATAGTCAAGTAGGTTCACTCTTGTCACTCTTATCATTAAATCCCACAGATCTATAACTCTTTCAACCTAGTTAAGTTTCAACCCAAATTCCAAAACTAAATGTTCAAGGAAAGCAGATAAATATGAAGAAAAGCCCCATGATGAAGAGAACAGCCTCTCCTGAAAGAAGGATTTCAAGCTTCCCATTCTCTCCAGTTCACTTCCTATCCTTCCAGATTACTCTCACTGCACCCAGATTCTAAGAATTCAGGACACTCATCCATTGAGCCTGCCGCCTTTTCACTATCGCTCAAACCCTCATGCCCTCATATGCCACCTTGCTGCTGCTGCTGCTGAGGCGCTTCAGTCGTGTCCGATTTCTAGCGACCCCATGGACTGCAGCCTACCAGGCTCCTCCATCCACGGGACTTTCCAGGCAAGAGTACAGGAGTGGGGTGCCATCGCCTTCTCCACATATGCCACCTTACCTGGCTTTTACTCCAGGGTCTAGCATGTGGTCGCTCCCTTTAAACAAACAGCAACTCTGCCTCTTTCTCCCTCAATCACACCAGCTGCTAAAATCCCCAACCCTGGTTAAATCCAACTCCCAAACTACCCTTAAGCAGCTAGGGGTGTTGAGCAAACAAATCACCACAAATTCACAGACATTAACTTAAAGTGGGTCTTTAGTGTTGTCCAGCTTTTCTTCTACATTTTCTTAGTCAACTTTCAGTGACTTTTCTCATACCTTCTCTTCTGTCCTTCAACCTCTAATACTTCTTCGCTCTCTCCATCCTCATTCTTAGCTGGTCACCTTCTAATCTCACTGAAAAACCAGCAGCACCCAGAGGAGAACACCTATAGTCTACCGTGACCAATCCTCCCAACCTATGTGTGTCTGCACTTCTGTGCTCACAAACTCTGCCTTCTCTTGGATGATGAACTGCGCATGCTCTGATTTCTTCTCTGTCTTGGTGAGGTGCCCCTTCACTTCAGCCTGGGCTCCAGTCCTTATCTACTAAAGGACTTGATCCTTGCCAGTTTTTTTTTTTTTTTTTTTTTTTTTTCTTGTGCATCACCAATTTTCCTTTCCTCTTTATTGGAGCAATCACATCAGCTAAACATCTCCCATCTTCAGAAAAACAACAATAATAAAGCGTGTTCCTTGACCGCATGCCCTCTGCACACCCATTCTTCTGCTTTCCCTTACAGATGCCCTGGAAAACTAGTCTGGCCTCTCTGTTTCCATTTCTCTTCCGCCAGTTCTTTCCTCTACTCACTCCAAAGAGCCTTTCCTCCAGCATGCTGTAAAAACTACATTTGTCTTTGTCACCAGCAGGTCCGGCTCCCAGTGTGTCAAATCCAACGGTTACTTCTCAGTCCTCATCTTGCCTGACTTTGGTCTTAGCTTGCTGTGGTTGCTGTAACAAATCACCATAAACGTCATGGCTTGAAACTGCAGAAATTAAACACAGTTCTGGAACCTAGAAGTTCAAACTCAGTGCCACTAGGTGGAAATCAGAGCCATGATTTACCCTGGACTTTCCAGGAAAGAATCCATTTCTTGCTGCTTCCAGCTTCTGGTGGCTGCTGGCATTCTGTGACTTGTGGCCACATCAACCTGACGTCTGCCTCTGTGGTCGCCATGCCTCCTCCTCCTCTTCTGTGTGTCATCTACCGCTGCCTCTCTCTTGTAAGGATACTTAACATTGAATTTTGGATCCACCAGGATAATCTAGGATGATGACTTCCTGTCAGGAACCTTAACTTAAGACTCTGTATCCTTATATGGTAATACTTGCAGATTCCAGGATTAGAACTTGATATCTTTGAGGGCTATTATTCAGCAACTATGGGGGCTTCCCTGGTGGTAAAGACTCTGCCTGCCAATTCAGGAGCCACAGGTTCGGTCCCTGGGTAGGAAGATCCCCTGGAGAAGGAAATGGCAACCCACTCCAGTATTCTTGTCTGGGAAATCCCATGGACAGAGGAGCCTGGCAGGCTATAGTCCATGGGTGGCAAAAAGAGTCAGACATGACTTAGCAACTAAACAACAACAACAACGTTCAGCAACTAAAACCTTCTAGCAACATTTAACACAGTTATATTGGTTCCTTCTTCTTAAATACTTTTTCCATTTTACTTCAGGGAAGTGGCCCTTTCTTGATTGATTGAGTCATTAAAAATTGTGGCAAAAGGTACATAACAAAATCTACCATCATATCCATCTTTAACTGTGCAGTTTAGTAGTGTTAACCATATTCACACTGTTGTACAACAGATCCCTAGAAGTTTTTAATCTTGCAAAATATGCAACCCTATGCCCACTGAACAACTACTCACTTCCCTCTCCCCTCTACCCCTTGACAACCACAATTTTACTGTCTCTATGAGTTTGACTACTTTAGATACTCTACGTAAGTGAAATCATACACTATTTGACTTCTTGTGACTGGATTATTTCATTTAGCATAATGTCCTCAAGGTTCATCTATACTGCAGCATGTGGCAGGATTTCCACCTTTTTTAAGGCTAAGTAATATTCCACTGTATATACATTTTCCACTTCTGTTTATCTGTTCATCCATGGATGAACACTGGGGTTGCTGCCACCTCTTGGCTAATGTGAACAATGTTATTATAAACACGGGAGTACAAATATCTCTTCAAAATCCTGCTTTCAATTTTGGAGATATGCCTAGAAGTGCGATTGCTGGATCATATGTTAATCCCATTTTTTATTTTTAAGGACCCTCCCTCCTGTTTTCCAAAGCGGAAGTACTATTTTATATTTCTACCAACAGTGCAGTGCACAAGGGTTTCAATTTCTCCACCTCCTTGTCAACACTTGCCATTTTCTGTCTTTCTTGATTCTTATTTTATTTCACTGTCAGTTTCACCTCAGTTTCTCCTCGTGGTTTTATTCATCTTCTCAATCCCTAGGTCTTGGTGTCTTTGTACTTTTTTATGTTTATGCTCAATAGCCACCCCATCCCACCTTTGCCCCCCATCGATCTCATTCAGACCCACAGCTGTAAGTACCATGCTTTGTATTACATCTCTCAAATCTGTATCTTAGTTACTAGTCTTGCTACTGATCTGCAGACCCACATATTCAACTACCTACTCAATCTCTCTACATGAATGGGCATTTCAGACTTGATAAGTCCCAAACAAAATTTTTACTTTTCTACCCCCTAGACCTGCTCCTCATGGCAGTCAATGGCAGTTCCATTCCTCTGGTTGCTCAGATTAAAACTTTGAGGGTACCTTTTCGCTTCTTTGTTAACCACATCTGACCTCCAATTGACCAGCAAATCCTTGAACTGTTCCTTCAAACTATGTCCAGAATCCCAGAATCATTTCTGCTCTCCTCCCTTCCACTGCTCCCATACTGGCCTAACCACCTTTATTTCTTGCTTGACCATTTCCATATGAGGCTGTCTTTCCTGATTTTGCCCTTACTCCTTTTAGTCTACTTTTCATGTAGCAATTAGAGTGTTTGCTAATAAAAGGTATGTCACAAGGAGTAAAAGCTCAGTTCTTCACAGGGTATATAAGAGCTAAATAACAAGGCCCATGGGCACCTCTCTGATTTCATCTTTCATCTTTTCACTCCAATACAGCTACAGTGTCTCCTTGCTGTTCCCTAAAAATGGTGAGCCTACTCCTGTCTCAGGGCCTTTGTACCTCCCAGCCCCTCTAGAATGCTATTCTTAGAGTTGACCTCTTCACTTTATTCAGGTGTCTGCTCAAACACTAACTTATCAGAGGCCTTCCAGTCTAAAAAAAATCACCCCTCCTTCTTACACCTCTCATCCCTTTTACCCAGTTTTATGTTCTTTCTTGGCATTTATCACAACCTGATGTATTTTATCTTTATTTTTTATGGCTTGTATTTCCTACTAAAATATCAGCTCCCTGAGCACTGGGAATTTGTCTGTTTTGATCACAGCTGAATCACTGGTGCCCACAACAGTGCTTGGCTCATGGCAGGCTTTAAATAACTCTTTGTAAAGTGAATGAATGAAGCACCTATAATACTTTTGTTCAAAGAATCATTTCCCAGAAAGGGGCTTGCTTTTTACCATCACTTATAGGTGGGCTTTGAGAGTTTTTGTATTTTGGAACTTAAAAAAAAAAAATTACAGGAAGTTAGCTTTAAATCAGGTTTTTTGATGGACAGTCTAAATGTTGCCCTTACCTGAAGGTGAGAGGATTTGACACCAACTTCCAGGTGATACTCCTGAGGCTTGTTTCATTTAATTTTGGGATATCAATATAAACAGAATGATAAGTACAACAGTGGAAGGTTACCTTCAAGAATTCATATTGTATTTTCCACTATTTGGGGAAACGCCTCTGAGGCAAACCAGAAACCAATTCGCAGATGAAGAAACAGAGTGACCTGACCAAGGTCACACTGAGATCTAGTACTTTCACTAGAAAACCCCAGAAAATACAATCCTATTACTAGGTCTTTCCTGTGAAAATGACTAGTTTCTTCCACAAAGCAGGGCCCAGGATGGAGCTCACATCCACGGCATTTTGCTCATGCTGCTGAGGATGGGTCAGGCTCATGGCTACTGAGTCCTCCATCACCAACACACAGGCAGGACAGGCCTGAACAAGCATTTTGTGGAATAATAGGACCACAGAGTCCCGTTATTCTGTTATTCAGTGCTGACTCTGCTGAAGAGGAATGAGTGTTCAGACCATACTTGTCCAGTGTGCTAACCAAACACACCAAAGGAAGCATGTGTGGAAGAGTCAGAAGAGCTGTTCATGCCTGGTTAGAGCATTATTCACTTGGCTGAAGGCAACGTACACTGTCATGCAGTTGAGGCTAAGATAAATGGGCCACTTCACAGACAGGCATGGTGATTAGCTGTCTGTATAGAAACATATTCTGGAATTTCTTGAGATAAATGCTTTCATTGCTGGTGAGTTTAAAATTAGGATGATACATTTACTTCCGGCTGGCGAAAACATAACATCCTAGCAAATAATTTTCAGAGGCATTGAAAATCTCCTATAAAAACTTTCATTATCTGTCAAACTGGCATCAGAGCAACCTACGTCAATTACTACTGCCAGCCTCATCTTTCAAAACCAGCCTTCCCTCTTCCTCGCGTTTTCCGCCCTACCAAGCATAGAAGGATCAAGGGATGTGGTCTTCTCTCATCCTGAAGAATATTTCCATGACAATCACACCAAAATGGAGTGGAAAAGGGAGGCAGACGGATGTCCTTTTAGTTTCAACACATGGATATTCATTAACCTTACTCACACTTTGGGTTCTAGCACACAAGGCTTATATTTATGACTAATACGTGGGCATTCTTTCTGTATCTTTTGCCTTGGTTGAAGAAGCAAATTCTGTTGGAGGTGCTGGAGAATTCTGCGGTTTATAGACGCTCATTTTCAGAAACGCCGTGTATCTTGAAAGGCTGCTTAGTGAGTGACTGGATTTCTGCCTCTAGCGCACCTTTCCACTTCTTCGGCAAATGTCAGACAGGTCACGCAGATGTGGTGTGCGCACCCCCGAGGAGCAGACAGGAATGGGATGAACAGAAGTGGTCAGTGGTCCAGGGAGAGCAGCTGTTTAAAATAGCTGGAGAAGAAACAACAACAAGCCCTGCATCTACCCCAGCGCACTTGCTCGGCCATCATTCAGGTGACTCCTCATTAGGTTCAGTTCAGTTCAGTCGCTCAGTCGTGTCCGACTCTTTGCGACCCCATGAATCGCAGCACGCCAGGCCTCCCTTTCCATCACCAACTGCCGGAGTTCACTCAGACTCACGCCCATCAAGTCAGTGATGCCATCCAGCCATCTCATCCTCTGTCGTCCCCTTCTCCTCCTGCCCCCAATCCCTCCCAGCATCATTAGTTAAATGAACCCGATTCATCTCATAGAAGTCTAATTAATACTCTGATATTACAGAGACACTGAAATTCCTGGGATTTGGTCCAAAAAATCCTAATAACAATAGTCCCACTTGCTTGTGAGGTGCTTTTTATTCTAAGAGTTCCACATGTATACAAATGTCAGAACAGAATCTTACATAAAAGTCTGTAAAAANTTAAATGAACCCAATTCATCTCATAGAAGTCTAATTAATACTCTGATATTACAGAGACACTGAAATTCCTGGGATTTGGTCCAAAAAATCCTAATAACAATAGTCCCACTTGCTTGTGAGGTGCTTTTTATTCTAAGAGTTCCACATATATACAAATGTCAGAACAGAATCTTACATAAAAGTCTGTAAAAATTAATAAAGTTGTGGTCTGGTGAGAACAAAGAGAGCACACGGTTTATATGAATGGTGGTTTGGTTCATACCATTTACTGTGATGGTACAAAGGCTGTCAAACTCAAACACCCAATAGGGACTTGAGAGGAGACTTGGTATTTCCATACAGTGTTCTGGTGTCATGACAAAACCTTACGAATTTAATTACACAAGGGGACCTATTTGTCATTTATGAAGAACACCAAAAAGACATAATTCCAAAACTTTCAGTCTTTCTTTACCTAACAGATCATTCTTTCTCAACAACTGGGTGGCCTGATTTAATGTAACTGTTACACAGAAGTCTTGCCAGACTTCTGGCACTATTTTCCTTTGGAATCTCAGTATAATCAAGAGATTTCAGGTTTGCCTACTTAATGTGTCAAGCAATACTGGGAGCCAGGGGTAGAACAGAAAACCAGACACAACGCAGTTTCCAAGGAGGTCACACTCTAAAGGTAAAGCTGCTGAGACAGACCCATAAATAGGCAATTTCAACATAGCATCTTGTGTGCTACGGAAGGAGAAAGCCCAGGGTATAACAGAGGCACCTAGGAAGGACATCTAACACATTTCTTTTCCAGAAAGAGAGAAAGAAAAAAAAAGTTAGAGTTTATAGTACTTACATGAAATACAGTGACCGTTAAGAAAGAATTTCTCTCTAAGTAGTGGATAGTGGTTGCCAGGGGCCAGGGGTGAGGGATATGGGAAGACATCAGTCAAAGGGCATAAACATCCAGCTATAAGACAAATAAGTTCTGGGAATCTAACGTATAGCATGGTGACTATACTTAATACTGAATTATACACTTAAAAATTGATAAGAGAGAAGATCTTAAATGTTCTTAGAACATACATACACACAAAAAAGGTAATTATGTGAGGCCATAGATATGACTAACTTTACTGTGGTAATTATTTCACAGTTATACATGTATCAAATCATTGCACGGTACGTCTTGAACTTAATGTTACATGCAAACTGCATCTCCATAAAGCTAGAAAAAAAGAATCTGGTACATAAAGAGCCCCTGTAGAAAACAAAATAAGTACTAATAAAGACTTGTTTCATAAAACCTGTGTTGGGGACATTGTGATTCAATCATGAATAATAAAACACTAAAGTACAAAAAATAATAATTTTTCTCTAGCTAGTCAATGCAAAGCGCTGACAGCATGCTCAGTACACAAGTACATAATTGAACCAAGTCATTTGCTTAAATGAAATGGTCCAAGTGAAAGCGAGAAAGGCATGGAACTTAATTTAAGTATGTGACAAAAGCTCATAAGAGAAGCAGAAAAGAAAGATGCCAACAGTCTTCTTCAGCTTTGGAAATGAATTGATAATTGATCCTCGGCCACATACATAATCAAGACAAAATGAACCAGTGGAACTGCAGTTTGAGCCAGTGACACGAAGAATCAGACCCTCCTGACTTTGGAGTTCTGATATTGTTTATTGTTACTTATCCAATGGCAGCTGGGTCTTAATTGAAACAGAGACCATGACTGACACAAGAAAATCTGAGTAAGAAGACTTTTAATACTATAAAATTGGGAAAAGGGATTAGAGAAGAGTGGTGATTACAATTTAACATGACCTCAGCACCGAATAAGCAATAGACACTTGATCTCAGACAAAATTATTTCCCATACTGCTGAACTGACTAGTCACTCAGAATTATCTGATCAAATGGAACCACTAATGGTCAGAGGAGACAATCAGCCCAGCATAGCCACGGAAGGAGAGAAGACTCTTCTCTTCATTAACAGGCCAAGGAAAGGAATCAGATGAAGTGAGTTTGGCAACTTGACCCAATTCAGAGAGCGTATCTGTCTCCACCAGCTGCCTCTTTCTGATTGGAGAAGACACTGTGAAAGGTGCCCACACACTGAGTTACTGATCAGGCCACGAGATAAAAGAATGAGCTTGACAACAGAGAAATACAGACATCTGGCACTTATATCCAAGTGTTTTCTCAAATGGATTATTATCTTTTGGTGATTTTAATACCAAGACTATTATAGTGAAAAGTGAAAATGCATGTTGCCAAGTCGTGTCTGACTCTTTTGCGACCTCATGGACTGTAAACCGCCAGGCTCCTCTCTCCATGGGATTTCCCAGACAAGAATACTGTAGTGGGCAGCATTTCCTTCTCCAGGGGATCCTCCCAACCCAGAGATCGAACCCAGGTCTCCTGTATTGCAGACGGATTCCTTACTGTCTGAGCCACCAGGGAAGACCTCTTATAATTATTATAACTATCCTAAATGTTAGTCTAATTTTTATTTTATTAAAAATCATATCAATAGTTGATGAAGGGTAACAAAAGTAACCGTTCAAAAAATCAGAATCTCTAACAGGGATCAGCACTGGAGTCACTGTGCTCCTGTGTCAAAGACCATTTTTGGTCAGTCATATACTAGAATATGAAACTCTGGCCTACATATCTGCCTACTATACCCCCCACCCTCCCACCATTAGTCCGAAATTCATTCTAGAGTCAGATATAAACCTTCTGTTGTTATCCTAACATAGGAATCTGCTGCTGCTGCTGCTAAGTCACTTCAGTCATGTTCGACTCTTAGCAACCCCATGGACTGCAGCCTACCAGGCTCCTCCGTCCACGGGATTTTCCAGGCAAGAATATCGGAGTGGGTTGCCATTGCCTTCTCCAACATACGAATCTACTTCTGCCTATAATTTCTACGACTTGTTTAGAAGGTAAGAGATGGGATATTTTTAAAAGTTAAGATCTAAAATCCACTATTTTGCTTTGCTCTTCACAATTTTTCTCTAAATAAACTTAAATGCAGTGAGTGAAGCAGAGTGTTAGAAGCAAACATAATGTCACACTGAGGATTTCAGAAGATTTGGAAGACAGCAAAACAACCCAGTGTAACTTATCACGGCCAACAGCAGATCTAAGAGCTCACTAAATATGAACAGATCACTTTTTAAAAAATGACATTTTCATTCTCAGTGATCTGAGATATCTGTTCTTCTCAAACCCTCATTTAGCTTCCAGAATAAAAACACTATCCGTCACTTCCTTGGATCCTTTCCCGTTTGGGCTCTACTCTGTCCTCACGTCTCCAAGTGTAATTAAGGCTTTTGATAAGAGAATCTGAGCAGCAAGCCCCAAGAAGGGTGTGTTCTCTGCACTTTCTCTGCAATGGCCATGCCACCTGTTGGAAGTACAGGGAGACATGGAACCCATCCAGGTTTAAAGTCACACTACTATCTTTCAGTTGGATCTTTTGCCCTATATTCACTGGTTGAGCGTCTTAAACATTCAGCCTCAGTTTTGTCAACTGTAAAATGGAAATATGAAAGTATCTAGTTCTTAGGGTTGCTGTGAGGTTAAAATAAGATGAGTCATGTTTGCACGGTGCTAGTATAGTGCCCCATACACAGTACATGTTTAACAACCTCTGGTTGTTCTTGTGAACATCAGGGAGGAGAGACAGGCTGCACCAGCAGAAATAGACAAGAGCATTCCTTATTTTGAAAGCTAAGTGGGGCTGCTGCTGCTGCTGTTGCTGCTAAGTCACTTCAGTCGTGACCAACTCTGTGCGACCCCATAGACGGCAGCCCACCAGGCTCCCTTGTCCCTGGGATTCTCCAGGCAAGAATACTGGAGTGAGTTGCCATTTCCTTCTCCAATGCATGAAAGTGAAAAGTGAAAGGGAAGTCACTCAGTCATGTCCAACCCTCAGCGACTCCATGGACTGCAGCCCAACAGGCTCCTCCATCCATGAGATTTTTCAGGCAAGAGTACTGGAGTGGGGTGCCACTGCCTTCTCCCTAGTGTTGACCATTTACAGTTTGGGCAAATCCTGGCTGTGAGAAATATTATACTCAGAACTCCATGGTCTGTGTCTTGGAGTTGTCTAATAACTGAAGGTAAGTATCATCTAAGGACTTTTTCCTCTATAGCGACTTGGGCCATCAAGGGCTATTCTGACTTCAAGTTCCCAATGCTGAACCACAGAGCAAAACTTTGTTCTGACATTTATTCATCTCTTTCTTCTTCCTTCTCTCTCCTGATATGTGATCATTTCAAATACTAAAGTAATTCACTAAGGTAACACTATAGACCTGATCTTCTTAGGTGGCTTATATTTCAAAATTTCCTCCCCCTACACAGTTCTTCTTCATCTAATAACTAATACATTAGTAAAATGTATTACTAAGTATAATGATGTGCCACTGATCTTGACTATATTATTCATCAGTTCAGTTCAGTTGTTCAGTTGTGTCCGACTCTTTGCGATCCCATGAATTGCTGCACGCCAGGCCTTCCTATCCCTCACCAACTCCCACGCAGACTCACGTCCATCGAGTCAGTGATGCCATCCAGCCATCTCATCCTCTGTCGTCCCCTTCTCCTCCTGCCCCCAATCCCTCCCAGCAGCAGAGTCTTTTCCAATGAGTCAACTCTTCGCATGAGGTGGCCAAAGTACTGGAGCTTCAGCTTCAGCATCATTCCTTCCAAAGAAATCCCAGGGTTGATCTCCTTCAGAATGGACTGGTAGGATCTCCTTGCAGTCCAAGGGACTCTCAAGAGTCTTCTCCAACACCACAGTTCAAAAGCATCAATTCTTCGGTGCTCAGCCTTCTTCACAGGGATGACTGATATTTAAGTAGTACTTCATCATTGACAAGAGGCCTTTCATGTATATTATGTCATTTTGACTTTGTAGCTGTTCGGGATGGCAAAGCAGATGCCATCATTACTATTTTCAGACTAGGAAACTAGGGTTTAAATGAATCAACTGACTTCCTCTAGTCCATGAAACTGTTAAGTGGACCCTGTGTTAGGAATTTGGGGCTTCTGGGTTGGTCTGTGAAGTGAATCAGGACAGAAAGCTGGTGTTTAAAGTAATTCAAAATGGATTAAAGATCTAAACGTAAGACCAGAAACTATAAAACTCCTAGAGGAGAACATAGGCAAAACACTCTCTGACATAAATCACAGCAGGATCCTCTATGACTCACCTCCCAGAATATTGGGGATAAAAGCAAAAATAAACAAATGGGACCTAATTAAAANCACCCATGGTGGATTCATGTTGCTGTATGGCAAAACCAATACAATATTGTAAAGTAATTAGCCTCCAATCGAAGTAAATAAATTTATATTTAAAAAATAAAGTAATTCAGCATAGTGAAACAAAGATATGATGGAATAAACAGTATAAATAAAGAGATTTTTAAAAAGAGAAACTTGAAAAGGCTATAGAATATATAATTACAGAATGAAGGTGGGGTTGGGGGTTTAACTAGCTTTGAGTAGAGAATCTTTCTGATTTTTGCTGCCCAGCGTCTCAGGGTATCTGCTTGGGTTGAGAGAAAAGAAGAAATCTGTGTCCCTAAAAATCTCAGCCTTTTCTTCTACAAGCAAGGGTTACATTCCATTTTTATCTTAAAGTCTCATCCATTTTACATTCTATTCCATGTTTAATATAAAATTTAAAAAATTAAGACAGAGTGAAACTTTTATCATATTAATCCTGGTACATGGTTGCACTCTCCCAGTTTATAAAGGTGCTATGAAATTTGGTTGGAGTCCTACGTACAAATGTTATTTCATTTAGCTCTAAAACATACACATAATATATAAATATATTTTAAATGTTTACATAGCTTATATATTATAAAACTTATATATTTATGTTTTAAATATAGATACAAAATATACATTTATCAATGTAGAATGGAAAAATGAGAATGTGTATATACATATGTATTGTATATATATGAGAAAAAGGAAAACTATTTGATTTCACAGCTTCCAAAAAAATGTTGTGAGTCAGTAAAACCAACCAGCTCTTTGTCCCCACAGTTCAGATTCAAGGTCTGGACGGTGTGATGACCTCTATGTAATTCTAACCTAAGACCCAAGACCAAGAGGGAACTCTCTCAAAACAGCTCTGCCTCACTTGGGGCACCACCCTGATGGTTCCAACAGGAAATGTCACAGACTGGTTTAGCAGGGTGCCACTTTGCAAACCTGCAACAGAAAGAAACCTTAGGTTCCAACCATTTTCTACTTAATAACCTATTATTTTCTCTGATCGGTTGCTACTTTTCAGTAAGGCATTTTATGAAAAATAAAGTCACTCTGTACACGGGAAATCATTAAAGCAAGTTACTTGGTAGAAAGGACCGCCTTGCTCAGGAAATGTGCCTTGGTCTGTTTAAAGGCAGAGCTCCTAGGGCTGCTCTGGGAGGGCGTCTGCAGGGCAGCATGCACCCTTCCCTCCTCCTCCCCCGGGGCAGTCTTGGATGGAAATTAGCAGTTGCAGCCGGTGACTGGGCTCCATTGAGCTGTCCCACCCGCGGCTGCTCAGGAAGCACAGGCCAGCAAACAGAATGAAAGGGGCCTTTATAAATTGGAGTCGGTTATTTCTTAAGCAGACTCTCACATAAAGGCTTTTTTGTTTCTTACTCTTTAGGAAAAACTGAGCTCCTTGTGAACAGTCTTTGGAGAGGGAGGAGAAACTGAAGATGGGGAAGAGGCTCATCAGAGACGCTATGCGCCTGGGGATGATGGAGGGCCAGTGGGAAGTACCGAAGGCTTTTCTGAGCAAATGTTCCTGTATCTGGTGGCTGGTTGGGAGTAGGGTCCTGGTGCGTGGTCAGGGCTAAGAGGTGTTGGCTGGTCACAATCACTCAGGGTATTTTCCCCCAGAAAAGGGTTGATCTCTGCAAGGAACAATAAAGAGGAACCCTAGGGCCCTGATCTCCAGAAAAATGTCAGGCAACTAGTTTTTCTCTAAGTAGAGTTAATTATCTTTTTTTTCTTTGCTTTTTATCTAAAAAACCACATTTTTTCCCCCTGCTGTGCCACACAGTATCTTAGTTCCCAACCTGGGATCAAACTCTTACCCCATGTAGTGGAAGGGCAGAGTCTTAACCATTGGACCACCAGGAAAGTGACTACATATTAAATTTTACAAGATTCACAAACAATGTTCCTCCCATCATACTATCCTAGTTTGTCTCTTTTTACTAAAGAAGCAAGATCTTCTAAACCAGCAGTCCCCAACCTTTTTGGCACCAGGGACCAGTTTTGAGGGAGACATTTTTCCATGGACCGGGGTCAGGGGGATGGCTTTCAGACGATTCAAGTGGATTACATTTATTGAGCACTTTATTTCTATTATTATTACATCAGTTGCCCCTCAGGTCATCAGGCATTATACTCCAGAGGTGGGAATCCCTGTTGTAAACTATTCTGGATATCCCTCAATCTAAGGACTATGTAGGAAAAGTCTGTGTAGAGTTTTACAGCTTGCCTTACTTGGCTGTCACATGATTACACACATATGCACACAGGAAAAAAGATATATACAAGCTATCAGTTTATTCTTTATTAATTAAAAACTTCATACAAATTCAGGTACCAACTGAATCCAGGTAGTATTTGTGAAAATAGAACAAAGAAGAAAATGATACGATTTCAGAGATTTAAAAGCATGAAGAAATAAAGAGAAAAATGATGCTGCTTATTACATAACTCTGCATTAGCTTCATTAACACAGAACCTGCAGCAGACAGAAGTCAGCTAAAGTTAATGCTTATAATTTTTAAATGAACTTTTTTGTGATTTGAAAACTCCTTCCCAAGTTCAATCAATGAGGTCTCATTACGTTGCTTAAAAGAAAAAAACTCATTGCCTTAAAAGAATCCACATCTCAGCACCTTTGGTCCTGGCATTTACCTCTGCTGCCTTGTGGTGCTGGCTGCACTGTGCGGGTGACAGGATTATGAAGCAAGCACTCTAATATCCTGTACATATCCTATACCCAGAGACTTAATTATCTTCATGTGCCCTGAGAAAGAAGAGGCCCTATGGGCGTCCAATAGAGCCTTCTATGGTTATAGCCCCTCTTCCAGCAATAAGCAATTGCCCTTTAAACCATGCTGAAACAAAGGGAGGTATGATAGGAATAGTGGAAATGCGAATCTTGGAACCTACACACTGTTCTGTGTATATGTTTGCTCCAGTGTCTTGAGGATTCTGCCTCTATTGGAGTCTCATCCTTTAAAGATGATTTTCTTTCGGAGGATATTAATAATAGTAACACTCTTATTAAGCACTTACTATGAGGCAGCACTGCTCTAAGTTCTTAATTCATAGAGTCCTCCTGCTATGCGGTAGGTACTAATATTATCTTCCATTTTTGGAAATGAATGCACAGAGAAGTTAAGAACCGTATTCAAGCTCACAGCCAGTAGGTGACAGAGCTGGTATTTAAATTCTTACAATCTGGTTTCAAAGTCTGTACTAAATTGTATACTATACTTATAGTCTTTCAAGACATTGGATCTGAAAGGACTTCAGAAATTATCTCATTTTAATTCTCTCATTTTATAGAAGAAAGAATGAGAGTCAGTGAAGTTAGGAGACTTAACTTAGGGACATACGGCAAGTTCAGCAAAGTCCACAGCACAACCAACATCACTCCAATCCTAATGAAATTTGTACATACTGTTCTCTCTCTGCCTCCTCCCTGGTCCTTAGTAGAATTTAGGTCTTCCTAAGAAGCTAGGAAGATGAACTCATTGGAAAAGCCCCTGATGCTGGGAAAGACTGAGGGCAGAAGGAGAAGAGGGTGTCAGAGGATAAGATGGCTAGATGGCATCACTGATGCAATTGACATGAAATTGGGCAAACTCCAGGAGATGGTGAGGGACACAGAGGCCTGGTGTGCTGCAGTCCGTGGGGTCACAAAGAGTTGGACACGAATGGGTGACTAAGCAACAACAAGGAGCTAGGTACCCTTCTCAAGATTCCACATTGCCTTTCATGTTTTCATGACGCCAACAATTGTGTTTCATCAGGCCTCTGTAAATTCATTATATCTTGGTTAAGAAAGATCAATATTGACAGTAACACAGGAAAAATTCACTATTGAGGCATTCTTGTTATCTTTCATTGTCAAATAGAGTGAAAGGAAGAAGAAACTAAGAACTATTCAAGAGAGACTGTTCTAAGAGCTCAAAATCCTAATGCTCACCTGTCTTCCTATTGTATATCAGGGCACCCTGTTACCATCCTCCTGAGGATTTCTGTATCACAATTTGTAAACACACACACACACACACACACACATACACACACACAGTTGTTTTTATTTTCTGCCTCCCCAGCTAGACTGTGAGCTCCATGAGGACAGGGGCTTTATCTGTTTTTATCTGCCTATAAATGTCTAGAACCTGGTATACAGGTGTTCAATTAATATTTGTTACATGAACATACAATGAAAACTCAGCAACAGTTTTAAAAGATAATGTTAGGCTGCTCCATATTTTGCCTAACAGACATCTGTTTTTCAGGGCCTGTTACTTTTACCCAGTCAATGGACCACATCCATTCCCTAAGGCTGAACATGTTCTAACAGTCAAAGTCTTAAGTAGCAGAGGCCCAGTTGGCTCACAAATTTATCTTTCATTCACGGTCCAGGAACCCAGAGTGGGACTGGCTATACTGTTAAACCTCAATCATCAAACTAAGTAGAAGGAAAGACCAGTCTTAAACATCTAAGTCATGGGATATACTGGGGGGAAAATGTATAACTGACCATTGAATAGCTTGAGGGTTGGGGAGAAAGCCTCCTCACAGTTGAAAAATCGGGCATAACTTATAGTCAGCCCTTCCTACACATGGTTCCTCTGCATCCACAGTTTGAAATCTGAGGATTCAAATTATCACAGATTGTGTAGTACTGTAGTATTTGCTATAAAAAAATCTGCTTATAAGTGGATCCATGTAGTCTGAACCCACATTGTTCAAGGGTCAACTGTACTACTTTTAAGTTTCAGGGTAACTTAAAGTATGTGAGCAGAGTTTTCTGCTAGATATTTCTCTGAAGACCTGCTTCAAAGACCAGATAAAATAACTTGTGTTTGGTATGTTCAATTTTTATATGGAAAGAGCTGTTTCAAAAGACCTTAAAGATCTTCAAAAACAGATTATTCTTTTAATATAAATGTTACTCCTACAATCTTGCTTACACATTACTGCATTATAATCACTTGCATTATTATCCACAAAGAAAAACTTTGCTGAATAAAATTAAATGTCAATCCAGTCACTATCTGAAATGAAACCAACTATGAATTAATGGAATTTAAATTAACTAAAGCTTTTACTCTAGCTGAATTATAAAAAGTTTTCTAACTTCTATTTCCTTAATGATGATATATAAGAATTTCTCCAAAAGATAATGCCTTGTTTTTTAATTCTTTCACAATGAAGATAACATAGTCAACAAGCAGTGTTAATTTTGTGCGTAAGTAACCAATCTGCTTTAGTTTCTATTCTATAGCTGGAGCTGAGTAAAAACTGTCTCATTTTTGTGCAATATGTGTTAGTACATTTATTTAGTTACTTATTTTGAAAAGTGTAAGTTATTGGAAAGTGAAAGTGTGAAACTGAAAGTCAGTTGTGTCCAACTCCTTGTAACTCCACGGGCTGTACAGACCATGGAATTCTCCAGACCAGAGTACGGGAGTGGGTAGCTATTCCCTTCTCCAGGGGATCTTCCCAACCCAGGGATTGAACCCAGGTCTCCTGTATTGCAGGTGGATTCTTTTCAAGCTGAGCTACCAGGCAAGCCCAAATTATTGGAAAGAGAGTCTACAAAACATAAGGTAAGCACTTTCTCATGGTGACCCTGCCAAAGATGAACAATTGCTTTTACTTTTAGAAAATACCTTGGACTTGCTGTACAGCAGAAAGTAACATGACACTGCAAATCAACTACAGTCCAATAAAAATGCAGTAAAAAATATACAAAATATCAAGAAAAGAAAATACCATTGAGTTAGTTGGGATGGATAGATATTTTAAAAATTTAGATTCATCCCTTAGCCTCATCTCATCCAGGTGAAACTGAAAAGTCCTCTCTCTTTTTAAAATAAAGACAAGAGTCAACTTTATATTTTCAAAAGTGCTCTCTCCTGGGACTTATGTTTACATGGGAACTATTAAGCAGCAGAACTGGCTGAAAGCTGCTCTGTGCAGTGCAGAGATAGTGCAGCTCTTTACCAATGTGTACGACCACATTTGGATGACACAGCCAAGTCTTACTAGGTCACAACCTTGGCAGCTGCCTTTGACACCGTCAAATAAAAATGCTTTGGGGATCCCTTCCATCCCACTTCTATCCCAGCTGTTTTCCCCGTCACTTCTGGCTCATTACCCTGTAGCTTCAGTCTTCTTTCCTTTTCTGGAGAGAAAAGTGGGGCCTGGTTGTTAGTTTTTAATATAATATAGTGTGTCTGATGATTAATAAATGATCAAAAATCCAGATTTGCTTCTGATTGAAATACATATGGCTAAATTGCTCAATGGTTTTTGTTTTACAGCCTGATTTTGACTTTCAGGGAACAAGAAAATACCCTTGATTAATTCTAAATGCCTTTCATTGGAGAACATTCAGTACATGCAAGATTTATACCATTCTCTGGATGTTAAGTGGGCTTCCCCAGTGGCTCAGTGGTAAAAGAATCCACCTGCAATTCAGGAGCCACAGGAGACGTGGGTTCAATTTCTGGGTCGAGAAGATCCCCTGGAGGAGGGCACGGCAACCCACTCCAATATTCTTGGATAGAGGAGCCTGGCCAATTCTTAAGTAATAAAAAAGACACAGTTCTAATAAACTCAGCACCAGGTTAAGACACAACCATAGAATGTGTTGTGTCTTGCAGTAAGATGCCAGAGGACGCTGCAGTATGAAGAAAGCCAACCACATCACTGCCATCCAACAAATGGGACGCAATTCTCTTGTGCTTTCCTCCTGGGGCTTAGCAAGTACATCTATGGAAAAATCAATCCTTCTCCATCAGTCTTCCTGGCAGTGGCTGGGTTTTGCTGGGAAGTGTTGCTACTGCTGGTATTTTGACTCCAGAGCATTTGGGGACTGTTTTCACTTTTGATGGAAGAAATTTCAGAAAGGCAGTCTCTCTCTTTTGAAAGGGAGAGGGATTAGCTGAAGTTGCATTCACATGCCAAAGGGCTACCAAAGGCTTAAGGAAATCCATTAGCCCTGCCTTCCCTAGCCACCCCCTCCTCCTTTCTAGCTACCAACTGCTCTTTGGTTTTTAGAAAATACATTTGTGTAAGTAAAAATCTGCCTTACTCTCAGCAGACTCAGCCTACCTATTACCCAAGTAGCCCTAGACAAATGTACCAGTGTATATAAAAATCAGATCTCCAGTGATGGGTAAGGTCTGAAACAGATTTTGCTTCTTAAGCCTCATGAGCAAAGAACACCTGGGGCATCCAGGTAATGTTCCCTCCATCCTTCCCATTTGGCTGGGCCTTCTGCCTGGCCTCAATCCCCAGTGGCCTCACCTTCCTTCCTGAATCTTAATAAATGCTACTAGATAGGAAGCTGGAGAAAGAAATGGTAACCCACTCCAGTATTCTTGCCTGGAGAATCCCACGGTGAGAGGAGCCTGGTGGGCTGCTGTCCATGGGGTCACACAGAGTCAGACAAACTGAAGCGACTTAGTAGCAGCAGCAGCAGATAGGAGGCAGCTTTCAAGCTGGCAGATGGGCCTGGATCCTTGACCCAATTCACTACCTGACATCCCCGGTTCATCGCATGGCACCCCGGGATAACTACACCAACTTGACTGTGGCCCAAGGCACCCTGCCCTGCCCCCACCACACAGCAGGAAGCTGGGTCTCCCTGGGCCCCACTCCTCTGCTCCTGGCTTTCTCCTCTATCACTGACCTCTAATGAAGCGGCACTAGCTACAAATCCTGTTCTCCCAGGGGAATGTGTTTAATTTGATTAATTTCCATTTCTTTCTTTTTCAGAATTATTTTGGTGGTAAAATTTTAGCACTCTAAGATGTTACAACATTGGTATCCTGGAGACTGAAATATGAAATAACAGCACAGAATAAGTCCTTGTGGGAAGCCAATATGCAAATTTTCCTACCATGTTCTGCCAACGGGGCACTATTCTCAGCTATTCCATACATCTTTGGGGGCAAATAATGGAGACATTCCAGCGCCCACTCAATCTCTGTGTTTTTTTCTGTCTAAAATAATAATAGAGCTAAAACATGGCTTTCTAGCTAAAATTCATCTTTTATTAAACACTATCAGCTACCACTCAACACAAGGAACTTACATATAGAAATAAAATGATTATGTAGATAGAATGATGCCTGATTTCATTAACTGAATCATTCTTTATTCGTTTGATGCCTACTCTATGTAGTGGAGAAGGCNTAAAACATGGCTTTCTAGCTAAAATTCATCTTTTATTAAACACTATCAGCTACCACTCAACACAAGGAACTTACATATAGAAATAAAATGATTATGTAGATAGAATGATGCCTGATTTCATTAACTGAATCATTCTTTATTCGTTTGATGCCTACTCTATGTAGTGGAGAAGGCAATGGCAGCCCACTCCAGCACTCTTGCCTGGAAAATCCCATGGACAGAGGAGCCTGGTAGGCTGCAGTTCATGGGGTCGCTAAGAGTCGGACACGACTGAGCGATGTCACTTTCACTTTTCACTTTCATGCATTGGAGAAGGAAATGGCAACCCACTGCAGTGTTCTTGCCTGGAGAATCCCAGGGATGGGGGAGCCTGGTGGGCTGCCGTCTATGGGGTCGCACAGGGTTAGACACGACTGAAGCGACTTAGCAGCAGCAGCTATGTAGTATGTTTTATAGTAGAGAACAAAGAAATAAACAGGAAGAGTTCCTATTTTCAAGGAATTTATCTTTGAGGTTGAGATTTATATTCTCTTACAGCTCCACTGTATCCTTTGTATTTCTAATGCCTCCTCTAAAAATGACAGTAATTATCAGTTATTCTTACAATAAATACTGTTGTTACTTGTTACCTACTGTCACAGGCCCAGGGGAATGAAAAAGCCCAGAGGTGGAGTTCTGCAGTGTGTTTCTACCTGAGAAAAGGAATATAGCATTTGGTTCCAAAGTTCTAAGAACATGACCTTTATTTCACAAATGTGTGCAAAAATGATTAATCCATGCTAAGTATATGTTCCTTTCAAAGAACTAATTCAGAACAATGTGAATTTTTCCAAATAGCACTTCATCACAAAACATTTTAGAAAAACATTAATATTTTTTCAGGAGAAATTATATTAAGGGCCTAACATTCATAGAAAGTTTTTTTCCCAATACAAATATCACTTTAGCTAGGAGGGAAGGCACTATCAAGGATTGGAGCTTGCTTAAAGAGTCGTGTGAGCCCCACCCCATAGTGACAAGTCTACTACAGAAGAGAATAGGCAGCTGTTAATGTATCATATTTACCCATTTCCCCCTAATTTTCCATTTATCTCAGGATTAATTTGTTTTCCTGCTGCTTCTCTAAATCTTCCCATATCCTGAGAGCAACTTAGATGTCTTCTGTGAATTCATTTATGCTCTTTGTTCTTTTCATTTTATTGGAGGCAGTAGCAGTTTACAAGGAACAAAACACATTTTAAGTCAGTCATAACTGTTACACTGAAATACTTCCTTTTCCCTCATAATGGACAGAGGCACATTAAGATAAAACATCAGTTTGCCTTTCTTGCCCATAAGCTAGTTAACAGCTTTGACAAGCCTCTTTTCCTTTAAGGATGAGGTCCTTATTCTAAGAAAAGAACACAGATGAGAGGGAGCATAGGGAACAGATCACTGAACTGATTAATATACTTCAAGTTCTCAACATGGTCAACATTTCTGAATAGCTAAGGCACAATAGTAAGTACTTTCCAGAGTTGCATAGTTTTCTGATAAGGCAAAGCAAACTCATAAAGAGGAAGAGATGCCCCTGAAGTTAAACCCAAGGGGGAAATCATGGAGTGATAGGCTCTTTGCCCTGTCTTGATGGAAGAGAGCGAGGAAGTGAGCCATGACAGGAGGCCACGGGTATCTTTTGTCCATCTCCCCTGTCTTACTGAAAGAGCTTCCGCTCATACTATCTTCAGCTTTCTTCCAAAGCTATGAATATGTGAGTGACTCTGGTCAATATTAAAGATCCAATCAAACCTGTATTACACTTAGAAAAAAAATCCCCAAACCAGTATTCAAATAAAGTGTGATCAAGCTAACTAACCAGCAGGAATCTGTCCAACAAATTTCATCTGCCAAGAGTAACATCTCTCTCTGTTGCTGAACTCACCAGATCACAGCTACAAAGGAGCTCCCTTAAACTCCTTTATTTAGGTATTCCATTTACAAATGAATGAATGAGTGATAAGTACCTGAAGTACATTACTCACATAGTCTATTTAAAGCTTTAGCTACATAAAAACTGAGGACATCTCATTATTTTCAGATAGTGTTCCATGGGGCTCAGCACCCAAGATGATTCACCAAACTTCCTGTCAAAACAGTTTCCATTTATTTGAATTTCTTCTCCATCCTGGGCATCCTAAGCAGGAAGGATTCTTCAAGACGATTAAAGGAGACACATCTCACATGCTAGGAAACTAATGCTCAAAATTCTGCAAGCCAGGCTTCAGCAATACGTGAACCGTGAACTTCCAGATGTTCAAGCTGGTTTTAGAAAAGGCAGAGGAACCAGAGATCAAATTGCCAACATCCGCTGGATCAACAAAAAAGCAAGAGAGTTCCAGAAAAACATCTATTTCTGCTTTATTGACTATACCAAAGCCTTTGACTGTGTGGATCACAATAAACTGTGGAAAATTCTGAGAGAGATGGGAATACCAGACCACCTGACCTGCGTCTTGAGAAACCTGTATGCAGGTCAGGAAGCAACAGTTAGAACTGGACATGGAGAAACAGACTGGTTCCAAATAGGAAAAGGAGTACCTCAAGGCTGTAGATGGTCACCCTGCTTATTTAACTTATATGCAGAGTACATCATGAGAAATGCTGGGCTGGAAAAAGCACAAGCTGGAATCAAGATTGCCGGGAGAAATATCAATAACCGTGGATATGCAGATGACACCACCTTATGGCAGAAAGTGAAGAGGAACTAAAAAGCCTCTTGATGAAAGTGAAAGAGCAGAGTGAAGAAGTTGGCTTAAAGCTCAACATTCAGAAAATGAAGATCATGGTATCCAGTCCCATCACTTCATGGGAAACAGATGGGGAAACAGTGGAAACGGTGTCAGACTTTATTTTTGGGGGCTCCAAAATCACTGCAGATGGTGACTGCAGCCATGAAATTAATAGTTGCTTACTCCTTGGAACGAAAGTTCCATGACCAACCTAGATAGCACATTCAAAAGCAGAGACATCACTTTGCCAACAAAGGTCCGTCTAGTCAAGGCTATGGTTTATCCAGTAGTCATGTATGGATGTGAGAGTTGGACTGTGAAGAAAGCTGAGCGCCGAATAATTGATGCTTTTGAACTGTGGTGTTGGAGAAGACTCTTGAGAGTCCCTTGGACTGCAAGGAGATCCAACCAGTCCATCCTAAAGGAGATCAGTCCTGGGTGTTCATTGGAAGGACTGATGTTGAAGCTGAAACTCCAATANAAACAGACTGGTTCCAAATAGGAAAAGGAGTACCTCAAGGCTGTAGATGGTCACCCTGCTTATTTAACTTATATGCAGAGTACATCATGAGAAATGCTGGGCTGGAAAAAGCACAAGCTGGAATCAAGATTGCCGGGAGAAATATCAATAACCGTGGATATGCAGATGACACCACCTTATGGCAGAAAGTGAAGAGGAACTAAAAAGCCTCTTGATGAAAGTGAAAGAGCAGAGTGAAGAAGTTGGCTTAAAGCTCAACATTCAGAAAATGAAGATCATGGTATCCAGTCCCATCACTTCATGGGAAACAGATGGGGAAACAGTGGAAACGGTGTCAGACTTTATTTTTGGGGGCTCCAAAATCACTGCAGATGGTGACTGCAGCCATGAAATTAATAGTTGCTTACTCCTTGGAACGAAAGTTCCATGACCAACCTAGATAGCACATTCAAAAGCAGAGACATCACTTTGCCAACAAAGGTCCGTCTAGTCAAGGCTATGGTTTATCCAGTAGTCATGTATGGATGTGAGAGTTGGACTGTGAAGAAAGCTGAGCGCCGAAGAATTGATGCTTTTGAACTGTGGTGTTGGAGAAGACTCTTGAGAGTCCCTTGGAGGGACTCTGCAAGGAGATCCAACCAGTCCATTCTAAAGGAGATCAGTCCTGGGTATTCTTTGGAAGGACTGATGCTAAAGCTGAAACTCCAATACTTTGGCCACCTTGTGCGAAGAGTTGACTCATTGCAAAAGACTCTGATGCTGGGAGGGATTAGGGGCAGGAGGAGAAGGGGACGACAGAGGATGAGATGGCTGGATACCATCACCAACTCGATGGACATGAATTTAGGTGAATTCTGGGAGCTGGTGATGGACAAGGAGGCCTGGCGTGCTGCAATTTATGGGGTCACAAAGATATGGACACGACTGAGCGACTGAACTGAACTGATGGTCACTGAGGTCAGTGTTTCTTTATCCACATCTCTTTGGGCCTACCGAAGCTGTCTAGGACGGCGATCCTCTTCCATTTTACCTTGATCTGATATCTATTTCTGTTGCCCAATGACCCCTATGCAATGATGCTGCCAAATCTGGCAGCCTCTAGCTGGAATAAGAGTGGATACAGACACAGAGAAGAGCAAACATGGAAGCACTGCACCCTCAAGAAATGATGGCAATTTAAATACCTTCTGCCAAAGTACATAAAAAAGCAAGCAAGCAAAACCCTGAACAAAAACAAAAAGCTTTGAGCTTTATACTCAAAACAGTGACTCCCCAGTATTAAGCACACAATTGGAAATTCCTACCCAAACATAGCTTAAATAGATCTACTAAATATGGCAAATTGGGTAAAATTTTGAAATTGGGCCAGAAAGAATTTTGTGAGTCCCTTATAAAATTCATTCATACAAATTAAAAATAAATCATTTGGCTATTTGTAGACATGACATGGGCCTAGGGATGAAAATATGTTTGTCAAGAAACTAAATGAATTATTGGCACTGGTCTTTATTGAGGAAACCACTGGGGAGATTCAATCTGAAAATAATCTTGGGAAAGAGAAATGCTTGAGCAATTCAGTCAAACAGTGGTCAATGCACATAACATTCTCAACCGGACTGACTAATTGCATCTAGAGAAGCTACCAGGCCAAGATGGTTCTACTCAAGAGTTTTAAAGAGAAAGTAAGGGTGAAATTGTGTAGCTATTGGCCAAAGCACCATTAAAATCAGCAAATGTGAAAAACGCCTCAAAATTGCGCAAATTTTTAAGGTGGTTAAAACTCATAATATTAAAAGTAGGAATAAAGTCATTGAAGGTTTATTTATCAACTCCTGTTAAGACATTGGACAGACTTGCTGGAAATTTCTCACTTTAATTTCTGAATAAAAGAAATACATTCCACTTGATGTGGTGGTTATTAATAGTGGTAATTATAGAAAACAAGTTACATAGAAACTTGTGGATAGCTTCTATGTAACTCCATAGAAAACAACAGAGATACTATTAATACCTATATGACATTTCTTTTTCATATAATACCAACTTTTTAAAATAGTACACATCACTTGAAAAAAAATCTGAAAAATTCAGAGAGGTTTAATATGAGAAATATCAAAAGCATCTTTAATCCTACCACGTAGAGATAAATTTTTAATGACATTCTTTCCATTATTTTTCATATATTTGAAATGAAACACATCAATGAAAAAATATTTCACATATACGTGCAAAATTTTTGTTGTTGTTGGATCAGTTTCAAGGGCATATGGAAGGCCTGGATCTTAATATTAGACTTAAAAATGTTACTTAAAGGTTGTAAACTTCACTCCCACAGAAATTTACAGCTCTGCAGCAGTACTAACAGCCAGGAAACTCATCTATTTGGCGCGCCGCTTTTCCATCTGTTGCTTCCCTTCCCTACAGCCTTTCTAGGTCTCTGCTGGTCCCGTGGATGACAGGAGAAAAGACCACTTAAACCCTGTGTCACACTTCCATTGTACAGACCCCATCAGTAGTAACTGTGGTTTTACATTCTTTCCTTAAACTTTAGTTTTATATGTGCCTATTTTTCCCCAACTTTAAAATTTTAATTGAAGCACAGCTGACTTACAATGTTGCATTGCTTTCAAGTGTATAGCAGAGAGATTTAGCTACACATACACACATATATTTTTTTCTAGATTCTTTTCCCTTATAGGTTATTACAAAATATTGATTATAGTTCCCTTTGCTACACAGTAAGTCCTTGTTGGTTATCTATTTTACATATAATAGTATATATATCATATGTTAATTCCAGCTTCTTAATTTATCACTCCCTACCTTTTCTTCTCGGTAACTGTAAGCCTGTTTTCTATGTCCATGGGTCTATTTCTGTTTTGTATTGTATAGAAGTTCAATTGTATATATATTTTTAGATTCCACATATAAGCAATACCATATGATATCCCAACTTATTTTTTAAAATTGGAAACATACAGGAAAGTTGAAGGAATAAAACCATATACCATCCACCTAGATTTAACAACTGTCACTTCTGCCTTCTTTGTCTCCCTACCACCACGTGAAACTAGACAGCAGATATCAGACAGCTCTATGTCTGAACATTTCAGCAGTAGCATCCCTTTGAAAGCAAAACTCTTAAGGTTACAGGTTAAGCAAACTCCCAGCAGAGTGAATGAACTTTAGCAGTTTTATCTAAACATTTATTTTAGCCTTTCCTAGGCCATCTCCCACCTCAGGGAAAAAAAAAACCAAGCCAAGTAGCTGAGATTTAGACTGCAGCAAGATATCTGGTGTAAAACTCTTGGGAAGAACTGCCCATATGATGTTCCCCTGTGTGGCAACTTTGCCCTTATACTACAACTACTGACATATTAGAAGAAAGAATCTATGTGGTAACCCTGCAGGGAATAACTCTTCTCTAGAAGGTCAGATTTGGTCAATTTTGCAATTCTGTTCTGAGAATTTCACTCCTGGCTAATGAAAGGGGACATGACTCAATTCACAAAAGGGGCTCTGCCCTGGCCACGGTGGCAGGAGCCCCTGGACAGACCCTTGGCGCCTTCACTAATCTGGGCAGCTGTAGCAACAGCAGAAAGTGACAGCCTCTCCCTCACCTAGGTGAGCTCAGGAGGTTTCAGTGAGGGCGTAACACTCTCAAGTGATACTTGGTATTTAGTCTGACCTATTAGATTTAAGAGATTTAGGGGTAGGAGGTGAAGAGGGCCAGAAGTGTGGTGGTGGAGGGCAGAGAGGCTCACGGTGCTGCCCAAGGGGATTTAATACTCTCACCTTCCTCTTCTGGCCATTTCTGTCATATTTCCCTCATCCTTTCTTACCCCTCTCCCAATAATAATGAAAGCTAACGTTTATACATGGCCAAGAGCCAATGTGGCAAAGCGGTTAAGACTCTGAGCAGTGGTTCAAGCCAGGATGTGACCTCAGACGGTGGATCTCCCAGGCCACACACACTTGGTTGTTCAGGCCTGTGACTTCCCAGGTCAGGGCACAGGGACACCAAGGTAATGCTCAGGGACTATTCCATTTCCTGCTCCATAACAGAATTTTCTCATTTATTGTCCCCACCCTAAACACACACATGTGCACAAGTTTTAATAAAGACTGACATTACAGGCGTGACACCATGAAAGCAGCACACCTAGCCATGGGATACTTTTTGTCTTGTGTATTTACAGAAGCTGAAGCTGATCAGTTTGCTGAGCAGCACTGGCAGGCCCCAGCACAGTTCCCAAGCCCCCGACCACGTTCCCTTCTCACCCCTCAACCGCATCCCTGGACCAACCCTGAAGCTAGGTGTTCTGAACCTTACGCCTCTTTGTTACATGATGACTCAGAGCTGACTCGAGTAGCAGTCACGCATTTCAGAAGTTCAAGAACTAGAGGCCAAAGGGAGGGAAAGTAGGTTGTTCTGGAAGCTCTGCCAGTTAATTCCATGTAGACAGGTGACCCATATTATGTCAATTAAATGCCGCTTTAGAGGCATGCTGCCAGTGGGCTTTTTAAAACATGGAGCGTTCTAAGGTTATGTGGAGTTGGATTAAGGTTTGCTGAATGCACTAGGGCCTTTCCTCTGTAATTCAATTAACAGAATTAGAGATGGACTTTTGTTGGAATCCTCCCAGGCGGCTGAAATGCAAAGTGGGGCACAGACTTTTAAGTCCATGAGGGTAGAAAGGAGGGCCCTGATAAGTCTGCTCTGCCCCTGCAGTGAGTGCCATGAGCAGTAGGGGGTCCTAGCCCAATAGTGCTCTGCCTACAAAGCCAAGGTGGTTAATGAGGGGAAGGACAGACGTGGCTAAGGATGCTGTTGGGGCCTTCTTATCCCAGTGACATCCTTCCTTTCCAGTCCAATGTCCATCACTCCCCTCCAATCCTTGTGTCTGCCTCTTTGAACATCCCAAATTCTGAATTTCTTTTTTCAAACTGCTGCTTCTAGCGAGGTGTATAGGCCCTGCGTGACCTGGCCCCAGGCCCCACTGTAACCTCATCTCTCGCTATGCCCCCACTGGCCTTTTATAGTTTCTCAAAACAGCCAAAAAACAAACAAACAAACAAACAAAAAACAGCCAAATGGCTTCCCACCTCAAGGCCTTTGCAGCTATGCTTTTTGTTACTTTGTTTTCTGTCTAGCAGTCAGCCCTACTGACCTCAACTCATCTTTTAGATTTCCACCTCCCTGGCTTATTCCTAGACAGAATTACAGTTTGTAACTGAATTTGGATCACTGTCCATCTTCTCAACTGGACGAACAGTTCCATGTTGATGCCTGTTTTGGATCACGATTATATATCCAGAGACAATATCCACATAGTCTCAATAGGTATTATTTGTTCAATGAACCCATGAATCAATGAATGAATGGCCTCTTCAACTAATGTGAAACATTAGCCTCAACTTACACATTAGTGGCTGCTATCAATGAATTACTTTTCTCAGATAATTTGATTTCAAGGTGTCAAGCAAAGCAATAGTGAGGTTTTCAGCAGGAATGGTGGCAGGCTGTTATGAGAACTGGGGAAGCTGCTTTCTATAACACTCTTCTCGTCTATTCTATTCCTGTCCTCCCCAATCCACAGACACCTGAAGATGTCAGAGTTATCTCAGCAAGGGATACACATTCCCAGTGTTCATACTCAAGGTGGAGAGGCCAAACTCGGGTTCTGGGTCTTTGTGCAGAGGGGTTTCTGCTGCCTGGGGACAAGCCATTCATGGTTCCTCTTCACTCTCCCCGATGACTGCCCTGGTCTCACTGCAGGCCTTTCTCCTTTCTCTCAGATTTCTCTGCCAAATGACACACCTTCCTCAAAATCACTGCCAAGTACAGCAAAGGGAAATAAGGCAGACATTAGAAGGCAGGAGTTTAGTCACCACTAGGAAGAGTGTAAGTACACGGTTTTCAGCAGACAACTCAGTGGTACCTACTAAATTTTTAATGCACATACCTTTTCACTCATGAATTCACTTTGAAATTTTACCCTAAAGAATTCTTACACAGCATGCAAAGATGTGGGATTCCCAGGTGGTAGAGTGGCAAAGAGTCCACCCGCCAGTGCAGCAGATGTGAGAGACACAGGTTGATCCCTGGGTTGGGAAGGTCCCCTGGAGAAGGAAATGGCAACTCACCCCAGTATTCTTGCCTGGAAAATTCCATGGACAGAGAAGCCTGGCAGGCTATAGTCCACAGGGTCACAAAGAATCAGACACGACTGAGTGCACACACACACATGCAAAGATACGTTACAAACATGATTCTTATTTCGTCAAAAGATGAGAGAAAAACAACTGTCCAACAGTAGGAAATGGTTAGATTATCTGATACAGTTATCCTATTATGATCATTCAATAAAATATTATCCAGCTAGTAAAAATAATGAATTTATATCTTATCATTGAAAAAGATTTACAAAATACTATTAGATGAAAAAAGTTTTTAAAATAAATTTTATTTTATAGTGACATTAAATGTATGCTATTAACTGTGGTTTATAGTGTTATATAATATTATTAACTATAGTTTTTAAAATAAATACATTTTTATGGTGAGACATAAATGTTATATTAACTATTGTGATTATAAGTTTATATGAAACTTTAAACTTCTATATTGTACACCTTTATCTGCTATTTACAAGCTTTATAACTGTATTTTACTTAATTATAATAATAATAGTCTACATTTTTAAACCAAGATGTAAAATTTGTTTTCAAAATATGGTAGATAATTATTATTAACTTGATCAAGCAGCTGTTCTTAGACTTACGAAGAATGTAGCTATCCAATCATACTTCCCAAAAAAGGTGGTCATTCGGACCTGTGGTAGCCAGCTTCCAGGAGGACCTGCAATAATTCCTGCCTCCTTGTACTCACACCCTTGAGAGACCAACAGAGTGTGGCCAAAATGGTGATATGTTACTTCTAAAAGACTGTGGCTTATGTCTTGGGCTTTCTCTCTCCTGGATCCCTTGCTCTGGGAGAAACCATGTCATGAGCAGTTGTAAGGAGAGGCTCCAGGGTTGAAGAACTAAGGCCTCCTGCCAACAGCCACATGAATGATCTTAAAACCAGATCCTCCTGTCCACTCAGGCCTCAGGTGACTGCAGCCCCGCCTGACACCTAAGCTGCAGCTTCCTGAGAGCACCTGAGCCACAGACATGCAGCTAAGCAGCCCCAGGTCCCCGACTTGCAGACACTGTGAGATAATCAACATCTGTGGTTTGAAGACACTATGCTTGAGTTAATTTGTTATGTAGCCATAGAAAACTAATACAGGACCCAATCAACTCTGTGATTCTTATGCCTGTCTCCCAGTCTACATGTATTGCCTTGTAAATGACCATCTTTATGCTCTACACTTAATCTCACATTGGTTCCCACTCTGCATCAACCCTGAACTGGTAACAACAGCAACGAAAATCAGTATCAGGCATTTTATTCCGTCCTCAGGAGGGCTCCAATAGTGGTCAGGGAAGGGGGACTGAGTGCAACGGAGGTCACCAGAGCCTGGAACTGATTCGGTCTCAGACCTTCAAGTTAAAATTGGGTGTTTTTAAAAAGCTGGCCATCTTTTTAAACCGTTACTTTATTGACTCAGGTAGGGACTCAAATGAAATGTCACAAGAGGACATCCATAACAAAGAGAAAAGAACAGTAGACTGAAAGAACTGTCCATTATTTCCTTGTAAGTAAGGGTCTCTGATGAAAGAAGAAGTGAACTGCTTTCATACGTGGGTTTACTTCTGCTCAATGTCCAGTGCAGTGAGGGAAATGAGCTCTCACCATTAGTCTTTTCTGCGTTGTCAGTGTGCTTCCACTCAAGACCCTTATTTTTAATGGTTTTTTAATCCAGTCATAAACATCTGTTTAAATTATTCTAGGAATGACTTTTATTTTCTGTTTCTAAATGGCTTGCATATGTAGTAGGCATTTTTGCATAACTGAAAAAAAAAAACAAAACAAAAAAACGTGTATGAACCACTACCTCAAAAGCCAGTGAGAGGCTGGAAAGCAAGGCCAGCATATTCGGGCAGGGGAAACCAATCTCTCCCAAGACACCATCAATTTGCTGCCAGCTTGGGCCAAGGAGACTTGGCAGTGGACGCCAGCCTGACTACAATCCAGGAAATGTCATGCCTGTGCCTCCGGTGTGACCTAATAACAAAGTCAGAGTCCCCACAAAGGGTTCCGCAACTGGCTGTGCATAAAATATATTCTATACCTATGTGCTGTTCTGTTTTCACAAGAATACATAGATGACAGTGTCATTTGCAAATGCAAATTCATTTAGAAACACTCTTCAATTAAGAGCTGGATATTAAGCGTTTGGCTTCTATTACATACTATTACTAAGATTTGTAAAATTTTATTTAAAATATGGCTTTTCCAACTGACATGTTGAGAATCATTGTTCTAGAAATGCTACAGGGAGATTAAAAAAAATTCTTGTTCTCCACTGAAATGTAACTGCATTCTGATTGTTTCACTCACTGCTTGAATGTGAAAATCTTGTACACTGATTAAAGCCAATCATGCTCTATGCATAAATTTTACATTTACAGATTACACATTTTAGAAGAAAGAAGAGTAGTTTCATCATAAAGTATGCTATACCAAATGTATCATAATGTCATATTTCCTACTGGGTAAAGAAAATTTCATATGAAATTATAAAATAAAGAAGGAAGGAGGAGGAAAAAAGAAACAGAGTATGGCCTTTGAGGGCCAGGTGTAGGAAAGGCAGGGAGTAGAAACTCCTGCCTCATATGGAAGATTCTAGAAGCTTAAGTGGACCTGGGACAGCAATAATCCCTCTGTGTTTACTGGCTTAGAAGGTTGAAATAAAATGTGTCTGTCTCTATGGTGGCCTGAGTCACCACAAGTGAACCCCTCTTTGTAAAGGGCTGTGCAAGATGGTAAGGCACTTTTATCATTCATTTTCCTCCTTTTCCTTGCTTCTTCCCAAGTTTTGAGACATATACACACGACTACATATAAAATGGATAACCATTATAATAAGGACCTATTGTGTAGCACAGGAAAAAGAAGTTGTCTTCTCAATACTCTGTAATGACCTATATGGGAAAAGAATTTTTAAAAGGGTGGATATATGTATAACTGATTCACTTTGCTGTACAGTAGAAACTAATATTTTAAATCTACTATACTTTAATGAAAATTAGAAAAAAAAAATCCATTGTACAGGTACATCACCGAAGCTGCTGCTTAGAAATCTGAAAAGGAAGCAAGCAACGTGGAGAATGGAATCTGCTGGATGTGGGTGTGATGGCAGCTACTCTGGGCTTTCTGAGGCAGCTCTGGCAGCGGTTCAGCAGCAGAATTCAAGCTCCCAGTGTTGGGTGCCAGCTGTGTGAACTCCAGTGTCTGCATCCCATAGAAGCAGCAGTAGCATCCTCTCTGGACCAGCTCTGCAGTGTAACTTGGGTGCATATCTGACTATGCACGCTCCATATGTAAAGATCTCCAGTTCTCCCAGAGATTCTTTGAGTGCCACCTATCCTTTTGGTAAATTCATTTTATGCCCAAGTTAGTTGCTACTGCTCCAACTGCCCAAGTTAGTTACTACTGCTTTAACTAAGAATGCCCACAGTGGGTAGACCTGGGAACAGAACCGTTCTCTGAGGTTTGAGTCTTCACCATGTCCAGCATGGGCCATCTGATTAGGAGTCAGGTCATAGCCGCTTTGTCACTGAGTTCTTCCCAATTGGTAGTACTTGTTAGTTTCTGATCTTGTAGGGACATAAAGAAAAACACTGGATACATCTTCTGAGGTTCTTGCCATCTCCTTAGGGATTTATTGTGCATGTCTACACTACTTGACTAACAATATTCTCACTGATCTTAGAGGAAAAAAAAGAGATCAAGAGATCTGAAAAACTCTACAAAAGGCTAAAAACTATGCGGGTCTGAAAAGGTATGTGCCCACTGCCAACAGGGAGCAAAAATTACAATAACCTAAAAACAGATGTCTTTTTCCACTCTGCCCAAGATTTTCAGTATCACTGATGACACCTGACCAGATATGAATACATTAAGTCTATACTCCCACTAGAACCATATACAGTGAATTCTTATTGTTCATGGCAGTGTGTTCTTTAAGTTGCCATAAAAAAGAAGCGAGTAAATACTGAAGCATTGTATCCAAGGGAAATACAGGATTAAGTTCCTGGGAACTCAGGTCAAAACATTTGATCAGTTGATCAACACATAACCTTGTTTTATGTATGTTTCTGTTTATTAACACATCTAATATATAAACTGGCTTTTTATATGGACCATTTTTAAAGTCTTTATTGACTTTGTTAAAATATTGTTCTGTTTTATGTTTTGGTTTCTTGGCCCTGAGGCATGTGGGATCTTAGCTTCCCGACCAGAGATTGAACATGCACACTCTGCCTTGGAAGATGAAGTCTTAACCACTGGACCACCAGGAAAGTCCTTAATATATATTGTTGATTCATTAATATTGAAATCAGGGGCAACAACACTACAATTCATACCTGAAGGAATCTTATCTAACACATGTATTTTCTCCATAAGGCACACCACAGAATTCTTCCACTTAGGAATGCTAGACAGCACATCAGCACTATGTTTTGGGGAACATTTTGAATAGTATAATCACCACCACCAACAACAAAAAAAGAGCACAATAATGTGAAAAACATGGCACTAAATAGACCATGAAAAGAACACACTTTGTTTAAAGTATGAGAGCTGAAACAAAAAGGCAGAGTGTCTTTATGGTTTGGCCTAAGCTGGGACTATACATGCTGAGCAACTCAAATTTTTCTCCTTTGTTTATGTCTGTGAATGATTGTGTAAACGCTGTTGAGTTTTGATTGGGGGACTACAAATAAATTTAAGTAAGTAGGCAAATTCACACGTATGGAACTTGCAAATAAAGGAACAACTGTGCTCTGTTCCCAGAAATATTCCTACAAACCATGAATTGCTTTGAACACTGCTATCCCACATCACCCTTTTGAATTTATGTGTCATGAATCTGTAGGAGCAATGTGAATTGCAAAGAGGAAACAATTCCCAGTTTTGAGAAAATTAATTTGGGGTTAAATTTTAATGTGCTAAGAATGACCTGTGGTAATTTCTATATTAGCAATCTGTAAGGGAGGCAAATATTTCTGTAAGTATTTCTGTTCATCCATTAGAAAGGAGCTTATTAATAGTCATCCTACCAGCTTTTCATCTGGATGCTTTCCACTGCCTCTCACATTTTCATTCAATAGATATTTTGTTTTTAAACATGGCTGCAAACAGAGTATGTTAGTTAACATTTCTTCTAAACTTCTCCATGAAATTCTCATGTGTATCATTTTAAATGAGTGTACAATATTCCACTGAGCTGTCAAATGTTTTGATGGCTTCCAGTCCCTGGGTTGGGAAGATCCGCATGAGAGAGGAAAGGCTACCCACTCCAGTATTCTAGCCTAGAGAATTCCATGGATGGGTTGCAAAGAGTCAGACACAACTGAACGACTTTCATGTTTTGCTATTTTAAATAGCTCTGCAATAAACATTTTTAAAGAAAAGTTTTCATTTTTTTTTAAACATTTTTTCCCAGAGGATAAATTCCTCAGGAATTGGGTGAAGAAAGTAAGCATCCTTTATTACTAGTAACTATAAATTAACTGAGGACTTCCTTGGTGGCTCAGACGGTAAAGCGTCTGCCTACAATGTGCGAGACCTGGGTTGGGAAGGTCCCCTGGAGAAGGAAATGGCAACCCACTCCAGTATTCTTGCCTGGAGAATCCCATGGATGGAGAAGCCTGGTGGGCTACAGCCCATGGGGTCAAAAAGAGCCGGACATGACTGAGCAAATTCTCTTTATAAATTAACTAAGTCCCTTCAGAAAGTGATGATGAGCTTTCCTGTTTCCCCAACGGTTCTTCAGCATTGGTTTTTTATTTCTTTAAATTTGCTAAATTAATTGCTGTGAAGTTGTATCTCATGATTGTTTTAGTATTTATGAAATTACTGGTGAGGATAAAGAGCTTTTTCATATACTGATTCAGTCATTCACTTAGTCAATTAACATTTATCAAGTCCCTACCAGGCAACCAAGAGACCCGGTTTACTCAGATACAGTTTCTGCCCTTGAGGAACCTCCCCTCTGCCGGCTTTTACTTTTTTACAAACTGCCTATTAAAATTCAGCTGTCTGACTATCGAAGGCTGTATCATCTCTTAAACTTTGAATAAACACTTATCTAAATTCAAACAACAAATCTTTACCTATTATAATGCCAATAGCTTCCCAATTAATTTTTTCCCTTAATTTTGATGGGTAAGTTGAATAATTTTAACTTTAAATAGCCAGAAATGAATCATAATCAAAATATTTAACAACTGGCAAGATAAAATATTAATATATAATAAGCCAAAAACATTTAACCAAAAATATATTTAACATCCCTTTTAGTTGCTGAATTAACTACATCTTAAATTATGCATAAATGGTTATTATACAGAAAATGATTGACCAAAATATTCTAGAAATTTCCAAATCAATTGTTGATTTTTTCACAGATTGTTGTGGTGATCTTAAGCTGATGTAGCTGCCACTTAGCTAAGTGATGCCCCTGTTCAAACTATAGATCCACATGAGTGATGTCACCGTGATATTGGCAGTCACAAACACTGGTGTCTTTGCTGCAGCTAGGCATGCTACAGGCCCTTCGCTGCAGGTAGAGAGCGAGATGCCAATGCTTACTCGATGGCCTCTGTCTGCTCTGCTACCACTGCGACTCCAGGGAGCCCTGGGCCAAAGAGAGGACCTGCCTCTCCTACTGCCCCCCAGACCACCAGCCTCTAGTTGGCACTCCTCCCAGGTCCATTACTACCTCCACAGCCACTGATAGGCAACATTGTTAGGTTCTTATAACCTCAACCAAGGATAATTTATCATCACCAACTGATACGAAAACACTGCAGTATTTGAACACTCAATGCAGCTCTGCTATATCAGCTGATGATCAGCCTTGGTTACCCTGTAAGACATAGTTTACATGAAATGATTATTCAGAAACATAATTCCTGCAGATTTGGCACCTGCTTAGATAACAGATCCTAAACATTCCCAAATACTTTAGATGGTCCACTTGGTAGGATATAAGATCACACTGGACTCATCCTTAAATTGCTCCATACTTGAACTCTGCATGCACTGGCTGAATATGTGACCCAAATGAACCAAGCCCAAAGTCAGCTGATGAGAACATTTAAATGCCAGGAGGCACACTGTGACTACTGAGTTCCTCTTTTCTGCAATTAGACAACCAATAGATCCAAATTCTTTAAGGTCGAGTCCCATTGGCTGGGAAGAACTGAGCACAGTGAAAGGTCAGTGACCGAGCAGTTTCTCTCTGCTCTTCCCCAGATGATCTCTCTTCTTTCAGAGAACTTGGAGACAAAGAAACGGGATAGCTCTCTGAGAGTAAAACTATTAAGTCTGTTAAAAAAAAGAGCATTGTCTAAAAAGCTTATTTGATCACTGTAAGAAGGACAGCTTTTTTTTTTTTTTCTACTTACTATTGATTAGGGCCTGACTCTGTAAAGCTAGACAGATATTTGTAGAAAATCGGTAAATTACAAATGGCATTTTTTTTCTGGTAGAAATACACACAAGTTGATTTTAAAAAAACCCCAAAGCTTATGTCTTTATTGCCCTATAGGATATTAACCAGTTTTATATATAACTTGAAAATATTATTTCAGCATTCTTTCCCTCATAGACTATACACACTTCTTATATCAATTTTTTCATTCACTCTTTCCTTTAATGAGCTAATTAACGCTTTGACATGTGCTCAATATGCATTTGGATGAGATTCATGTTTTTAATTTTTTCAGAATTGACTTTGACAATCACAGCTTAATGGGTGCAGCGGAAATTTGCAAAGACATCAACAAAGAGACAGAATTACGATCTTTCAGACATATCTGACTAGACTGATGGCAGTGACTTGACTGAATTAATATCATTACCTGTCAGTTAGAAAGGGGAAATGGGCGCGCCAGCAGCGGAAGCTTCATAAGTAAACGTCCATCCATCAAAGCAATGACCAAGGGGATGTGGTCCACCTATGTCTTCACTAGGTGATCAGCCTGATGCCACCAACATTCAAACCATATATTGAGCTCCCTTTTTCTCATTTTCATGCTCACTGAGTAACCTCTGGATTATAAGATGGTTTCTCAGGCAGGGAACTGACTCACTGGTCAGGCCAACATGAGTAACCCAGCCAGTTTGTAGTTTCATTTTTCACTGTAGATTAGTAAATTATCATTGGCATGTGGTTTTAGATTCCAGTTCTCTGTGGAACCTGACAGCGTGTGTCTGTGTTGTGACTTCAATCAACTCTGGTTCTTCAACTAGATCAAGTTTCTAGGCCTGTAAGCTGTGGCTGACCCCAGAACATGTGATCCCACCAAGGGAAATGCCAGCTGGTCATAATTCTAGTGACAGCGCTTCTCAAATTCTCTGTGGTTCTGGACATGTTTTTGGTTCACTTGTTTGTTTTTGATTTTTAATCCCTGTGGACCAATACTTCTATAAAATTTAATAAAAATACATTTCCAGGAAAATGCAATTTTAAAAGAGCCATAGAAAATGTAGGCCCATTAAAAAAAAATCATTAGATTCAGCAGAATCCAAATTGCTCTGCAATACAGAAGTTTCTTTTAAAAGTAGAAAAGTTGCTCAATTTATATACTTCTCTCAGGTCAAGGGACTTTACTTCATCTGGGAATTTGTTAGAAATGCAAACTCTTGGGCCTCATCCCAGATCTACTGAAGCAGAAACTCTGGGGTGGGGCCCAGCCATCTGTGTTTTAACAAGATCTGAGGTGACTGTGATTTTTTGCTCATTTTTACAAGACTCACTCATCGAGAATGAGTACACATCAGAAACCACAAGCCCAAATGGCAAAGGGGCCAGGTGGGGACAAAGAGGCAGTTTGGATAAGATGAGGATGCTAAGAAATGGAGGGTCCCTGGCAAACTGTAGTCTCAGTGTTCCACATTAGGAGCCTTCAAATACACACACACACACACAGATACAGACCTATCTCTGGTCAAATGAAATTTCTACTGGCAAGTGTCAGACCCCAGTTTATTACTTTTTCTACACGTAGATTTATAGAACTCACAGCCTTGATAAAATGATGAGTTACTTTTCCCCCAATAATTGTTTATACTCGAGTATTCGATATTAAATCCTACATATATGAAGCCTTATTCTTGAGGTCTTCTCTGTCACAGTAATCTATGTTTCCATTTTTAATTCTGGATCACACCATTCCGAACTGTGAGACCTTTTAAATCATCCTTGCTATTTTTTGATAGTTTGAAAATTAATTCTCACGAATTAGTTTTAAAATAATTTTGCTATATTCCATAAAGTGTCCTGTCATAAAGTAATTAACTATTACTTAACTATTGGTTCGCCTGGTGAGGGGTTAGGGAAAAAAGAGGTCTTGAGTTCCCATCCCAGCTCTACTGCTCAGTAAATCTGTCGCTTTGTGCAAGATATCAAGCCTTGGCCTGTGGAATGGTAACAGCAATGTCTCCCTCACAAGCCTGGTATAAGAAATTAGTAAAACAACATATGCAAATCACCTGTCAATTTGCAGGTGATTCAAAACACCACTACCTCTTCCCTTCTTCCCATTCTCAAACATGGTAGCCCCTCCTCTTTCCTATCTGATTAACAGTTTTCTTTATTTCCCAGAAGAAATAAAGAGTCAGACAATCCTGAAAGTGATAAATTTCTACCTTTGTACTTCTTGCCTATGATCTACTTATTCTATATACAGAATTTTTACTACAAGTACTTTTGGGTGAGTTGTATTATGTTCATAAACTATGACATATATTTTCTAACTTTTTTTCCTTATTGAAAGTGTCTATGTGTTCAAGAATATACTTTTGAAACTTCCTATATGTCTGAGAAAAATATTTTNATGATCTACTTATTCTATATACAGAATTTTTACTACAAGTACTTTTGGGTGAGTTGTATTATGTTCATAAACTATGACATATATTTTCTAACTTTTTTTCCTTATTGAAAGTGTCTATGTGTTCAAGAATATACTTTTGAAACTTCCTATATGTCTGAGAAAAATATTTTCCACTGCCAAAAAATAAATAAATAAATAAATTGGATTATGTCAAAATTTAAAACTTCTGTGCAGCCAAGCCCACAATTAACAGAGTAAAAAGAAAACTCCTAAAGTGGAAGAAAATATTTGCAAATCACATAAGGAGTTAATATCCAGAATATATAAAAAACTCCTACAAATAAACTTTGATACACACATACACACAATGGAATATTATTCAGACTTAGAAAGAAATTCTGATATGCTATAACATGAATAAACTTTGAAGACATTATATAAGTAAAATAAGCCAGTCACAAAAAAATTACTATGAACAAATATACTGTATCAGTTCAGTTCAGTTCAGTCGCTCAGTCATGTCTGACTCTTTGCAAACCCATGAATCACAGCACGCCAGGCATCTCTGTCCATCACCAGCTCCCGGAGTTCACTCAGACTCATGTCCATCGAGTCCGTGATGACATCCAGCCATCTCATCCTCTGTCGTCCCCTTCTCCTCCTGCCCCCAATCCCTCCCAGCATCAAAGTCTTTTCCAATGAGTCAACTCTTCACATGAGGTGGCCAAAGTACTGGAGTTTCAGCTTTAGCATCATTCCTTCCAAAGAAATCCCAGGACTGATCTCCTTCAGAATGGACTGGTTGGATCTCCTTGCAGTCCAAGGGACTCTCAAGAGTCTTCTCCAACACCACAGTTCAAAAGCAGCAATTCTTTGGTACTCAGCCTCTTCACAGTCCAACTCTCACATCCATACATGACTACAGGGAAAACCATAGCCTTGACTAAACGGACCTTAGTCGGCAAAGTAATGTCTTTGCTTTTGAATATGCTACCTAAGTTGGTCATAACTTTCCTTCCAAGGAGTAAGGGTCTTTTAATTTCATGGCAGCAGTCACCATCTGCAGTGATTTTGGAGCCCCCCAAAATAAAGTCTGACACTGTTTCCACTGTTTCCCCATCTATTTCCCATGAAGTGATGGGACTGGATGCCATGATCTTCATTTTCTGAATGTTGAGCCAACTTTTTCACTCTCCTCTTTCACTTTCATCAAGAGGCTTTCTAGTTCCTCTTCACTTTCTGCCATAAGGGTGGTGTCATCTGCATATCTGAGGTTACTGATATATACTCCAATATGGACTTCCCTGGTAGCTAGTAGAGATAGTAGAGATAGTAGAGAATCTGCCTGCAATGTAGTATACCCAGGTTGGATCTCTGGGTTAGGAAGATCCCCTGGAGAAGGGAAAGACAATCCGTTCCAGTATTCTTGCCTAGAGAATTCCATGGACAGACCATAGCATTGCAAAGAGTCAGACACAACTGAGCGAGCGACTAACATTTCCCACTTTCCATACTCTTCTATGAGATGCCTAGAGTAGTCAAGTTTATACAGACAGAAACTAGAATTGCTGTTGCCAGGGGCTAGGGGCAGAAAGGAATGGAAAATTACTGTTTAAGGGGTACAGAGTTTCAGTTTTGCAAGATGAAAAGAGTTCTGGAAGTGGATGATGGTTGCACAATGAGAATGTGCTTAAGATCACTGAACTGTACATTTAAAAATGGTTAAGATGGTAAATTTTATGTTATGTGTATTTTACCACAATTTCAAAACAAAAAACCTCAAAAAACCCAAGATGTTTATTTCCCTTTCCCTACCTTTAATTTTGTCATAAATCATAATAATTCTGCCTTACTGTTGGTACTGTCCTTGCTTTAGTTCCTTCCAGCTTAGGCCTGAGCTGGGGATGGCCCAAGTCCCAGGAAAGAGGCTGTTCAGAAGCTGTGAGCTCAACCAGAGAATGGCCAAACCTTAGCTGAGGCAAGGCCAAGCAAAAGCTGATGGGCAAAAATGTGCTGGGAGAGGGAAAGACATTGTTTACCCCTCAAAGAGCCTTGAAGCAAACGTTTATTTGTCAGCTAATTTTCAGGACCAGAAGCATGCAGCAGAGACAGGGAAAAGTCTCAGAAACAGTCTAGTCCTTGAAGATGAATTCTAGAGTAGAGACAGGTTTCCAGAAAGCTGACAAGGGACTGTCAGAGATGGAGATTTTATACACACACTACCCTTCCTCCCCCTTTTTTCCTGCCATTTATCACAGCAGCTGAAGGGTAAATACACAGAATTTTAAGGGTTATCCTAAATAGCAGTCTGGATCACCCTTTCTATTTCATTTTCACCAAATCCTCATGGTATCACAGCTAGGACCTAGAAGGCAGAGTTGACAATGTCTATATGCTGTAGTGGACTATCAAAGAAAGTAGGAAGAAGTTCCTCAAAAAATTAAAAAGAGGCATACAGCCTCTACAAGCCGCTGAAGCCCATGCATGTACAGCCCATGCTCACAACACAGGAAGTCCATGCGCCACAACTAGAGACTAGCCCCCACTCACCACAACTGGAGAAGGCCTATGTGCAGCCACGAACACCCAGCACAGCCATAAATAAACAATAAGCCTTTTTTAAAAAATTAAAAGTAAAATTACCATATGATCCAGCAGTTCCTTCTCTGGGTATTTATTCGAAGGAAACAAAAACATCAACTTGAAAAGATATCTGCATCCCCATGTTCACAGCAGTATTATTTACAAAAGCAAAGACTTTCAAGGAAACAGCCTAAATGTCCATCAACGAAGAGGTAAAGAAAATGTGATACACACACATACAATAGAATATTACCCAACCATAAAAAACAATGTAATCTTGCTATTCCTGTCAATATGAATGGACTCAGAGGGCATTAGGGTAAGTAAAACAAGTCAGACAGAGAAGGAAAATACAGTATGCTCTCAGTTATAAGTAAAATTGTAAAACAAAATAAATTCCAATACATAGACGGAACAGACTGGTGATTGCTAGAGGTGAGGAGGGGGTTTGTGAAATGGGTGAAGATGGTCAAAAGGTACAAACTTTCAGTAACGAGCTAAGTCCTGGGATGTAATGTACAGCATTGTGACTAGCATTAACAGTACAGTTTCTAAAAAAGATCTTAAAAAGCTCTCGTTCCAAGAAAAATAAATTTGCAACTGTATGGTGATGCAGGTAAATTAGATTTATCTTAGTGACCGTTTTGCAATATATTCATACACTGAATCATTACATTGTATGTTGTACATTCTAAACCACTGTGTTATATGTTATTTATGTCTCAATTTAAATAAAAAAAGAAGAAAGCAAGGGACAGTGACTTGGCCATAGCAACACTGGTCTGGTAAGTGCTTCCCTATGGTGGCAGAGACTGCAAACTTACAGAACTGAAGGACTCTGCAATGAAACGAACATTTGTATTCAATGCACTTCCTAACATTTGTTGTTGTTGTTGTTGTTGTTATTGGTATTTTTTAATTCAGACAAAGAATCTTCCCTGGTCTTTTGTGGCTATTTTGTTTGGCCCATTGGGCTTTTGTTGGAGGTATTATTTTCACAATTTTTCTTTCTCTTTCTTCTTTACTTCTTCTCCCTTCCCTCCCTCGCTTTCACTGCTATATGTGGGATCTTAGTTACCCCACCAGGAATAGAACCGGTGTCGCCTGCAACGGAAACATGGAATCCTAGCTACTGCACTGCCACAGAAGTCCCTTCTTTTTCAAATGAGTTATCTTTTCAGCTTTGTTTCATGGTACTTTCTTGTATTTTTTCACTTTTTATTAAATAGGGGTGAGGAAGTAAGGAAAGAACCCTGGAGACAATCTTTCTTCCTAGCCAGATCTGTGGTAATCTTGCCTATACTTACCCCAACACACATCTACGTCAGACCCAGCAAAACCTAAATGCAGGGGCTATTTCTGTCCTTAAAATTATCCATGCAAGTCTTTCAAAAGAACCACTTAGAAAGAAAGAAATTCTCTGTCCTTTCCTGTATAATTTAAATACTTCACAATCATTTGTAAGCAGTAATATTAGCCTCAAAAGTTGGAATAATACCACTCCAAAATTTTCAGAATATGAGATCTGTAAACTAGAATCTGTGGTCTCTAACATAGGTTACCACAGTTCAGAGACAATTCACTTGAGAAACCAGGACCATCGATGGAAAATAAAGTAAATGGAAACAATACCCTGAGAGCAAGAACCCTATAGAGAACACTCAGAGTGTTAAGTCCATAGTGAGAGGGTCTCTCTCCCTTTCATACTGACCTGCCTCCCAACGACTTCATTTCAAGGCAGGACTAGGAAAGAACATTAATATTATGCAGGTATTTCCCATGGTCTTCCTTTAAAACATTATTCCTTCAACACACTGCAGGGCATGCAGTTGATATAAGCTATAAGATCCTGGCCTCAAACATGGTAGGGCCAAAGCCATGCTCTGTCTACCTGACCCCAACGAGTTCCATCTAGCCTTTCACCAAAGGAGTTCTCTGCCTCCTCCAAAACCAGATAACAAGGGACCCAAGCAATCTGGTAATAATCTCCTCAGGGAAATACAGACCATATTACAAATAGGCTTATGTCCCTGGAAAGCAAATTTGATCACTCATTTACCCAGCCAGAGACTTTTTTATCAGTTAAACTTCTCAATCCATCTCTCCTTCTTGAAGTGACCATGAGACTTCTGATTCAACTGCAACCTTGATTCCATCTGTAAACCTTGCTCAACAGACATTTCTTAGTTCTAACATTATCCTTTTTATATCACAACTTCATTCCCACAACTCCCCCTGGAGTTGTGAGTGACATAACCCTGCCTCCCACATCTGTCCTCATTCTTATTAGCTACAGGAGCCATCACTTTTACAGCTGTATGACCTTAGGAAGTCTCTTTCTCCCCAAAGATGATTAAGCCAAGGAAATGTATACATTTCCTAACTATAAATGAATGAATGGTTTGACTCAACTATATCGACTCCAGATAAAGCCTGACCCTCCAACTCTACTCAGTAAACCCAGAGGTATACAACATTTACTCTTAAATTTCAAAAGGCCAAAGCTTTTCCCTGGCCCGAGGGCTCTTGGTTTATACCCGATGATGTTAACCTTCATTCCTGGCATGCTGCCTCACCAAGAAGAGGCCTCACTCCAGTGTCACCACTTGTACATTTTAACATTATTTACTCAGGTGGCACTAGTGGTAAAGTGCCATGGTGGTAAACCTGCTAACACAAAAGGTGCCAGAGATGCAGGTTTGATCTCTGGATCGGGAATATCCCCTAGAGTAGGAAATGGCAACTCACTCCAGTATTCTTGCCTGGAAAATTCCATGGGCACAGGAGTCTGGCGGACTACAGTCCATGGGGTTGCAGACAGTCAGACACAACTGACCACGAATGCAAAAAAAAAAAAACACACACACACACAAAACGCTGTTCCTTAAGCTTCTAAAGGTTTCCCCCTTTATCCATTTTGTTGTGATATTCTCAGATATTATTATTCTCCATTTCCTTATAATTTAATATATCATAGTTCTGCCTTATATTTTAATGAACTTTTAAGTATATCTGTTTTATGTAGATTAATTTTATATCTGTTATGATTGTTATGTTTGGACCATCAACTATCTTTCATTTCATCTTGTTTTTGCTATTTCTTATTTATGTTTAATACATGCCATTGGTATTAAACACTGTGTATATATTTCTTTCTCCTCTCTTTTGAAATATGTTTGTTGGAAAGCATTGAGTAAAACGATTTTCATTTAAACCACATCTGTACACCAACTCACACACAATCATGACAATCATCAAATTCATTTTTCTGTTGTTTTCTACATATAGCCATATAATAAACATCATATCCTTAGACTTTTATTGCATAAGTAAAAAAAAAAAAATTGAGTTACAGGTTTCAGCCCTTACCTGTCTTATCTTATTCTTAGTTTTTAACTGTTACTCTGAAACTTCTGCTTTTCCTGCAGGGTCAGAAAGACATGAATTCAAGTTCTACTACTTATCAAAGCAGGGCTTCCCTGGTAGCTCAGCTGGTAAAGAATCTGCCTGCAATACAGGAGACCCCGATTCAATTTCTGGGTTGGGAAGATCCCCTGGAGAAGGGATAGGCCACCCTCTCCAGTATTCTTGGGCTTCCCTGGTGGCTCAGACAGTAAAGAATCCACCCGCAATGTGGGAGATCTGGGTTCAGTCCCTGAGTAGGTAAGATTCCCTGGAGAAGGGAATGACTACCCACTCCAGTACTCTGACCTGGAGAATTCCATGGACAGAGGAGCCTGGTGGGGTACAGTCCAGGGGGCTGCAAAGAGTCAGACACAATTGAGCAACTTTCATTTTCACTTATCAAAGCAAGTTCCTTAACCTCTCTGAGACTGTGTTCTCATCTGAAACAAGGAGATCACACCATCAGGGTTTTTGAAGAGTAAATGAAAAAATGTAAAGAACTTGATACATAGTAGTTGCTCCCCAAACACTAGTTCCCTTCTCTTCCTTTTAAGCTTTAGATCACAATCTTATTCTGAAATGGGATGATGTGCTCAGAAGCATTGATCTCTCCTCAATTGATGTTTTTAGTCTCTCATCTTTAGTTGATAAGGCTGTTACAATATGAAGTTCTTTTTCTGGATCAAAGTGTAAGGTCAGTGACAATTTGGGGTTGGTGGGATATGTGAAAATCTTTCTTTAGCTTTCCCAAATGAATGATATCTTGCCTGGATCATTCTTTTCCATAAAAAGAACTGCAGATGTTGTTTCATTTCCTTGGGGAGTTCATGGTCTTAATTGTGGCTACATCTGAAATCATTATTTGAAAGTTATCTGGACTTTCTTTTCAAATGTTTTAAAATTTATTTTTCACTGAAGATTGAAGATATGAATAGTAAATGTCTTGATATCTTTCTCAGGGTATGCACTTTCATTTATAGGCCAAATCAATTCTGAAAATACTTTTACCTTAAATTATTGATTCTTCAAAATGTATTTCTTTTATTGGCTTATTATTTTTAAATTGAAATACTACGTTCAATTTTCTAGAAATGAGTTATTTTGATTCATCACTGTCTATGCACATTTATTTAAGCAGCCTAATTTTGGAATTCATTTAGTAGTTAAGAAGCATACTTCCCTAATTAACTATTGATATTTAGCAGTATCATTGTATTCTTTACTACTCTTAGACATGTCCTTATTTATGGTATTGCAATTTCACTATGTGGCCTTTGCATCACAGCTTTATATCTTCTTTCTTATCATTTAGGGCATAGTTGAATCATTTTTGAATGCTGAGACTTTGTTGTTCTGAATCAGACAATTTTACAGTTTATTGTTTGTAATTTTGTTCCTTGTGATTGTTAACAGTTAAAAATTAGTTATTTTGAAAACTCTGATTTGTTTTCTGAATATGGAGGTTGTACTATTGAGAATTTTTCTTTGTGACATTTTCATTGGCATTTTAATGGGTTTAGTATGAAGAAGGCTGTCTACACTGCCACTTAGGCTACTGCTTTCCAAGAGGTAAAAATATTCCTACTTGTAAACTCTAGCCTTTAAAAGTAAATACAGGAGTACTGTAGATGTTTTTTACACTGATAATAAGTTATTATCTGATAAGTAATATTCCTCATCTACTTCATATATTGAGGTTTTATTTTCAAACGAACCTCTATACAGATAAAAGTATGCTTCAGAGAAACAGAAATGTAAATACAGTCATTAGTTTCCTCTAAGACCCACCTTTAAATAAGTCACGGCCAATCTAGCACTGAGAGAAGAAACGGATGTGCCTAACCACACAAATTTCAGAGCACAGCCTCTGTCTGCCCCATGGCAGCAAAGCGGGAATGAGGTCAAGCGGCACAAAGCTCTTCTTTAACAGTCTTTAAGTCAGTTTACCACATCCATCCCTGGAGATGGGACCTAGGGACTCCTCTGTATTTTAGCCTGAGAATAACTTTTAGCCTTAAGAGTAGAAAAGTTATTTATATTTATATTTTTTATCTAACCATTTAACCAAATTTCCACTTCCAAAAGAAATAAAAATTCTTACATACTAAGGAACACATTTTAGAAGAAAGTTCAGTATTTATTTGAAAACCATTCGACAGTATTTTTAGAAGATATAAAATAAGACTTGAACAGAGAGACATGATTCCTGGATGGAAAAAACTGAATATAAAAAAGTTAATCCTTTCCATTTTAATATATAATTTTAATTCTATCTTAAGCAGAATCTCCAATGACATTTTATATTGAAACAAAATCAGTTTAACCCTTATATGGGAAAAAATGCCAAATAATACCAAGAAATATTTTAAAAGAAGAGTAAAATAGGACTCAGTTGCTTTTCTATATATTAAAGCCTAAAATATAACTATCATAATCAAGATAATCATATTGATACAGGAATAGAAAACAGACCCAGGAAATATAATACAAGGTACAGAAATTGATAGATGTCTATGTGAAACAATACAGGACTAAAGTTGCATTTGACTTCATAAATAAAATACATGGTGTCATCAGACTGGCTATATATTTGAAAGAACATAAAGTTATACATGTGCAAAATATATTTCAGATGGATTTAATAAGTATATATATTAAATAAATCAATACAAGCATTAGAAAAAGAATTAGAAGGCTACTGGCTTAGACAGAAGAAGCCTTCTGAAGATAGAAACCATAAAGAAAAAGACAGATATATGTGACTAAATATTAAAAAATTTTTGGAAAGCAAAATATAATGTAAATAAAATCAAAGACAAATAGTATACTGGGAAATAAACAACTGTGTCATATAGAACAAACAAAACATTACTATTATTAATAAACTAAGAGCTCCCAACAAACTGAGGAGTCAAATCATCTTAAAAGAGGCATGAGCAATGGATATGAAATAACAGTTCACAGAAGAATGCAAAAGAACAATAAAACGTGAAAACAGGCTCAACTCACCAAAATTCATGGGAATATAAATGAAAACAGAATACTAATTTTCACCCAGAAGAGTAAGAATACTCAGTGATGACTAAATACAGAAAACAAGTATGCTGACACTCGCTAATGGAAACCTGAACTGTTACAACTTTTGGGTTAAGGAATCTGGCAATATACTTTTAAACTGGAGATACATGTGTCCTTTGACTCAGCCCCCTGTTGCTCCCCTGTCTTGGGATTCAACCGGGGTGAAGAACCACAAGCCAACCAAGGGAGATGTTAATTTTTCTCCACAGGGCAGAGGAGTGAACATGGAGCAATCATTAACATGAGTGAGTGAGAGCCATGCCTATGAGCTGGGTGAATGTCTGTGACATTTATCATGAAAACATGGCTGCATGGTAATGCTTACATTTGGAAAACTCTCAAAGATCAGGTATGTGTGCATGTGTGATTGAATTGTATGAAATTGCTGATATTCAACTCTTTTTGATCTAATAAAATGGCAATATAAGTCACAACCTAACATAAGTCTATTACATATTTATGAGTATGAAAAAAATGTGGAATGATATACCCTATCATTAACACTGGTAACCTGTTGGGGGGAAGGTAAAAGAGGAAAGGAGAAATTAGCTTCCTCATACATCTTTGCACTGTTTTACTTGTTGAAATTTTTGCATATCAAAAATATCTAATAAAGAAAAAACAGGAAAGGAACAAGACTCTCAGGCTGGCTATCACTTGGAAATATATCTATTGGCAGAATCTAGTGATGGTCCATTTAATTTTATCAAATGTAGTGAACAAACACATTTATTTTCTTGTCTCTTTCAATAAGACGATGCAAAATAAAAACCCAACCAAATATTCGTTAACCAAAACACATTTCAGAATTTGCAATAAGACTAATAAAAACAAAAATTCAGAGAACATTAAGTGTTAACAAGTGGAGCAAAAGTCACATTTTTACACTGCTAATGAAGAGTGAATCGGTGTAATCATTTTCAAATGACTTGGCATTACCTCATAAAGTTGAGCATTGCGTATTGTATGACCTAGCAACTGAACTCCAAAGTATATGTCCTAGAAAAACTCCTGGATGAGGACTAAGACACATGTACAGAGTGTACTGTGCAGCATTTTCATGAGAGCAAAAAACTGGAAGCAAATGGGTTTAACAAATGGGTTAAAGCAAATGTCCCAAATGGGTTTAACAGAAAAAGTGTGGGATATTTCATACACAGGAAGAAATACTGATGTACTAATTAATACTAGATAGTAGGGAAAATGAGTGAACTTCAGCTGCATATATCTACTTGCTGCTGCTGCTAAGTCACTTCAGTCATGTCCGACTCTGTGCGACCCCAGAGATGGCAGCCCACCAGGCTCCCCCGTCCCTGGGATTCTCCAGGCAAGAACACTGGAGTGGGTTGCCATTTCCTTCTCCAGTGCATGAAAGTGAAAAGTAAAAGTGAAGTTGCTCAGTCGTGTCCAACTCCTAGCGACCCCATGGACTGCAGCCCACCAGATTCCTCCGTCCATGGAATTTGCCAGGCAAGAGTACTGGAGTGGGTTGCCATTGCCTTCTCCGATATATCTACCTAGTTAATCTCAAAATGTAATGTTGGGTAAAAATCTAAGCCAGAGAAAAAGTATGATTCCATTTTAAAAAGAGGTGACACTAAACAATTTAAGAAAAAGCAGAGGAATGACAGGTAAAAGAAAAATAATCCAGATTATGGCTTTCCAGGAAGAAGGAGAAAGGAGGGGCTAGAAGGAGCAAACGGGAGTCTTTAAAGAAAGGAAGAAGAGTCAGGAAACGTATGCATGTTTCACCAATAGTCTTTAATGTGTACATGTGTATACATCCATATATTTTCAGGATGCATGGTGTGTTTCACTCACACACACATGTGCACACAGAATCTAGAGCTATGCTTGCCCATGCCTACAAAGCCCATCCTATTACTAGAGAAGTCACTTAATCATCTTACAGGAATGCTTTGCATTGCAGATGTTTAATATATAAATGAACAGATATATTTTAGAGTAATACTCAAAAGAACAGCCCTGGGAGTCATGTTCTTCCAGAGTCAGGGTAAAGTGGAAATTTCTCTTACACAATTTTTGCAGTGTACCAGAAACTGGCAAGACTGTATCAGAAAATCCAAGATAAACACACACACTGACATAAAATTTTTCAAATCACCTTGGGAAAACTTTGTTAAATCACAGCAAAAAGCAAAGGGAACATTTCTAGGTAAGAGTTACAGGGTTTTACTTTCACCCTGGGGTAATCCTTTGATTTACTTTCTAATTTAAATTACATGACACCAAAACTCAAGTTTCGGCTAGTAAGATTTTTCAAAAGCAGAGGGAAAACATGCCATTTCTCGACTACAAATCTTGAGGACCCAGGAAACACTGACTTATTGGGAATAGACCAGATGAAGCTCTATTTCTAGATATTACAATGTTGGTCCTGATTCACAGCAGTGGAGCAGCTAAAAGCCTTCTATATAAGGTGATGTTTTACCAGGTGAAGGAAGACAATTAGAAAGGGAGGAAGTCTGTCCTTACTCCCATCCTCCACAGCTGCTGGAAACCAAAGCTGTTCCTCTAATTGAATCACTGCTAATTCTATGCCACTGACTTCTTTCCTTTCCCAAGGATTATTTTGAATATTTGGACGTCTACTTTGTCACTCTGTTCTGTCTATTGCTGTTAGGAGTTTGGTAAATAACCTGATTTAGCTAAGATATTTTACCGACAGGATATCCTGTATCTGGTTAACTAAGGCTAGAGGAAAGAGTGGTTAGACAATCTGAAAGCATGTTATTTTTAAAAGGAAAGGAAAAGACAAAAAAGTCAAAGTGGCTCCAGGCCCTTCACCATCTCAAGTAAACCAAAACAGTATGATACTCAACTACCTCCCCAAATATGACTTATTTACAGATGCGACATTTTTACTTCCTCATACTAGAAAGTTCCACGTCATGCTCATGACCTGGAAATGCAGGTACAGCATGATCAATGAGGTAAGCAGCTCTAAGTTTTCTCTTTAGCAAGTGAAAAATGGGAAATTAAATTAATTGCTGTGCCTGAATACATTTCCTTCAGCAAAGTTGCACAGATTGCTTTTTTAAAAAATCAGCTCTATTGAAATACAATGCACATAAAAATTTACCCTTTTAAAGTATACAAAATTCAGTGATTTGAGAAAATTAAAAAATTGTGCATCCATCACTACCAAATTCCAGAACATTTTCTTCACCCAAAAAACAAAGTCCATAGTTTTTAAACAGTCAATCCCCATTCTTCCCTCCTTCACCCCAGGTCCTGCAACCATGAATCCACTTTCTGTATCTATAGAATTTTCCTGTTCTGGACATTTCGATAAATGGATCCATAGATTACATAGCCTGTTGTGCCTGGTTTCTTTCACTTAGCATAATCATTTCAAGGTTCATCCATATTGTAGTATAAATCAGTACTTCCTTTTTATGGCAAATAATATTTCATTGTATAGATATACCATAATTTACCCATTCATCAGTTGATGGGTATTTGGGTTGCTAATTTACGATAAAGAACAAAAGAAAGTCTAGAAAGCAGAAGGAACGAGGCTTCAGCTCAGATCTAAACTTAAGCCTGGGTTTAATAGACAACTACTGTGATGCCTGGTTTTNAATACATTTCCTTCAGCAAAGTTGCACAGATTGCTTTTTTAAAAAATCAGCTCTATTGAAATACAATGCACATAAAAATTTACCCTTTTAAAGTATACAAAATTCAGTGATTTGAGAAAATTAAAAAATTGTGCATCCATCACTACCAAATTCCAGAACATTTTCTTCACCCAAAAAACAAAGTCCATAGTTTTTAAACAGTCAATCCCCATTCTTCCCTCCTTCACCCCAGGTCCTGCAACCATGAATCCACTTTCTGTATCTATAGAATTTTCCTGTTCTGGACATTTCGATAAATGGATCCATAGATTACATAGCCTGTTGTGCCTGGTTTCTTTCACTTAGCATAATCATTTCAAGGTTCATCCATATTGTAGTATAAATCAGTACTTCCTTTTTATGGCAAATAATATTTCATTGTATAGATATACCATAATTTATCCATTCATCAGTTGATGGGTATTTGGGTTGCTAATTTACGATAAAGAACAAAAGAAAGTCTAGAAAGCAGAAGGAACGAGGCTTCAGCTCAGATCTAAACTTAAGCCTGGGTTTAATAGACAACTACTGTGATGCCTGGTTTTACACTCCATTTCTATAAATCATGTTACTCCTAGATTATGTTAGTAGAAATGGCAGCAGTCTTAACATGGGATATAAAATTTTTTCTTATACTATTATTGAGGGAAGAAGAGGGAAATAGAATTAAAATATAATTGAGTAAACTCCTTTGATAGGTGAGCAGATACACTGTGGCATACCAATATTCTAGAATATTACTCAGTAATAAAAGGAATAAAATATTGATACATACAGCATGGATGCATCTCCATGTAATTATGTTGGCAAAAGAGGCCAGGTAAAAGTAAATATAATATATACCCACATTTACATAATACTCTGGAAAATGCAAACTCTTCTAGAGTGACAGAAAGCGGATCATTAGTTGCCTGAAGATGGGGAAGGGAAAGGAGAGATTGTTACTGAGCATGAAGAAACTTTTACATGGATTTCTTCACCGCTTTGATGGTGGCTATACTTCCTTGGATGTATGCAGCCAATATTCTTCAACTTTAAATATGTATCATTCATCATATGTCCATTATATTGCATGTCAATTATGTTTCAACAGAGCTGTTAAGAAACATTATTTTTTAAAAACAGAGTATACCATTCCCACCACCCCCAAAAAAAGTAGGCTTCCCCAGTGGCTCAGTGGTAAAGAACCTGCCTGCAGCACAGAAGACAGAGGAGACACGAGTTTGATCCCTAGGTTGGGAAGATCCCCTGGAGGAGGGAATGGCAACCCACTCCAGTATTCTTGCCTGGAGAATCCCATGCACTGAGGAGACTGGCAGGTTACAGTCCAAATGTTTGGAAAAAACTGGACGCGATTGAAGCAACTAAGCACACACCAAAAAAAGTGAGCATATGGAAAACGCTACTTTTAGTTTGCAGATATGGTTTCAATTAATTCTGTAACAAGTTAAATTACTCTCATTTTACACACAAGGAAATTTGAGAATGTGGAAGCACAGAAGTTTTCCAAGATGGTCAGTCAGTACCAGGCTGAGATCTCAAAATCCATCCCTTTCATTACACCACACTGCCTTTCACTGTTTCTGATATAGACCCAACTCTGTTCTGGGATCCTTGGTCCAAGCATTTCCCAAGTCAGGGAGTTTCTGGTCCACAGAATTGTATGCTTTAGGGTAGTACTCCAAATTTTTTTTTTTTTCCCATCATTTTATGCTGCCACAAATACCTTTCCAATTATGGAGATTTATCCGATTCAATTGATTTACTCATTCCCAGTGGATCAGAATGGTTAATCTGGATTAGATCAAGGCAAGTAATCCTGGTCCCTAGGTCAAAGGAGTGAAAATAATTCATCTGAGATTAAAAGCAAGCTGGAAAAAAACGAAAACTGCCTACTCAACCCACCAGAGGTGGATGCTGTACTTCTCTGGGACAGAAGTCACTCCTTTGATTATGAGAGGCCCAAGAATGTGGACTATTCAGAGCTGCTCTGAGGCGCCTACTGACTTTTCACCACCCCTTCCTCTAAACTTGAACTTTGAGTTGAGGCTGCCATCCTATGTCTGCGCAGGACAAGCACGAGGGTGGCTCCACCACCTCCTTACCTCCTCCTGATCATGTTTTTACCACACCAACAACGGAAGTCTCTCCAAATGCTACCAGTTGCATCTGGGTCCATTTGAACACGGACTAGGAAACTGATTAAATATAATTAATGAAAAAGTGAAAGTTGGTTAAAACAATTTTTTGATAAGACAGCTTAGATTTGGGGGAGAATGATTTCTTTGATGCAAGACCTTCACAATGACGATTAACTGTGGCAAATATCTTCTACTTGCCTCTCCAAACCCATTCTCCATTCCGTTCTACCTGGCTCTACACCCTAAGAGACTAAACTGTGGACTCGGCAGCCAGCTTCCTTGTTCATTGTCTTCCAGTTGACTTTAGTCAATAGTGAGCACAAGCAGATAAGAGGAGAGAAGAGAATTATTTCAGGGTATTTGTTTCCCAGCGCCCCTGCTGGCAGGATCATTATAATCAGGCCACATCCCTTTCCTGGAGGCCGCAGTTCCATGCAGGAGGGTCTTCTCCTCCGAGCCCTCATCCCTCTAGGTCTACGACAGTAAAGGAGCCCTGAGAAGGTACATCCTCCCTTGTGGTTTCCCTAAACTCTGTTCATGTCCTTATAAATATTCTCTTTATTAAGCTCTCCTAAAATTAATTAAGGATGTCAATTGTTTTCAGTGCAACTGACAGTTTCTGAGGGTTAAGACTATGCTTATTCAGACAAAGAACTTATTCCAAGTCCTCAATTTATATGAAAACACTGACATTCATGGGGTTGAAATCAAGCCCAGACAAAAATAACAGCAAGGTGAGATGTGGAGTAGGGTGGCCAAACAGCACCAATTCGCCCTTCCTGCCTTGGCAATTCTGTAAGGCGAAAGTATAGATTGGTAAAAACAGTGAAGGTGCTGGATGTATTTCTCAGATTTTTAAAATATGAGAGATGTTTGATATCCAGTTGGCTATGCCATGCTTCTTTACACTTACTGATCATACTTCTATGGTACCTTCGACCTTTCTGCAGATGACATTCCACTGACATTGAGACTTGAAACCACTCTTTCTGTTTTAATGGTCAAACATAAAGAAAGACACATTTGTTACAATAAAAACTGCCTAAACAGCAAATCAAGGAAAGAGAAGAGATTTCAGAGGTGCCATCTGTTTTCTCTCATGAGAGACAGTATCACATACAGTGAATAATGCTGTAGAGTTGAAATGATGCTTCCTGTGGCATGCATGAGACACAAGCTCAAGTAGACTTTGATCAGAGTTTCTATATCAAAGATATGTCTATTAAGGTAAAAGATGGATTTTGATCCTAAGCCCCAAACTAACCTCCCGTCCCAAGAACTGCCTCAACTATGTCACAACTAAACAGAATAACTACTTTAAGGTTGGTTTTCTTTGACGATGCCAAAATACCGTTTAAAATCTGTAAAGCTCTTTTAAGTGAAAAGGATAAAATGTTGAAATATTAATACGATGCTTTGTTCATTTTTGTTTGGTTTGTGTTAGTGTGTGTGTGTGTGTGTGTGTGTGTGTGTTTACCGTAGATTAGGACAGGAGATAGAAAAGAGGAACTCACTGGATTGACCTGAGCCCGTGAGGAAAGACCTACCCCTGTATTTATTAGAACTTAAAGAGTATCTGAAAAGGGATACCAAAAGAAAATCTGGGAATTCTGGCAGCTTTCATTTACTTCTACATAACACCAGGTGGTTCTTACAAAGCTCTCAACTCTTAGTTTTTAAATGAGTGGTGGCTTCATTCTTTTAGCTTTTCCCTAGCTTAATACAACATATCAATGAATAATACTATCTTGTATTTGTACAGCATTTTCAAATTTACAAAGAACTTTCCTATTCATTATCTCAATTCACTTTTACAGTATTTCACAGAAAATATTAAAACCCCCATTTTAAAGATGAGGAAACTAAGGCTCCAAAATAATAGGATTCTTTCAGTAGCAACTTGAATTAGGTTAGGTAAAAAAATGGCAATATATTGGCTCACTTCAACTGGATGGATGGACTCCAATTCTCACTGGGCTCTCTCTCCTTCCCTTTATCTCTCTGTCTTTCTCTCGTTTGCTTCCCCTCTGTGCATCAGACTTTACTCTCTCAGGAGACTGAAACTTGGCCTTAGTGATTCTTACTACCTTGAGGCAGGAAAGGATGGGACCTCTCCTCTCGCAACCTGAGTTGAAAAATTTCAGAGGAAGACTCTATTGACCCTTGCTGGGCTGCATGCCCACCCTTTGAACCAACTCCTCTGGCCAGTACTCCCCAGACAAACAAAACAGGAATAGACACAGCCAGTTAGGGAACTATGAGCAGGGCATATGGACTGCATCTTGCCCAAGGAGTAGAATCAGAATGACTTCACAACTGGATCTTCAGACTGTAAGCCTAACATCATCTTCACTTCTGGCCTCTCACTACAGGGACCCTACAGAATTCCTCTCTTCCTCACAGTTGCCACTGCAGTCTGGTTCAAGACTTGGAAAAGACCTCAGATTCTCGTCCTGTTCCTGTCACTTGTCATCTGTGTTCATGGGCAAATTACCTAACCTCTGGGAACCACAGCTTCCTTCTTTGTAAAGCAAAGTAAACAATTTCTGCATCACAGGGTCATCAAAAGGATAAAGGGTGACAACATACTCCAGATGACTTTGAAAATGATAAGGAACTACCTTAAGGTTTATTACTTGCATTCTGTATGTAAATCTTACAGAAGCTAAAATTACACAGTAACAGTCTTCAGTCATCATTCTCCCTACCACCAGCCCTCCGTTAGCATCACATTGGTTCTGACATTTTTACTCTTTAAGAAGCATCAAATGGTGTCTTGAAGATTTAGTCCCGAAGAAAAGTTTACAGATGGTTTAATGGCACTCATCGTACCTTCTCAGCACAGATTAACCAAGAGATGAAAAATTTTTGGAAGACACACAAGACCACTATTAAGAGTGGTTATCTCCAAGGAGTAGGCTGTAAGTTGGTATTTGGAAAGAACTTCTCTTTTTTACTTATTCTTGTGTTTACTACTTAAATTTTTAAAAATCTTACACACAGATTCCTTTCATAATAAAAAAAAAAAA
>SJYA01001465.1:650397-670078 GCA_006410615.1 Neotragus moschatus
CCAGGTGGTTCTTACAAAGCTCTCAACTCTTAGTTTTTAAATGAGTGGTAGCTTCATTCTTTTAGCTTTTCCCTAGCTTAATACAACATATCAATGAATAATACTATCTTGTATTTGTACAGCATTTTAAAATTTACAAAGAACTTTCCTATTCATTATCTCAATTCACTTTTACAGTATTTCACAGAAAATATTAAAACCCCCATTTTAAAGATGAGGAAACTAAGGCTCCAAAATAATAGGATTCTTTCAGTAGCAACTTGAATTAGGTTAGGTAAAAAAATGGCAATATATTGGCTCACTTCAACTGGATGGATGGACTCCAATTCTCACTGGGCTCTCTCTCCTTCCCTTTATCTCTCTGTCTTTCTCTCGTTTGCTTCCCCTCTGTGCATCAGACTTTACTCTCTCAGGAGACTGAAACTTGGCCTTAGTGATTCTTACTACCTTGAGGCAGGAAAGGATGGGACCTCTCCTCTCGCAACCTGAGTTGAAAAATTTCAGAGGAAGACTCTATTGACCCTTGCTGGGCTGCATGCCCACCCTTTGAACCAACTCCTCTGGCCAGTACTCCCCAGACAAACAAAACAGGAATAGACACAGCCAGTTAGGGAACTATGAGCAGGGCATATGGACTGCATCTTGCCCAAGGAGTAGAATCAGAATGACTTCACAACTGGATCTTCAGACTGTAAGCCTAACATCATCTTCACTTCTGGCCTCTCACTACAGGGACCCTACAGAATTCCTCTCTTCCTCACAGTTGCCACTGCAGTCTGGTTCAAGACTTGGAAAAGACCTCAGATTCTCGTCCTGTTCCTGTCACTTGTCATCTGTGTTCATGGGCAAATTACCTAACCTCTGGGAACCACAGCTTCCTTCTTTGTAAAGCAAAGTAAACAATTTCTGCATCACAGGGTCATCAAAAGGATAAAGGGTGACAACATACTCCAGATGACTTTGAAAATGATAAGGAACTACCTTAAGGTTTATTACTTGCATTCTGTATGTAAATCTTACAGAAGCTAAAATTACACAGTAACAGTCTTCAGTCATCATTCTCCCTACCACCAGCCCTCCGTTAGCATCACATTGGTTCTGACATTTTTACTCTTTAAGAAGCATCAAATGGTGTCTTGAAGATTTAGTCCCGAAGAAAAGTTTACAGATGGTTTAATGGCACTCATCGTACCTTCTCAGCACAGATTAACCAAGAGATGAAAAATTTTTGGAAGACACACAAGACCACTATTAAGAGTGGTTATCTCCAAGGAGTAGGCTGTAAGTTGGTATTTGGAAAGAACTTCTCTTTTTTACTTATTCTTGTGTTTACTACTTAAATTTTTAAAAATCTTACACACAGATTCCTTTCATAATAAAAAAAAAAAACCATTGAAACATTACAAGGTTAGTTACTACAGAAATCAAACACAGTATATAGCTAATATAGAATCTGACACTTAAGAAGCTTTCAATATTTCCTGCTTATTGATCAAACTAAGTATTTCTAGTTACCACCTATCCAGCAAAGTCAAGTCCACTTCACTAGACTAAAAGCCAGCTCTAATCTCTATGAAAGTACATTTTCCATTCATCATATTGTGAGGAATGCTCATAACCACCTGCTGAGGATATGGTTTTAAATTCTTACACCTTTACCCACCAAAACTAAAAACTGCCTTCTTAATGCCCAATTATAAAACAGTACATCCAGCTACCTCTCTACTCTGCTACTGCTGTTTATTAACATCAGAGGATGCTAGGCTTCTAGGAACCATTCCATCTTATAGTGGAAGGTTTGTATGATATTTCTAAGGAATTAAAGGTTACATGGCAGCATATGCCAAAACTAAAAGACAGATTTAAATAGCATTTTTAAAAAACGATGCAACAGCTACAAAGCTTGGATGCTGTGCACCAGCTAAGTGCTATACTGGTTGCCTAGCTACATCTCTGCAAAAGGTCAAAAAAGTTGTCTCTAAATCTAGAAGGAATGAAAACCTTAAAGTTTTACCATTTTATCATTATGTAGACATCCTCTTGGAGAAGGCAATGGCACCCCACTCCAGTACTCTTGCCTGGCAGATCCCATGGAAGGAGGAGCCTGGTAGGCTGCAGTCCATGGGGTCGCTAAGAGTCGGGAACGACTGAGCAACTTCACTTTGACTTTTCACTTTCATGCATTGGAGAAGGAAATGGCAACCCACTCCAGTGTTCTTGCCTGGAGAATCCCAGGGATGGGGGAGCCTGGTGGGCTGCCGTCTATGGGGTCGCACAGAGTTGGACACGACTGAAGTGACTTAGAAGCAGGCATCCCTTAAAATAAATGCCTGTTGCACTTTGATCAGCAGGCAGTACTTTGGAATATCTAAGGAGATGTTTTAACAAAAGACATTTCTATATATGAAATTTGTTACCATGCTCACATTTCATTAAAGTTGCAACATCTGGACTCTTTCTGTTTTGTCATACCCAATTGCAGACCTCTACTACAGGGTATTAAAAAACTTTACAACTTAGTTGATATAACTTCTAAAGTGAAAGTGGAAAAAGTCCAGTGTTTTAAATTGTTAAACTTCAAAAAAATTTTTTATTGCAATAGCTTTGTAAATTATAGTCCATTTATAATTAAGCAACAAAAATATGTATTTTAATAATAAACAACTAGTGTCTTAACTCTTTGAATTTCCTGACTGGCTCTGCTGGCAGACACTTTTAAGTCCAAATATCTTCTCCTAGTAGTGGCACAGGACAGGACAACAATTTTGGTTTATAAATCTAAAAACATCATGAGTATATTAAAATGGATGAGATTTCTTCCAGAATTTGAATAGAGAGAAACAATCTTTTTTTTCCTTTCTCTTGAAGTTCAACATTTTTATTTTGAGGTAAAAATTCATAAAACATAAAATTAATCATGGACCGCTTTAAAGTGTACAATTCAATGGCATTTAGTACATTTAAGATGTTGCATATCCATCATCTCTATTTAGTTCCAAAACATTCCTATTACCCCCAAAGAAACCCTGCATGCAGAGTAGTTTGGGTCATTTGGAGCTCCTATTTACATTGACTCTGTAATTTCTCTTTGGAAAGGAATAAAAGAAGCTGAGTTTAATCAACAGCATAAGGATTTCATCTCCTTTCATTTCTTCTAGAGTTTGTTTGATTCACGAAACAACCCAGCTGAGATTCAAAACTGAAAAGAGGTTAGTCTTAACAAAATGAAACCAGGATTGAGAGTCCTGGAAGGAAGGAATTCATAAGAATATCAGAGTTAACTCACAATCTATTCAAGAGCTATTCTCATCAGAAACCCAGATCTTACTTCTACAACAGACAGTGCTCAAATTTTTTTTTTTTTTTTTTGAAGAAAAAGAAAAAGAAAGAATTCCTTGTACCTACCAGCTAGAACCATTTAGAAGAAAGGAAACAAACACATTAAAAAAAAAAAAAAAAAGATTACCAGCTCCTAAAAGTCAAATTCTATTCTGGGGAAGGTAATGAATTGCTCTTTTAAGTATACTTACAACCTCTTTGAAACCAGTGGCTTAGAGAATAAAAATCTCCAAATAAATGTCAGAGAAATATAATCAATGAGGCTTTAGGGTCTTTAGTATTCCTGATTTCTCAGTNAGATTACCAGCTCCTAAAAGTCAAATTCTATTCTGGGGAAGGTAATGAATTGCTCTTTTAAGTATACTTACAACCTCTTTGAAACCAGTGGCTTAGAGAATAAAAATCTCCAAATAAATGTCAGAGAAATATAATCAATGAGGCTTTAGGGTCTTTAGTATTCCTGATTTCTCAGTCTGACTTTGCTGTGGGTGAGGACAGAGCAGGGCATTATGGAGAAGGGAGGAAAGGCTGAATAAGCATCTTCAACAAAATGCTCCCACTTACTTACACCATGGACATCATGCAGGAGTACACAGGTAACACTGGAAAAATCAAAAAGTGGGCTATGAAATCTAACACTTCATAAATGTTGGTTCTTCTAAGATGGCTTGGGGCAAACATATGTATGTGGATACAGATTTTTCAAGAGTTAGGTTTCACCCTTATGCTCAACCCAAACCCTGGAGGTTACTGTCATTATTTTGTTCAATCAAAATTTCTACTTTCACAATTCATCAGCATGACAATCACTTTCTACCAGAGCTGTTTTTAAACATCTTTGGGCCCAACTATCCAAACTGCCCAGAACTCTAGTAGTTTTAGCACTAAAGATCCCAACTCCCTAGTAATCCCTCAGTCTTGGGCAAAATCAGGATGGTTTGTTATTCTACAGCTAGCCCTATGTTTGATCTTCAGATCTGTATTGCTGACCTGTCTGGAAGTGGATAGAGACGGGACTCATTACAAAATTAGCTACAACATTTAAAATCTCCATCAAAAATTTCTGGCTATATCCTACTGCAGAGACGGTTTTAAAAAATAACCCAGTGATCCATTTCATTCACTAGGCAAGCAATGGTTTTATGCTTTGTGGGGATGACCTACCCAATGTATGGAAATTAAACCACACTTAGAAATTAGCTAGAATAAATATCACTACAGGAAAGTTCTAGAGGAGAGTGAAAAAGTTGGCTTAAAGCTCCACATTCAGAAAATGAAGATCATGGCATCTGGTCCCATCATTTCATGAGAAATAAATGGGGAAACAGTGGAAACAGTGTCAGACTTTATTTCNTAGGCAGAATAATGGGCTTCCCCCAGTGGCTCAGCAGTAAAAAAAATCTGCGTGCAATGCAGGAGACATAGGAGGTGTGGGTTCAATCCCTGGATCGGGAAGATTCCCTGGATGAAACCATGGCAACCTATTCCAGTATTCTTGCTTGGAGAATCCCATGAACAGAGGAGCCTGGTGGGCTATAGTCCATGGGGTAACAAAGAGTCAGACACAACTGAGCATGCATGTAGGCAGAATAATAGCTGTCAAATTGGCCCATGCCCTAATTCCTGGAACCTGTGAATATACAACCTTACATGGACAGAGGGACTTAGAAGATATGATTAAATTAAAGACCATAGGATGGGGAGAGTATCTTGAATTACCTAGATATGCCAAATCTTATTACATGGGTCCTTAGAGTCAAAGAGCACTTCCTGGCTCAGTTCAGAGGAATGACTATGTGTGAAAGACACATGGAGATGCAAGGCTGTTGGCTTTGAAAATGGAGGAAGGGGGCTCTAGAATTCTCTCCAGAATTCTTTCTCTCCTTTCCGCCAAAAAGGAACACAGTTCTTTAGACCAGTGAGATCTCTATAGAACCTAACCTGCAGAACTATAAGGTAATATACTTGTACTATTTTAATCCACAAAGTTTGTGATAACTTGTTATAGCAGCAAACAAGAAATGAATACATCATCACTGCTGTTCAATTTGCATAACACTTTAGCAGTATTTTGTTTTAAATCTCAATATTTGACCATTTCTTACCTACTGTTTAATTTGCACCTCTATACAGACATAAAAATTAGATTTGGTACTAGAACAAATATGCTCAAAATCCCTCCAACAGTGCAAAACAATATTTTTTTTAAATGTCTGTTTAGTTTCTTTCTTTAGTTTGTTAGCAGAGATCACTTATATAAGGAGTTTCTTTGCATAACTGAAACCAGTAATTATGTATGAAGCAAAAGTGCTTGTACAGAAGAGTGAAAATGAAAAATAACTTCTTTAAAGGTGTGTAAAGACACAGCAGTCCTCAATGTACCCTTAGGGTACTCTGGATACCAGATTGCTGGAAGATGCCACTGGCCTTTTGTGAGCCAAGGGCAGGATACCAAGGAATACAATGAAGAATTGCCCCATTTAACACACAGCAACTCCCATTGAGAAATCCGCTTGAATTAATTTGAAACATTTAAGTACATTCATTAGTATGAAAGAAATCAACACCAAATCAGATAAGAGACCATGAAGTACTTGTTTCAAAAGTCTTCATTATTAACAATATTTGGTAGAAAGTAGGGATGGCTCAGCCCTCACCTGAAAGATATTAAATACTTCAAACAAAATCTCATTATGGGGTAGCAAAAGCTATGCATGGTCTTAAAAGCACAAAACACACGTAGACCTTCCTTCTAATAATCTCTAGACTAGAAATTCTCAATCCTGACTATATATTATAATCACCCGGGAGCTCTTAAAAACTACAGATATTCAGACCCCTACCCCGAGGGATTCCGATTCAACCAGTCAGTTCTTTTAAACACATCCCTGAAGATTCCGATGTGCACCCAGGACTGAGAACCACGGTTCTGTACCATCCACGAGCAGTCTACTGGAGACACCCATCTGGACGTGGCCACTCCACAGATTTGAATCTGTCCTCTCTTCCTGCATCTGTAGGCCAGTTATCACCGCCACTGAGTCTCCCAAAAGAGAAACTTGGCAGTTTTTCTAGATGTCCTCCATTCCTTCACCTCTATTCAGCAATTCTTACATATCCAGCCCATCATTCCCAACCCAAGATATATACTGGTCTCCCTTGCATGAGGCTTCTCTCTACTTCTTCTCCTAAGAAGGTTCTGACAGTAGTAAATACTAAATATTGGCTGAATGAGTAAATGGATGAATGGCTACCTTCAGTAAACTAAGGTTAAAAGTAGGTCTTACTTTTTATTTGCATTTTGCTGTAGCCAGTAATAGTTATGTAAATAAACAATAAAAAAATTCAACAGCCATATTTAAGCCATTGCCATACGATCCAATGCAGAAAGAAGAGAAGTAGGTAGGGGTACAAAGAAACAATACTGGTCATGAGTCAATAACTACGAAAACTGAGTGACAGGGATATGGAGGTTCATTATGCTATCCTCTCTATTTGGGTATATGCTTGAAATTTATCATAAGGAAGTTAAATTTTAAAGTAGGGGGGAAAGTCCACATCAGGATGACGAAAGGTGGAACNGAAGTAGGTAGGGGTACAAAGAAACAATACTGGTCATGAGTCAATAACTACGAAAACTGAGTGACAGGGATATGGAGGTTCATTATGCTATCCTCTCTATTTGGGTATATGCTTGAAATTTATCATAAGGAAGTTAAATTTTAAAGTAGGGGGGAAAGTCCACATCAGGATGACGAAAGGTGGAACTATGTCTTGGTTGGAGAGGGAGAATACATTATCACCTGCCTCAGCAATATAGTGAACTTTGGGCTTCCCTTATGGCTCAGCTGGTAAAGAATCTGCCTGAAAAGTGGGAGACTTGGGTTCAGTCCCTGTGTTGGGAAGATCCCCTGAAGAAAGGAAAGGCTACCACTCCAGTACTCTGGCCTCGAGAATTCCATGGATGTATCCATGGTGTTGCAAAAAGATGGACACAACCGAGTAACTTCCACTTTTTTCAAGTCTATAGCTAGATTCAAATGACTTTCATCAGTTTCAAAAGCCAAGTCAGTTTCTTCAAGAAGAAACCCCACCAGTATTAAACAGACCTTTTATTGTTACTGTTGTCGCTGCTGGAAAAGCTCTTATAACATCAAAACCCTTCTCCAGGCTAATTTACTCTGACATCTGTCTTTCATTATCCTCAATGGGTGCCACCAGTTAATCATGTTTGGTGCCAAAGGGATATATTGTGTTAAGGCAGTCATCTCAAAGGGTCTCCAAATTCAGGTTTTTAGAAAAAAGTGGAGGGCAAAGGTGGGGGAGGAGGGCAGGAGCAGTTCTGGTGAGAAATCTGATCTTTAACAATCATTAAGGAGAGTCTTTTCTTTCCCCTTTAAATCCCTTTCAGCAATCAACATTGCTAAAGACTATAAATGTTTCTTCTTGATCAACATTTCATGTTAAATGCTTTCACCTATAGGCTTACTTAAGATTTTTTTTCCTTTTAAAGTTCTGGTTAGATTTAAGATCCTAGAAGAAAATATTTCAGAATTCTTACCTCTTCAATTCCCAAAGCCTGAGGCTCACTGGCAGATCTGGCTGTTGAGAAAACAGAGAGGAAAGTGTTTTACTTAAAAAAAGGAGAGACAACATGATACATAAAAGCTGAACAAGCAAATAAATGTTTCTGTAAATAGGGTTTAGTGGTGATGACTAAATAGTTTGAAGGGCAGGGGGGTTCACAGGTTTACATTTCTGAGCCAAGAAACATTTTCTCTTTCTTCGAAGAAACAGATTTGTGAAAATATGAGTCCCTTTCTTTGTGAACATCCCCAGGTTACAAGAAAACATGAAAGTGAGGCTGGGGAACCTAGGGCAAACAGAGTTCTTGGTGAGAGGCTGTGTACAGGTGAGATGAAACAAACTTCCTTCTGACCTAACTCGATTAGCTCCCAGCAGGACCAACGTGCAGACATGCTCTTTTGTCGGGTATTAGGGACAGAGGTGGGGCTCCATTATGTGTGCATAAATGGATAAGTTTATGGTTAAAAAACCATCTTTAGCATCCCAAGCAAAAGGCTATTTAGAAGTAGAAGCACGGACTTCCCTAGTGGTCCAGCGATTAAGAATCTGCCTTCTAACTCAGGGAACGCCGGTATGATCCCTGGTCCAGGAAGATCCCACATGCTGCATAGCAATTAAGCCTGTGAGCAACAACGATTGAGCCTGTGCTCTAGAGACCCGGAACCACACTACTGAGCCCACACGCCTAGAGCCTGTGCTCCGCAACAAGAGAAGCCACTGCGGTGAGAAGCCCACTCAGGGCAACTAGAGAAAGCCCATGCACAGCAATGAAGACCTAGCACCGCCAAAATAATAATAAATAAAGAGGTAGAAATACCTATACCCCTAGCCACTAATGACCTTTGAAGATGTTCAGCAGAGTTGAACTAATTTTGCCAAGTGCGAGTGTGTTCATATCAGAGAAAATTCCCATGTAGAGGAGCTTCTTTACTTCTGAAAAGATATCGAGCAGTCAGCTCAAAGGGAACTAGCTAAGCCTCAAGGAATGTTCTATCATTCCTATTTTGTTATGTCTCAGAATTAAGAGGTATTTGGCATCTAGAGTATTATGACTTTCACGTTGGGTCCTAAGACCAAATGAACATCAGTGTCTCCAGAGATTGCCCACTGTTTGAGACTGACATGTGTGCTAAAATCTCAGCTCAAGTGCTCATATCCCCAGATAACTATAAGGGACCATATGTTTTTAAATGAGCCAACATTATTAGAAAACTGTTATTTCATGATTAATGACAGCAAAGGAAACAAAAACAAGCCAAGGGCAAAAAACAACCTATTTCCAGAGAATAAACCCTAGGGATAACAATGATTAGTGGGACTTGCAAAATCAGCCTTGAAGGGAGCTCTTAGTGTATCACTCTCATAAGCTATTGTGAAGTGAAAGTCACTCAGTCGTGTCTGACTCTTTGTGACCCCGTGGACTATACAGTCCATGGAATTCTCTAGGCCAGAATACTGGAGTGCGTAGCCTTTCCCGCTCCAGGGGGTCTTCCTGCATTGCAGGCAGATTCTTTACCAGCTGAGCCACAGAGGAAGCCTATACAATATTGGAGGAGCATAAACTGGCACAATCTCTCTGGAAAGTAGTTGGGCACTATATCAAGATCTCAAATATGTTCTCAGCCACTGTCTTAGTGAGGTCACTCCTTAATGTAATCCCCTAAATGCTAAATATACACAAATTATTATCAAGGTGTTAGAAATAGCCTAAATGTTAATAATAAAAACTATTAAGTAAAACAAAAAAACTACACACAATGGAACTTGGAAAGGAGAAATACAAAAGATTTAAATGCTGAGGAAAATACACACGAAATAAACTTATGTGAAAAGAATACAAAATTATATATATATAGTATGAACTCAGCTAATTTTCTAATATTCATATTATATATACATTTGCTAATATTTTCTTTAATATTTTTCATATATAATACTCTCCTAGTATAACATATATAATATTTCCTAGTAAATATTATATATAACATCTTTCTGATACGTATTTTTCTAGAAAAAGATTGGAAGGATCACATCAAAATGTTAACAGTGTATTGTTCTTTATGCCCAGAAAATCTAAGTACTAGAAATTGCTAGATATGACTCAATATCTGCTTTCCTCCACTCTAAGCTAGACACATTTAAGTCAACAGTAAGTGCTTTTCCCACCTTCTCTTATGGCTAGGTATGTGGTCACGTGACAAAGTTCAAGGGGAAGGCTGCAAAAGTGATCCATGCAACTTCTGGGTCATGCCCTCCCCTTTCCAACTTCCTTCCTTCCTACTGGTTACAGTGAGGTTTTTATGGCAAGAAGCCACTTTAGACCACAAAGCAAGGAAAACATGATAGGAATGATGTAACAGTATGACAGAAGGAGCCTGGGTCCCTGGGAGATCTTGTTAAGGAGAGTTACCTTACCAGCCCTGGACCACACACTTCTGGACTGTTATGTGAAAGACAAATAACTTCTAACTTTTGTCAGTCACTGTGAAATCAGGTCTCTGGCACATGTAATTCAACCAATAACTTGATTAATGGAAAGGGTCAGTCTTAGGTTATTTTTTACACTTTAAGTATTTTCGGAATTTTCAATGAATTCCTTTCATCAACCGAAAAAAAGTTTAAGCATTGTTTACTAATCTTAAAAAAAATTAAGACAGCATAGAATGAAGTTTGGATTACATGTGCCTTCTTCCTATATATGAAAAGAGAAATGAAATCTAAAGTTTTGAGAAATAGTTATTACATCATATGCCAGGGCAAAATCATATACAAACTCCCTGCATTAGTATCACCCTGCATTAATCACATCCCATGGCGCTTCATTTCAAGCTTTTTAAAAAAGTTTTAATAAAGAAAAGTTCTAGAAATAAAGCCTGCATAAGGAATACTCTAAAAAACCTCTGTGCTGTGCTTAGTCACTTAGTCGTGTCCGACTCCTTGAGACCCCATGGACTGTAGCCCGCCAGGCTCCTCTGTCCAAGGAGATTCTCCAGGTAAGAATACTGGAGTGGGGTGCCATGCCCCTCCTCCAGGGGATCTTCCCAACCCAGGGATGGAGCCCAGGTTAAAAAAAAAAACAAATCTCTAGCTCAATGTATTATACTTTTCCATTTAAGAGGATGCTGAAGCTTCTTAAATTTTAAAATATTCTTGAAAACCAGTATTCTATGTGTACCAACTTATTCCTTTAATTTACAGTGTTGTTTGTTCTCCATATAGAATCATAATGAATCATTCCTCAGTAATCCCACTTTGTTGACTGTCCATCAGAAAAACAAAAAAACATGCATGTTAATTTTACTTTCCCCTGGAGGAATAACAGTTTTGGCAGAGTTCATATAACCTCCTTGGTCACCTTTGTGACCCAGAGGCCTGTATTATAAGATGACTGTACAAGACAAAGGAGTCATATTCCCTCCATAAAATAAGAGAAAAGAGACCTGGTCTACTTGGGGACCAGATCTGAAACAATGGCCTCACTAAGACCCATCTCTAACTGTATCAGAATAATGGACTAAGGATCCTTTAAATCTGTAATAATATTATGCCAGTGGCATTTGGCACCTTTTAGAGGCTCATTAAAGCCCTGTGCATCTGCACACCAGACACTTGCCTGGTAGACCTTAGAGACTTACATGTAATTATATAGCAGATAAGGACCTATTTCCCCCATCTTCCCAAGAGTATGCCAAATGGTCCTTTTCTCCCCTGTGAATCATAACACCTAACACTAGTATGATTAACTTATATTCAGTAACAAAGGGAGGGTTCCAGAGTTTCTTCACTTCCCTCTCAGGATGACTGAGCCAGCATGTTCTCGAGAAACCCTTACACTTTCTCTCACAATAGTCAAATTGAAGCTGATAGTCAAAGCTCTGAATTCTCAGTTTCTCTCCCCCTCTTCCCTTTACAGGAACATAAGCAACCCAACTCCACAGGCCTGATAACCATGGTAACAACATGCGCTGTGATTATGAGTGTGTTTGTTTTTTAAAATGACTCACAGATTGTTCCCCTAGAAGCCCCAGACAAACAGGTTTCTGGCTGGTTTATAAAATCTATCCAAAGTTTCTTACAAATTTCTTGCTCTTTGTAGCACAACTAGTGTGATGGAGAGAGAGTCATCAAATCAATATGCCCTTCTCTTTAAGGATGAAAAAAAATCCCTCTTGATTCCTTAAACACTCCAAGATTAATCAATTTAAAATTCGGGTTAATAATGAAATTAACTTGAGTTTGTACACTGGAGATAATGAATCTGTTCCTAATTTAAATAATTAAGGTATTTCATAATGCAGTTTTAGAGATCCAAATGTAATAATCAGATGAAAAAATTAGTAGTAAAAAATATCAAATAAAATAGCTTACATCTGTGTGTACATGTAAAATGCTTTAAAAGAATAAATGTCTTTTTTATTAAAATGAATTTTCTCTTCCTTAACACTGTCTAATCATAACAATGTAACTTGATTCTAAGGTAAATGTAAGTCTTAGTACCGAGACGTTTTTAAACCAAGGTCTAAAATAAAGGTTCATTTTTAAAAAGCGAATATGAGAGAGTCCAACATTTGGAAGAACTGTAGACTACTTCCATCCATTTATCAATACATGTTATTTAAGACCCTCTATGTACTTAGCAACATTGTTTATAACTGAACATTGCAATAGAATTTAGGGAAGACCATTTTCCTATTGGAGATAAAGGTCACAGGCATGGTTTAGTCCCTTATCTTCTCTTTGAAGATCCTCTGTGTCACAAAGCACCATTCTGCATGAGCTTTAAGTCAGAGGAACCATGACCCAGTGATCACATCGGGTCTAGAATTCATAGTCCTGACTTGGGCATCACAGATGACTCACTACAAAGAAAAACAGATGTTGGTAATCTTGGTATACTGCTTTTCCTCTGTTTGAAATGGAAATAAACTCTATTTTAAAAGCGATTTAAATAAATTTTATACATATCTATTTAAATTAAAATGTGAAGTATCCTAAGGCTTACTTATGGTATAATTTACCACACACACACACACACACACAAAATAGTCATTAAAAATTAATTTCTCCAAAGTGCTACATATTTTATGTACTGTTACCAATAATATTTTTTTCTCTAGAGTTTGAAGGGATAGCCAGACTGTACTGGTTAGGATAAATTAGGTTACACTGTCACTAACAACCCTCAAACCCTTTAAGAAAGAAAAACTCATTTCTTCTCTCTGTACATGTCCACTGTAGGTCAGTAGAGAGACCATTTCTGTTGTCTTTATTCTAAGAACCAGGCTTAAGGGCTCAGCCACTGTTTTTGTGCTTCTAGCACTGTCAATTGCCAAGGAATGTACTCACATTCTGGTTCTTTTAAGCTTTTCCCTAGAGGTGACAAACATCACTTCTGCTCACGTTTCACTGGCCGGTGCAAGACACATGGCTACATCGAACTAAAGTAGACAGAGATATGTGTCTATCATAAGTTGGGAAGGAAAACTGGAAATAGTTATGACTAAGCACATGCATTGGTGAACAAATAACGCAAGCTGAGACTGTCACTTAAAGTCGAAACACTAACATCTGACTATGCCAGGGAAGAAGGCTTCCTTGGGTGATTCTTTAAGTTCTGAGCACCTGTGGCTCTTACTGGATCATAATTGTTTCTGCTAAAACCTGCTAAGGACTCCAAAGCTAGAATAAAAGATACTCGCCTCCATCTTTGTGGTAACAATAATAATAAAATAATAATTTTATTACTGTGGTAACAGAAATAAAAATAACAATAATAATAGACACAATTCTGAAGAGTTAATTACTATTTGTCAGGCACTATGCTGAAGCTGAAACTCCAGTATTTTGGCCACCTCATGCGAAGAGTTGACTCCTTGGAAAAGACTGTGATGCTGGGAGGGATTGGGGGCAGGAGGAGAAGGGGATGACAGAGGATGAGATGTCTGGATGGCATCATGACTCGATGGACGTAAGTCTGAGTGAATTCTGGGAGTTGGTGATGGACAGGTAGGCCTGGTGTGTTGCAATTCATGGGGTCTCAAAGAGTCGGACACAACTGAGCGACTGAACTGAACTGAACTGATGTTAAATAAACATTTTACACACACTATATAATTTTCTTCTGACAATTTTGTAAAGTCGGTATTGTCATTATATCCCAGTTTATAGCTAAGGAAATAGGCACAAATAGTATAAGGAACTTGTCCAAGATATTCTGATTCCAAACCAATATTCTTTGACTACTATGATCTCCTGTGAATTAAGCCTTAGAATATTATTTTCTACACTATAGTATTTTGGGATTATTTTAAAACATAATAAAAAATCTTTTTTTCTTTTTTTTGCTTAGAAATTTTCACTTGTTTTTTTTTTACTCAAATTTTTGTTGGCTTAATTAAAAGAAAATCTTGAGACTGCTCGATAATCAAGTTTCTGTCCCCAAGGGAAAAAAATCATAATAAATTTATTAGTGAAATTAATGCTTATATACAGTAATGGTCTCTGAGTGAGTGAAGTCGCTCAGTCATGTCCGACTCTTTGTGACCCCGTGGACTGTAGCCTACCAGGCTTCTCTGTCCATGGGATTTTCCAGGCAATAGTACTGGAGTGGATTGCCATTTCCTTCTCCAGGGGATCTTCCCGACCCAGGGATGAAACCCAGGTCTCCTGCATTGTAGACAGACGCTTTACTGTCTGAGCCATCTAAACACAACCACAATTCATGAAGTTTAAAAAATCTTAAAGGGTCAATTCAATTCTCTATCAAAGACTCTAAAATGACAATTTATTTTTCGTGTTTAAATTTTTTTCACAGCTTTTCTCATATGGCTCTGGGCAGATCAGATAAATACCTTTCTTAAACACAGCTCTGTTGGAAAAGCCTAGAAATTAACATTTACTTTCCTGTTAAAAAATGCAAATAGAAGAGTAGGAAGCACTCAGTCATTTATTACAGAGAAGATACTCCCACCATTAACACTACCCTGTTACAATGATAACGCACAGAAATACACCTGGGGACAAGCCGCCAAAACACCGAGAGGACAGCAGCTCCTCTGCAGTCTTCTTTTCGCAACCTGGCCTCTGCAAGGGAGTCTCATATGGGAAGTGAAGAAACCACGAAGAAAAAGCAACAACGATCGAACCGCATGTTGACCCTGGCGTTGCAAAGTGAAAACCCACTTTCAAAATAACTCATAATTAGAAATGTCAGAGATTATTCTTCCTTCCCTTACACATACGCCATCATCAACAGAATGCATGGCTCTCCAGAGAAAACACAGTTTCCATTTAAGTCTGAAAGACAACGTACACAGAACCCTTGGCCTCTCTTGGTCATTTCTTGGTCCAGGGTGGATTTTCTTTTGATCAAATTGATTATAACGACCAGTCAGCAGCACTCAATTTAATTATATATATACACAATTACAATGCAGAAATGCAGGACTGGTTGTCTAAACTAAATGCCATCCTTAATGCTTACCAGGACCTGTTGTAATTTCTTCTGGAATCATTTGTTTAGAAGGTGAATTTTTGCTCAGTCTCACAGCAGCCATTTTGTATTTTCTTCCAGGACTCTTTCTCATCACTATCAACAAAAACAAGCTTTTCATTTGTGTATACGTGTGTGTTTGTTTTTCTGAAAAGAGAATGCGTGGAAACCTTATTCAACTCAAAGTTGTGTGATCTTGATAATTTTGACCTTGTTGAGCCTTTATATCTTCATGTACAGGATGGAAATAATATAGCGGCAGACTCTGTTGACTGCCCACTCAATAATCATTCACCCTTCATCCTTGTTAACTGAGTCAGATCTTTTGTCTGGGGTCTGGTGATCATGCTCTTCAGAAAGGCAGGGTTGTGCCATGGCCTCACAAGAAAACAAAAGAGCCAATTTCAGCAGTTCTGTTGGCCTTGCTACTAATAGGGAAGGCACAGTGAGTTGTGAAGGTGAATTCCGCTGTGGGCAGCTTTTCTGTAACATTAAGAAGAGGTATATGGGCACTTCACTGTGCCTCCAGTGAAACTGAAATCAGCCTATAACTCTGAAATTGTAGCGAGAGCCATCTCAGCATAGTGAAGAGAGCTGGCCTCAGAAGACAAACCAACCTGCTCAGGATGTCAGAATAGGAAGAGAGAAAGATTTAAGGTTGCTAGGATCACTGTCCAGCTAGGAATAACACTGGAGTCACCCTCCTTGCAGGAGGTCCTCAATAAATGTCCTACTGTTTACACCGTTTTGGTAGGGTATTCTTTCACCAGCATCCAAAAGTATCCTGATTGAAAAATATTGTTCTCATCTCATAGGATTACTTTAAAAGCTAACGGAGACATAGAAAACAAAGTTATGGTTACCAAAGAGGAAAGGAGGCGGGGGAGGGATAAATTAGGAGTTTGGGATGAACAGATCTATGCTACTATATAAAAATAAACAAGGTCCTACTGTATAGCACAGGGAACGATAATATCTTGTAATAAACCATAATGAAAAAGAATATGAAATATATATATATATCTTAATCACTTTGTTATACACCAGAAACTAATACAATATTGTAAATCAACTATACTTCAATTTAAAGAAAAATCTAATGGAAAACAGTAACATATATACAGTCTCCAGCACACAGAAGCTCAAACAGAATGCTCAACAAATGCTAGTTCTCGACTTGATTCTTGAAACACATTGATCTTCACTCATCCGGACATGAGTGAGTGCTTGGTGCTGTGCAGTTTGAATGACTCCCCTGTGAAGTTTTCCCTGGTTCCCCCCCAAGCAGAGTTAAGGGCAGAAGTCACTACTTTCTCTACTTTATTCATCTAAGAGATCATACCAAATATCTAAGGTGATTTTAAACGGTTAAGATTGGTGTTTAATTCCGACAGCAAGCCCTGTAGTGTAGGTGGCAATGTAAAAGAAGATTATTAAACAGAGTAGTCTTCCTGACTACGCTGACTGCTGACTACTAAATCACTTTGATCTAAATACGATAGCACCCACATATGCTCAACAGAGAAGCCAAGTGTTCCGCATTTGTAGTCTACCTAGTTCAACTGGAAAGCTGCTTTCGGCAGAGGAAGGTCATTCTATAGATTCTTGCACAGGTGTGTGTGAAAAAGGTCACACTTCAGCTGGAAGTCCACCTCACCCTTATTTCGAAAAGATACCTGCACTTCCTGCTTGGGAACTCTCTCCCCAAAGCTGCTTACAAGGCTTACTCCTCACCATAATACAGGTCTCATTCAAATGTCATCTCAGAGAGGCCTTCAGGGATTACCCAACAAAAGTAAAATTATCATGACTACACCATCATATGCACAATCTCTATCATTTAGTCTATCTCTATTTTAATCTACCTCAGCACTTATCACTGCCTGGTATTTTCTTGTATAGTAATTTGTTTTTGTCAGTGGAGTCCAATCCTGGCTGATTCTGATTTAATTAGTCTGGGTTGAGGTTGAACCACAGGTATTTTTTTCAAAGTACCTCTCAGTGATTTCTAATGTGCAGCCAGATCTGAAAACCACTGATTTACATGTTTACTGGGTCTCTCCCAACATTACAATGTAAATTCCAAGAAAACAAAGAACTGGCCTGTTTTGTTCATCCAAGTTATCCTAGGCCCTCAAAGAACACAAGGCACACTGCAAACATTCAGTTAAGACTTGTGGACAGACTGACTAACTATATTGTAATTTTATCAGTATTTGTCTGTTTCCCCAGTAATTTATGAGCTCCTAGAATATCTAGCCCACTCTGCATCAAAAAGTAAGTGACCCATGAAAATTCATTACACAAATGATAAACTGCATTTGTGAACCCAAAGGCTTTCACTAAAAAAAGAGGCAAAAACCTCACCAAACCCACAAATACATGAGTTGATGAATGTGTTAATTAATTGGGAGGAATACTTTTACAGTATATATGTATATCCAATCACCATGATGAACACTTTAAATATCTTATAATTTTATTTGACAATTACACTTCATTAAAACTGAAATTAAAACCAAACAGAAACCCAAGCTGTACTCATGTGCTGTAAAGGAGACAAAGATGAAACTGGGTGTGGCTGCTATCCTCCAAGAGCTTGCAAAAGAAAAATAAAATCATAGACTGCCATTGCCATTATATACACTAGAATGCACTAATTGCTGAGAGAAAAGAACAAAAGACTTCAGGGGAAGTAAAGGCTGCTTTTTATTGGGGAAGGAAGAAACCAAGGAAACTTCACGGGAGAAGCAGCATTTGAACCGAGTCTTACAGGATGAAAGGAATTTGGTGAGGCAGAGAAGCAAGACTATAGAAGTGATGTCTAGAAGGAGAAGCAGGAAAGTTCTTCTAGGGAGAGGCAAGAAAACAACCAATCAGCCCATCTGGAGGTCAGGAGAACCAGAACTAAGACACCAGCTATCAACGTGGGAAAGAGCAAATAGTATCAAGGTATGTTTCCAACGACGATGCAAAGGTCTGAGCGACTGGCTCCAACTTAACTGGTGAGGAAAATAATGGAATTGAGTTTTCCTAACTGAGGAACTAAGAGAATGGGGTGTCACTAATAGTCATGGAATCAGGTGAAGAACTGGTTGCGAGTGGGGAAAGGCAAAGGCAAACACTGATTCTGGTCTCAGTTTCAGTGGGTTGCATGTTCTGGCAAGTTCAAAAGAACGNACTAAGAGAATGGGGTGTCACTAATAGTCATGGAATCAGGTGAAGAACTGGTTGCGAGTGGGGAAAGGCAAAGGCAAACACTGATTCTGGTCTCAGTTTCAGTGGGTTGCATGTTCTGGCAAGTTCAAAAGAACGAGATTTGGAGCTGCTCTCCATCCCTGTGACAATGACAGAAATCTTAGAAAAGGATTTGATAAAGGGAGAGGGAGAAATTAAGTGGCAGAAGAATCAAATCTTGAGAACACTCCTATTTGAGGTGCAGAACTTAGAGTTAATGACAAAGTTGGGAACCTTCAGATAGGCATGAAGGGTGGTAGAATATACCACCCCCAAATATGTCTCTTTGGCATAAAAATTATTTTGAGCAGATTATTTTGGGAAATCGGAGAAATTTTGAAAACAGACTAGAAGTTACGTTTTTGTAAGGGAAATTTACATTTATAAAGGAAATCTTCATTTGTAAGAATGAATGAATGAATGAATCCCTCTCTGGTCCTAGGAAGGAAGGATAATTAACTTGATAGAGACTCTAGTCAAAAGACTGGCACCAACTTAAATACGTGTATCAACTCTTAATTCTCATCTGCCTCAATTTTTCTGGCCACCTCCCCATAAGTGACCCCTTCCACTCCTCCCTCTCAGTTTTGTCTTTAGCTCAAGGCGGTATTTAAGCCTGAGTTCTAAATCACTTCTGAGAGCTACTCATTCTTCCTTGGTACCTCCCATGTGTAGATGACGTATTCAAGTAAATAAATGTCTGTTTGCTTTTCCCTTATCAACCTTTTGTTATAGGCTTCCCAGAACTGAGAAAGGTGAAGGGAAAACTCTTTTTCTTCCCCTACAGGTAGGAAGAAAACAAAATTAGCAAAGGTTACCAAAGTCAAAGGGAAGCTTTGTTGGCAACAGGTTTATTTAAAGTTTAGTTATAGTGTAAACTGACTTCCCTGGTGGCTCAGACCGTAAAGCATCTGTCTACAATGAGGGAGACCTGGGTTCAATCCCTGGGTGGGGAAAATCTCCTGGAGAAGGAAATAGCAACCCACTCCAGCATTCTTGCTTGGAAAATCCCATGGATGGAGGAGC
>SJYA01001466.1:0-49020 GCA_006410615.1 Neotragus moschatus
CTTGAAGGCCCTCCAGTTTTCAGGATATGTGTCCAGGGTCCCAGCCGTCATGGTGATTCCTCAGAGAAAGGGCTTTATCACTTTTTAATATGTTTTGTCACATAGATTTCAAAAATCCTACAGATAATTTAAATGAGTGACTAGTTTCTCCTCTATTCAGATTATATCAATTGTTCTTTAATGATTTAAAATTTTGTGCAAATGGGGCTTTCTTCTATGTGAAAGCAGGTACATCATTTCCCAACTCTCTCTTCTAGGAGCCACTAAACATGAGCAAAATATTTACACTTAGATGGATATGGTGTTGTACCATTTAACTTGCTGGTGATCAGCCTGGGCCTGTACTTGGAATAGCTCTATTCGTGTTTTATTTTCTCCTTCCAGAGAGTACCGAGAATACAAAGCAACTCTCATCCATCTCCTTGATTAAATCTCACTAGAAAGAATTTCAGTAAAAACATTAAAATATACAGTACTGAGGCATTCAAACTGTATCAGCAAGTAGGTAGAACACAACCTTCTAAACCATTGTCCACTGAAAGTATCCTTTTATTTGTGGCACTAATTCATTTAAGACTTCCACCTAAATTAGCACCACATCTGAAAACAACCTAGCACATAAATCCAGAAACCACTAGGGAGAACAGTCAATTAAATCATCTAGATAATATAAATGGGAAAACACTTTCACAACTCTCTGCCTGATTTTTGCACTAGCCACGATGTCTTGATATTTCTTCCAAAGAGAATGTTTAAATTAAAGTTGTCCAAAAGCAGCTATTTTACTCGAGGTTGGGCGTATCACTGACTAGTGCATCTGGATTAATTTATATCTGTATTTATTACGTAGTAAGCAGAGACATTACTTTGCCAACTAAGGTCCGTCTAGTCAAGGCTATGGTTTTTCCTGTGGTCATGTATGGATGTGAGAGTTGGACTATGAAGAAGGCTGAGCACTAAAGAATTGATGCTTTTGAACTGTGGTGTTGGAGAAGACTCGAGAAACCCTTGGACTGCAAGGAGATCCAACCAATCCATTCTGAAGGAGATCTGCCCTGGGATTTCTTTGGAAGGAATGATGCTAAAGCTGAAACTCCAGTACTTTGGCCACCTCATGCGAAGAGTTGACTCATTGGAAAAGACTCTGATGCTGGGAGGGATTGGGGGCAGGAGGAGAAGGGGACGACAGAGGATGATAAGGCTGGATGGCATCACTGACTCAATGGACGTGAGTCTGAGTGAACTCTGGGAGTTGGTGATGGACAGGGAGGCCTGGCGTGCGGCGATTCATGGGGTTGCAAAGAATTGGACACAACTGAGCAACTGAACTGAACTGAACTGAATTATCTTAGAAAACAGAAGAGCTTTGGTGGGTTTGGATCCATGTTTAGGGAGTTCAGGTGCTAGCTGGATGGCCTAGAACTGTTTCCCAAACTTTAGTCATTTGCCAGTCCCCTTTATGATTTTTGCAACTTCCAACTATATGCCCTTTATATATTTCTTATGTCATATTTTCTTTTTCTTGAAGTTGAGTAAATTTTAAACTTAAATATGTCTATTTAAAAGGAAAATTGTATCACTCTTATAAGCAGGAAACTAGATTACTTGCCATAATATATAGTAAGCATGAATGTAAATAAAATCCAACGTTATTCTATTTTGTGGTGTCACTTCAGAAGACTGTGATCTTCCAATCTGTCATCCTTTTTGTTAAAAGTTAAGAGTTACAAATTTTGCATCGGAGGAGTATTAAATACAAACTTGCATTGAACTGAGATTTTCTTGAGGTTATCGGAAGGATTGAAAGAAACTTAGAAAAAGGCAAATCTGCTTCTGCAACATCCTCTCCCCCAGCATTATCCCTCGCTGTGATGCTGGGGGTCTTCGAGCTGTCCTGCCAATGCCCATAGCTCACGTCTGCCTCTGCACCTTCACAATTGCTATTTATTCCCTTGCCCAGAAAGGATTTCCCCCAGAGTCTTACAGAGCTCTCTCTCCCACTGGCTTTTACTCAAGTCTGCTTTATCAAAGAGTTCTTCCCTGCCTGACTATAGGCAGTAAAATACAGGCATACTTCATTTGAGTGTGCTTTGCTTTATTGGGCTTCATCAATATTGCCTTTTAATTTTTTCTTACAAATTAAAGGTTTGCAGCAGCCCTGGGTCAGGCGAGTCTGTCAGCACCATTTTCCCAACAGCACGTGCTCAGTTCATGTCTCTTTGTCACATTTTGTTAATTCTCGAAATATTCTAAACTTTCCTATTATTATTATATTTGTTATGGTGATCTGTGATCGGTCACTATTATAACTGTTTAGGGACACCACAAATTGTGCTCATGGTGAACTTAGTTGTTAAAATGACAACAAAGGATTTAGAATATTACTTATTCTATTTACTTTAGAATAAACTTAGTTGATAAAGTAGAGGCAGATTTTAAGAGGACTCCAATTTTGTGGTAAAATGCTATCAAATAACACTACAGGCTACAGAGGAATCATTCATAAAAGGAAGAGACAATAGATGTGACTAATTTCATTGTTGTCTTATTTTTTGAGAGAGAATAATTGTTTTTATTGAAGTATAGCTGATTTACAATGTTGTGTTAATTTCTGCCAATAGTAAAGTGATTCAGTTATTTTATTATATATGTATATTTTACATATGTATAAATGTATACATATATGTCAGTTATTATATGATTCAGTTTTGTAAAAAAGAGACATTACGTATCCAAAACAAACCCCAGAAGAATCTGCAAAACATATTGACCTCTTAACCTCTAGGTTATAGATGTCCTGGTGATTTTCACTTCTTTTGTTATACTTTAATTTGATGACTGGTTTTATCCCCAGTAAAACCAGTCCATGATTACAAAATTTCTGTTTTTGTAATCAGGCAAAACAATAGTGCTAGTTCCGTGTAGAAAAATGAGTGCTGTTTAACACAGTTCCTCAGCTCATTAAAGTTTGGAGTCCGTAAGAATTAGGGCACGGAATCAAGCCTTGTTTAGGTGAATAAATTTAGTGAGAGAAATTCCAGTCTACAAAGCTGCAGTTTTAATCCTTAACTCCAGGCAGTCATTTCATAAGTGGTTTCCTTTGGTCATATAAGGTAACTGTGGGTCACATAAGTTCTGTTAGAAAAACAAATCAAGCCTCTGTCCCACTAATGGTGGATCAGGTAACTTTCTCTCCTAGAAAGAAAGACCATATTCTATAATATCAATAAGCTTATCAAGGCTTCCCTCACCCCCTGATTCTGCTTAGTGTCTTATAGGGCAGGCAAATGCTCCAAACAAAATTTAGATCTGTTAAATGGATAATTCCATTTCCCATTAAGAATTATTTTGCACTTACAAAATTAAAGTGTCACCTTGTGTTTATTTTTAAAACAGGTAAATATTGATGAAGCAAATTTGTCTTTCTCATTTATTATATTCTGGAGCAAGGTTTATTTATACTCAGTGAAATGATCACTTTTCTGGTAATTTCTCTTTTTTCCAGCAAAGAAAGCTTAATCTTCTTTCCGAAACTGATCCTATTGGGGCAGCAAATCTCACACTGAAAATTGTTCCAGATCTCAAATTACGTAACTTGAACAGATGGCAGTCTCATGGTTTTGACATGTTGGGCTACAGTCCTAGACCGTGCAGAAGAACCAGCTCTGGAGCTTTTCAGTGGACAAGCAGACAGATCCTGTGAGCCAGCAGACCTGTATGACCATGGGATCAGGTTGAGAACTGCAGTCTGGCTCAGCTTCCCATGTTCACGACTCTGAAGCAAATTCCTCGGGATCCTGAAAGACATACCAGGAGTCCTAGAGAAACTAGTGGTAAATTTGGTTGAATCATAAAAATAAACAAACCTTTTTCTGTGAGAGAAAACAGACTCTCAGGGAACGCTATACCAGAAGAGGGATATAGTTTATGGTCAGAGTTGCAGCGTCACATGCAGTTAGTTATTGAATGGATATGTTCTAATGGTGTCTTGGGTTTGGAGCACAAAGAAATGAAAGAGCTAAAAATGCTTGTCTTCATAGAGCTCATAATTTAGTGGGGAGAAGGACAACTAATGAATCAGTAAACAAATGAACAAGTAAACGTTCACATATGAGGGTGATAAGTGCCAAGGAGGAAAAACAAATGCAGAAAAGAGGGATAAGTATGTGAAATTTTAGACAGGTTGGCACAGAAATCAAAAGGTGACATTTGAGTAAAGACTGAAGAAAATAAAAATGCAGATCATATGTACTTTGGGAGAAGGGCATTTTAGGGAGAGAATACAGCCAGTGCACACACCTAGGGTCAGGGGGATAGATGGACTGTATGAAGAACTACAAAAAATCCAGGGTGGCTGAAGCAGGGGAAGGTTGCATGAGATGAGATCTGGGAGAGAAAGTGAGGTCAGATTATGCAGAGTTTAAAAGAGCATAATTTGGAGTCTGTCTTTTATTCTGAGTGAGGTGGAAACCACAAGGAGGGTGGACATGATTTGAATTATTATTTCTCAGGATCCTTTGTGGAGAAAATCAACTGTAGGGTAGTAAGTGCAGAAACAAGGGGTGAGGAAGTGAGAGGCAAAAGGGAAGCATTTAGGAAAATGAGAGGTAAGGAGGTAAGAAATGATGATTTGAACCAGAATGGTACCAGTGGAGGTGATGAAAAGTGTACAAACTCTAAGTGTATTTTTAGTGTAAAACTAACAGTTCTGGTTCATGAATTAGATATGTAAGAAAAAAGAGAAGCATCTAGGATCATTCCAAGATCTGGGGGTTGTGCAGCTGGAAGGATGCAGCAGAGCTGAGAAGTATTGTGAACAGGAGAAGAATGTGGGAAGAGCAGCAGATTTGGGGGATATCAGACTTTTTAGATGTTTATTAGATCTCCCTGGTGGCTCAGACAGTAAAGAATCTGCCTGCAATGCGGGAGACCTGGGTTCAACCCCTGGGTTGAGAAGATTCCCTGGAGGAGGGCATGGCAACCCACTCCAGTAGTCTTGCCTGGAGAATCCCCACAGAGGAGCCTGGTGAACTATAGTCCATGGGGTCAAAAACAGACATGACTGAGCAAATAAGCACAGCACACATTAGATCTCCAAATGGAGATGTTGAGTAAGCAATGTGATATATACAAGTTAGGTGTGCCAAGGAGAGATTTGGGCAAAAGATATAAGTCTCGGAATCATAAAGATATACACAGTATTTAAAGCTGTGTGACTTGATGAGTTTACCTAGAGAGGGGAGTGAGACGGTAAAGCATCTGTCTGCAATGCAGGAGACTCGGGTTCAATTCTGGGTTGGGAAGATCCCCTGGAGAAGGAAATGGCAACCCACTCCAATACTCTCGCCTGGAAAATCCCATGGACGAAGGAGCCTGGTAGGCTATAGTCCATGGAGTCGCAAAGAGTCAGACATGACTGAGCGACTTCACTTAAAGCTATGTGACTTGATGAGTTTACCTAGAGAGGGGAGTGAGAGTGAGTGTAGAACCAGGTAAATATAGACAGTAATCATTTGTATGGAATACTGCTGATTAGTAAGATGAGGCAAGTAGGCAATTGAATTTAGCCATATACAAGTCGATCATTAATCTTTATAAGAGGAGCTATAGAGAGTCTAGGGCAAAAAGCCTTGCAGCAGGTCCGAGAGAGAATGGAGACATTGAAGAAAGACAATTATTTCAAAAACATTTGCTTTGGGGACTTCCCTGGTGGTCCAGTGGTGAAAGTGTTAGACGCTCATTTGTGTCTGACTCTTTTGCAGCCCCAAGGACTGTATCCCTCCAGACTCCTCTGTCCATGGAATTCTCCAGGCAAGAATACTGCAGTGGGTAGCCATTTCCTTCTCCAGGGGATCTTCCCAACCCAGGGATCAAACCCACATCTCCTGTATCTCCTGCATTGCAGGCAAATTCTTTGCCACCAGGGAAGCGCAGTGGTGAAGACTTTGCCTCCTAATGCAGGGGGTGTGGGTTCAATCCCTTGTTGGGCACCTAAGGTCCCACATGCCTCGAGGCCAGAAAGCCAAAAATATGAAACAGAAGCAATATCATAAATGGTCCATATCAAAAAAGTCTTTTTAAAAATTTGCTTTCTTTTTAAAAGGAGAGGAATGAAGTGGTAGCTAGATAGGGAGGTGGGAGCTATAGAGGATTAAAGAAAACTTTCTATTAAAGTATGCTACTGCTGCTAAGTCACTTCAGTCATGTCCGACTCTGTGTGACCCCACAGACGGCAGCCCACCAGGCTCTGCTGTCCCTGGGATTCTCCAGGCAAGAACACTGGAGTAGGTTGCCATTTCCTTCTCCAATGCATGAAAGTGAAAAGTGAAAGTGAAGTCGCTCAGTCAGGTCCAACTCTTAGCGACCCCATGGACTGCAGCCTACCAGGCTCCTCCATACATGGGATTTTCCGGGCAAGAGTACTGGAGTGGGGTGCCATTGCCTTCTCCATATTAAAGTATGATGTACATAATAAAATGTACACTGCTTACGTGTGTAGTTCTCTATCTTTAATACAACCAAACACACAGAGAAGCACCTTGGGAAGCCTCATGCCTGNGCAGCCTACCAGGCTCCTCCATACATGGGATTTTCCGGGCAAGAGTACTGGAGTGGGGTGCCATTGCCTTCTCCATATTAAAGTATGATGTACATAATAAAATGTACACTGCTTACGTGTGTAGTTCTCTATCTTTAATACAACCAAACACACAGAGAAGCACCTTGGGAAGCCTCATGCCTGGTCCCTCCCAGTCACTGTTCCTACCCTACTCAAGGGCAACATCTGTCCTGACTTCTAAAACCACAGATTCATTTTGCCTATTTTGTATTTAACTTAAATGGAGTCACACTGTTTATACTCTTTTGTATTTGGCTGTAGTTTAATCTTCCTTATCATTGTATAATAACCCATTGCAAGAATATACCAAGATTTATCTATTCTACTGTTGTTGGGCACTTGGGTATTTTCCAGTTTTACAAATAGTGCTATTTTGTACATTCTGGAATATATCTTTTACTGAATATGTACATACACATTTTACCGGTTATATTTCGATGAGTGGATTCCTGAAGCATAAAGTATACATATGGAGAAGGACACAGCAACCCACTCCAGTGTTCTTGCATGGAGAATCCTATGGACAGAGGAGCCTTGCAGAGTTCATAGGGTCACACAGAGTAGGATACGACTGAAGTGACTTAGCATGAATGCATACGAAGTATGCACTTGTTCAGCTTTAATTTTCCAAAATGTTGGTACTAGCTGCCTCTCTCCCCAGCACTGTAAGAGAGACTTTATCAGTCACAGCAGTGATTTTATCTCTATCTGTCACTCATTGGTCTTATATCTCAATGTGTTGAGAATTGAAGTTGTAAATAGGAGTGGAATTTAGACCTTAAGGATAAGACTCTTCTGCCCACAGTTTTGTGAGCACTGACCACCAGTATAGAATCTGGCACCGCGCCTGACACAGGGTATATATGCAGCAAGTGTTAGTTGTTGCCCTTATTTTGCCATCCTCCTCTCAGACCTACTTCCAAGCAAGGGAAAGGTAAGGCAGCGATAACTGCACGTGCTTTCTTTTCAACTCACACTTACTCATCTGATCTTGTTTTACAGGGCCGGGAATGGGGAAAACTCGGGTTTCTTCACTGATCATATTGTAGGGCCAAGAACAACACAGAAGCTCAAACACTCCTTTCCATAACTCCTGTTGCAAATGTCCATCAGCTCAGGCATCTCACCGGGTTGTTCAAAGGGCTGAAAAGAGTTCCACCCGGGCTGTGATAGGTTTCATTGTAAAATAAGTCAATTAATAAGTCATCTCCAAGAAAAGGATACTCTAGTTAGGCACTGAACTTCTAATAGTAGCAATTCTAAGGATGGCTAGTTACACAACTAAATACAGTACCTAGCCCTTTGCAACTATCAGAAAATGAATATTGTTTATTTAAGCCGATAAATTAAATATACTTCTGCATTTAAAAATCCCTTTCCAACATCTATATTCATCTGTAGGAAATAGTTGTGACTAATATCATCACATCCAAGGAGATAAATTGATTGTTTTTACTGAGTTGTGTCTGATTACACCTTTTATCCTCACATTGAAATATTATTTATGGTGTGAAAAGCAGTATCTTTCAGATATCACAAAGATAGCACAAATAGTACAGAGAGTTCCCATATATTCCATACTCAGTTTCTCCTATTATTAACTCATTTAGTATGCTACATTTGTTATGATTAATGAATGGATCAATATTGATATATTATTATTAACTAAAGTTATGATATATTATTATATATAATATATATATTATACATGCATAATATATATATTATACATAATATTATATATAATACATATACATACATATNTAATTATATCCTAGTATCATTAGAAAGGAAGAATAATGATCAATTCGTTTAGTGTTCAGTTTGTAAAGTGAAGGATAGCTTTCCGTTGGGTGGGCCAAATCTTTGTCCCTGGAATATTGGTGTCAGAACTTAGAAGTGTTTACTGACCTGTGTACTTCTATTGGGAAAATCAGGAAGTGTTGAAAATTTTGTTCCTTACTTCACTTGTTTTATTCATTCTACAGATATTCAGCACCTACTATGTACCTGGCATTGGGCTTGGCGCTGGGGAACAGACAATCCAACAGCATTTGGGGAATGGAAACAGTTCTAGAGCCAAGTGCTCTGACTGACTACATGTCTTAATTCAAAGTGGAAGACCCAGGCAAATTAAAACAACCAAAAAGTTTTGACCAGTTTTACCCGTGCACACCTAATATACTCACACCAACCTTTCACTAAGTCTTTATTGGTACCTTTTCCTTCTTTCTAACCGTTGTCTCTTGGCAGTAACTCCAATGGATTAGCTATAATTGACAAACCTAAAGGCTTATAAATGCAAACAACTTCCATTTATTTACTTCAATTCTTGAAGTACAATAAGAGGCAAATAAACATCATTTCACACCAAAAAATGAGGTACAAGATTTCAGACTTTTACTCAAAAACATCAAAATAGAGCTAGAAATGACCACAACAGAGGTATGTGGACATTCCTTAGAATCTCTTGCTACTGTCCATTTGCTGCTATTGTTTTCCTATAGCTTATTCTTCATTTTGGATCACAGATGACTATTTGGTAAGTGTGTTTAATTCTCCTGCAATTAGATTTGCATAACATATTATTTCATGTTAATGAAAAAGTTTTTGAACTGCAGCCAAATTGCTGTAGGACAAGCAGATTTTGTTTTCTTATAATTTCATTAGTAAAATATGAGGGTACCAATATTGAAATGTCACAAAAATAGAGTTTTAAGTCAAACATCTGTGTTCCCTTAAAGGAGAATATCCTTTCTGAAGCTTGGAGCTTCATTAGTGAACAATTAGAAATAAACTTGCAATAAAATAAAAAGAACTCAACTAAAGGGAATTTTCTTTCATTGCAACTGTTCCAGTAGTTTGGCTGAATTCTTTTTGTTTTATTTAAAGTTTATTTCATTATCATAAAAATAGGAAAAAAAAAAACATGTAAAGCTATAGAACAGAAAAAAAAATCACTTTGGCTTCACTCTGTATATGACTCTGATGTGCTTCCCTGAACACAAGATGTAACCTGAGCCCCCAAGAAGCTGGTTCCTCTCCCTGGCTTGACACAGCACCTGCTTCTCAGAGATGACTGAAAAGATACCCTGCCCCTCCAGGTTGCTGGGCTTCGTTTCTGTTCATTGCACTACCACTTTCCAGGGTGTAATTACATGTTTTGCAAGAGATGGAAGGTTCTAGTGTTGAATGTTGAGTGTACTTCAAATTCTATGTGTGCTCAGTGCTGTGGAACTAATGTTTGAGTTGCCCCAACATTCCAATGTTGAACTCCTAACCTCCAATATGATGCTATTTTTAGGTGGGGCTTTGGGGAGGTAATTAAAGCATGAGGTTAGCACCCTTGTGAGTGGATTAGTGTCATTATAAGAACAGACATGAGAAGAATGATCTCTGTCTCTGCCGCACAAGGACAGGGAAAGAAGGTGGCCATCCGTAGATCAGAAAGTGGGATCTCACCAGAACCCAACCATGTTGGCATGCTGATGACAAATATCACAGGATTAAAAACTAACAGAACTACTTTTCTGTTAAGTCACTCAGTCTGTTTTGTGATAGTAGCCCCAGCAGACTAAGACATCCTTGTACCCAAAAGAAAAACCACTTCACTCATGGCCCATGGTGGTGCAGACCATAGGGAACATTGTGTCTAGTGCTTCAAAAGAGCAAGTGAAAGAAAAGAAACTCTCATTTAGATACAGTAGTAGAAAGCACAGATCCAGTACGAAGGGTATGGTATCTGCTCCTCTTAGTTCTGGGGATTGCTATCTTTAATAACTTTAGAGAGGCAAGGATAAACTGGACTGCGACTCTTGTGTCCTACTGAGTACACAACCCTGGTGCAGAGAACTCGGTGGACACTCACAAATAGTCAACAATGTGAAAGGAGAACAAGGAGAAGGTGGTAGAGTTCTAAAACAGGTCACGTGGTCAAGGAAGATGAGCACATTCAGCCAAGGAGAAAGAGTCTCAAGGGACACAAATTCTCTTCAAAGTATTTGAAAGAAATCTTCACGTAGAAGAAGCCTTAGGCTCAATGTGGGGAACAAAATAAGTGATTGCACACGGAAAAATTTACAGGTATAGTTGCTTGAAATTGAAGAGTAGCCACTGTAATAACCCTTGATTAGTCTTGCCCATGCCAATTCTTAATCCCCACATCTTCTAGTCACTGGAATTGTTCATTCATTCATCTGTTCCTTCAAAAATATGTATTGAGCATCTTCTATATGCCAGACACTCAGTTAGATGCTGGGGAAACAACAGAGAGCCCAACAATCATGGCCTCTTCTTGCATTGAGTTTACAAGCTCAAGAAACAATCAACAATGAAATCAGACTGTGCAAAAAACGTGCTTGAACAGAAGCTGCAGATCGTTTGTTAAAGAAAACAAAAAGGAAAATTCTGAAGGGTTGGACAAATGATCTTACCAGTCCTTACAAGCCCAGAGATGCCTAGGATTCTACATTTTCTGTCTGTATTCCTGTCTTTCGGGGAGGCCCTGTGACTCCCAGATACCTGGGAGTCAGTATGTTCACCTTCATCCTCCTCTCCTCCACTTTCAAGTCACCACTGAGTGATGATCATTCTAATTCTAGCTCCCCAAACCCATACCACAAGGTCATCCTCATGGCTGCTGCTCTCTCCTTACTGAGTCTATGTCTCTAGTCTAGCAGTTTGCAAAGGACAGAGGGCAGCATTCCTGGAGATCCTAAGGCAGTTTGTCTGTTGATCATAGGTTGAGAAATAGGATTCTTCTGTGAAGCGGGTAGAATGATATGTTTATGTCCAAATTGTTAGAACATGTGAGTGATGTCTTAAAAGAATATTTGCAGACATAAGATCCTGAGTTAAGGATCTTGAGTTAACTCAAGATCCTGAGTTAAGGATCTTGAGATGAGTCAACCTGCATTCTCCACGTGGGGCCTAAATGCGGTGACAAGTTTCTTTCCAAGAGACAGAAGAGGAAAAGGCAGAGAGAGGAGAAGGTGATATGAAGACAGAAGCAGAGACTGAAGGGATACGGCCACAAGCCAAACCAAGGCCTACCAGCAGCCACAGGAAGCTAGAAGAGGCAAAGCATTCTCCCAGAGAGCCTCCAGAGGGAGTGCAGCCACAGCCACACCTTGGTTTTGGACTTCTGGCCTACAGAATTCTGAGAAAGTAAGTTTCTATCTGTTATTTGTTACAACAGCTTTAGGACACATTGTGCCTCTCACCATTCAAAACAGCCCAGTATCCACAGTGCTGTCATGGGGCTCTTGCTAAATGGAAATGTGACCATCTCACACTTCTGCTTTAAATTATCCTTTGCTGTTTCTGTGTAGCCTGGTAGCAGTACTTCCTTTCCTTACCAGGACTCTAGGAAAGACCGTGTTATCTTAAGTGACTTGTGCCCCTGGCGGCACACAGGTGATAGTCAACTCATAGCATGATGAAATTAGTGCCACATTCCCTTCCACTTAAGAGTTCAGATTTTAGAAGAGAACTGAGATGAAACTTCTAGAGGGAGAGACACTCTTATTTAATTATTAAATGTAATTAAATTGCTTCAGTCATTTGTGACCCTTTGGACTGTAGCCCGCCAGGCTCCTCTGTCCATGGGGTTCTCCAGGCAAGAATACTGGAGTGGGTTGCCATGCTTTCCTCCAGGGGATCCTCCCTACCCAGAGATCAAACCTGTGTCTCTTAGGTCTCCTGCACTGGCGGTGGGTTCTTTACCACTACTGCCATCTGGGAAGCCCAATAAAAACGGAAGAGAAACCATTTGCAAATGCCGTTTTAGGTTACTTAGCACGNTTTCCTCCAGGGGATCCTCCCTACCCAGAGATCAAACCTGTGTCTCTTAGGTCTCCTGCACTGGCGGTGGGTTCTTTACCACTACTGCCATCTGGGAAGCCCAATAAAAACGGAAGAGAAACCATTTGCAAATGCCGTTTTAGGTTACTTAGCACGCACCCCTGCTGATCATCCTTTGCTAACTGCCTGGTGTCTGCCTTCCTCCCCTCTCCCCTGAGTGGGTGAGGTTCAGCAGGGCCAACTTGTTGCTAGTTCTGAAGACACAATTTGCTTTTTCAGGCCTCTTATCCTTTGCACATACACTTCCTTTTGCTTGGAATGCCCTTCCATATTTACCTACCTCCTAACTCCTATTCATCTTTTAAAGCCAGATTCATACATTTACTTCAGGAAGCCTGTTTGCCTGTGTAAGATTTGATCATTCCTTCTGTTATACAATGACCTCACTTTTTATAAAATGTTTACTTATTATACTATCCTATAACCCTATGTTTATGTGTCTATTTCCTTGAAGGTCAGGTCATTTAAAACTCATCTTAGTATTCTGTGTCTAACNCTGTTTGCCTGTGTAAGATTTGATCATTCCTTCTGTTATACAATGACCTCACTTTTTATAAAATGTTTACTTATTATACTATCCTATAACCCTATGTTTATGTGTCTATTTCCTTGAAGGTCAGGTCATTTAAAACTCATCTTAGTATTCTGTGTCTAACGCACAGAAAAAATTCATTACCAGTCTATCAAATTATATTGGTTTAGAATGTACACTTTGGAATCAATGATCACGTTGAGGCTTGTGATACTGCTTTTGTGATGAAAATAGCACAAATATCAAAATTTAATGGAATTTTTCAAGATTTTCAGGGAGCAGTTGTGAGAGGCTGATAAAGATAGTGAAGAAAATACAGTTATTCCTTAGGCAGTCACATTGGATTTCATAGAATAAATTCAAGAACTGAAAACATGATCTACTTTAGGAAGATTTGGTGATAAAATTGAAAGAGATACTTTTATACTCCACAAGAAGAAACACTAAGGAGTTTTGAGAATGAGATGGCATTTTCTCTTCATGTTTCACATGCAGCTTTGTCCTGGACCCTGGTTCTTGTAAATTGTCATCTGCTGAGTCCTTCTACATAGCTTTCTCCACGCCAATAGAAGAGTCCCATTTTCCCCGGAGATCCAGAAAGGCATTATGGCTCAGGTTTCCTTTGGGAATGGATGTTTGGAATAAAAATAACACAACAATACCATTCTTGCATGTTCTCTAAATGGCTTTAACGGACATCTCTTGGTAAAAGCAGTTTCTCTCCCTGTCTTGAAGCCGGGATTCTGCCTGAGCTATTTTCGGCCTTGTTTTCAGTTGCCGCTGGCCAGTGGCAGGATTTCACACTCAGCTGCCACTTCTCATTACTGCCCACGGCTCCCTTTCTCAGGCAGGCTTCTCCTTCCAGGCAGACATATACACACCAGAGGCAGACTGCAGATGGGTGAGGTGCGGCCCCTGGCCTTGCTGGACCGGAAGGATGCTCTGGGAGGTCTTGTGTACATGCGTTTTGATTAGGCAGGACTTGCACCCCACCTTCAAGACAGACAGTGCTTTCTCGCCCAGAACTGTGAGTATAGGAGGTTTAACTACTTCTCANAGGCAGACTGCAGATGGGTGAGGTGCGGCCCCTGGCCTTGCTGGACCGGAAGGATGCTCTGGGAGGTCTGGTGTACATGCGTTTTGATTAGGCAGGACTTGCACCCCACCTTCCAGACAGACAGTGCTTTCTCGCCCAGAACTGTGAGTATAGGAGGTTTAACTACTTCTCAGGAAATTGCATTCAGAAATTTATTCAGATCAACATAGACATCAATGAAGCAGACATCTATACCCTGGGACAATGAGCTTTATGGACAACACTGATAGGTTTCCATGCTCTCTGGCTTCAGGTGGAGCTTGGCCAATGGAGAACACCAATAGAGTGTTGGAAGCAGAGAAGTGAGGTCAGGATATATTTTCCCTGATTCCCTCTCTGAGAGGTTGCCTCGGGCTAGCTGTGCTCCTTGACCTAAATCACTGCTCCTCAAGGTGCACACTTTGAAACACTCAAGGTGTTTCTCTGCTTTGGACTCTCTCCTTTTGAGTTCCAGTAATCATTCCCTTGGGCTTTCCTGGTGGCTCAGCCAGTAATGAATCTGCCTGCAATGCAGGAGACCCTGGTTCAATCCCTGGGTTGGGAAGAACCCCTGGAGAAAGGGATGGCAACCCACTCCAGTATTCTTGTCTGGAGAATCCCCAGGAACAGAGGAGCCTGGTGGGCTACAGTCCATGGGATTGCAAAGAGACTGAGCACAGCACAACCATTCCCTTCCTTTGTGCTTTCAGGTACAGTGTGGTAAATGCTGTGCAATTACCAACCTTGGGTTTCTGTACTGTCCCCTGTGGCTCTATTAATACCCCATACCTTGGTAAGTCTTCAAGTTGAGTGTTCCATCTGTTTGCTGTTGAGAGTCTTACTGATACACTCACCTAGGCTGGAGTTATACTAGAAGGTCTGTTGAACAGGGATTTTTGTGGTCTCGAGGGACTATTTGGTTTCAAAGAATAGAAACTCAGACGATGAATGAAAAGAGGGCTGATTGAAATGGAACAGGGAAACTGAAAAACAAAGGACATATGATAAGGTCAAGTCATCCCCTTTGAGAACTACAAAGACTCCATTTCTCGACTTTTGTAGTTTCCTGTCTCTGTTGTCTGTTCCATTTTCTCTTGATTCTTCCTTCACACCCCATCCCAAAACTTTATCTTGTGCATGATATTGTCTTGCCAAGATCCTGACTTCATTTTGCATCTCTGACCTGGCAATTGCCCTTAGTAATTATGTAGAGATTATTGGATCATAAAGAAAATTAATAAATAAACTAACAAGACTGTAGTTATCAATGAGGAGATGGAGCAAATGCAGATCCTTTTGGAAGAGGTAGAGTGCAAAATGAATGTTTGCNTTGCTTCTTGACCTGCATACAGATTTCTCAGGAGACAGGTCAGGTGGTCTGGTATTCCCATCTCTTGAATAATTTTTCAGTTTATTGTGATCCACACAATCAAAGGCTTTGACATAGTCAATAAAGCAGAAGACCAGAGTTTTCTGTACATAGCAGCCTAGAAGCTCGGCCCACCCCAAGCTGGTTTGAATGTCTTTGGGACCTCAGAATCTTTATGTTTGAATATTAGAATGGTGATAAAGAATCTATAGCAAATTCATAATGGTTGAGGTTATTAGACTGCAGTACTGACTCTGAGTCAATTGTCACACTTGACCTTTCTTTTGGTGTGCCCATGCCCTAGGAGTGAACTGGAGAAAATAGTAGAGGACCAAAACTCTATGGTTTTTAGACAAGGTGACACTTATTGCTAAAATGTTCATTTACTTTGAAGTGAAAGTTGCTCAGTTGTGTCCGAGTCTCCTTGGCCCCATGCACTATAGCCCACCAGCCTCCTCTGTCCATGGAGATTCTCCAGGCAAGAATACTGGAGTGGGTTTCCATTCTCTTCTCCAGGGGATCCTCCTGACCCACAGATCAAACCTGGGTCTCTGGCATTGCAGGCAGATTCTTTACCATCTGAGCCACCAGGGAAAGTGGCTTTACTTTAACCCTCTGATTTTACATGAGGAAATTGAGGCAAGGAAATGCAATTTACCTAGTCATAGTCACACAAAAATGAAATATCCTGTCCCAGGTCTCCTTTTTTAGTTAATTACCTGTAGAACCCAAGATGTCTTCAAATCTAGGATGTCTAGGATAGAGGCGGATTTCAGTGTTCATGGAAAACCCTTGAGAGACTGACTTCCACAGTAGGTCAATAAGACATGAGACGGCCATATAATTTATTGTCCTAACTGGGGCCATTTTGAGAGTGGAAACAAGTTCTGTTAATAATTGGGCCAACAAGAGAAGCCACAGCAATGAGAAGCTCATACTTTGCAGCAAAGTGTAGCCCCTTGCTCACCACAACTAGAGAAAGCCCATGTGCAGCAATGAAAATCCAGCACAGTCAAAAATAAGTAACAATAAAATTAAAATGATTGGGCCAGAACATCAGGCAAAATCTGAGAGTGTGTCTGTATAGAAGAGACCATTACAGATAAGTGGTAAAAGGGAAATTTCATGCTAACCCATGAAACTTGTGAAGCCTGAAGAACAGGTGCCAATGTAACCAGGCCCTTGTCAGTGAAGTTTGCCAAGGTTCTGAGCCTCCATTTCCTGAAATCAAGAAGATGGGCTCATCTTAAATGCAGAGCTTTGGGTGGAGGTTCTTTATATAATTGTAGGTTTACTGTTTCCTTTGATGGCAAAGGGGAACCATTTATCTGTCAGATTATAGACCACTTGTCTGTTGGACAGCTCTCAGAATCACATATGTCTTTTCAAATTGTGAGGTCAAGTTTTTCAGTCTAGTACCTTGAGGAACAACAAAGTTATGGCATCACTTCCACCACTGATCTTGATCTGTTCTCTTTTACTTCATTAAAAAAAAAAAATAGGGGTTATGGAAGTCCTTTTATAGGGCAGATCAGTTCTCTTATTTATCTCACTCCATAAACAGAGGACCAAGCTACATCATGTTTCCAGGTCACTGACCATTNAGTTATGGCATCACTTCCACCACTGATCTTGATCTGTTCTCTTTTACTTCATTAAAAAAAAAAAATAGGGGTTATGGAAGTCCTTTTATAGGGCAGATCAGTTCTCTTATTTATCTCACTCCATAAACAGAGGACCAAGCTACATCATGTTTCCAGGTCACTGACCATTAATTGATGTTTTTGAACTGTAGTGTTGGAGAAGACTCTTGAGAGTCCCTTGGACTGCAAGGAGATCCAACCAATCCATCCTAAAGGAGATCAGCCCTGGGTGTTCACTGGAAGGACTGATGTTGAAGCTGAAACTCCAACACTTTGGCCACCTGATGCGAAGAGCTGACTCATTTGTAAAAGACCCTGATGCTGGGAAAGATTGAGGGCAGGAGGAGAAGGGGACGACAGAGGATGAGATGGTTGGATGGCATCATTGACTCTATGGACATGGGTTTCAGTGAACTCTGGGAGTTGGTGATGGACAGGGAGGCCTGGCGTGCTGCAGTTCATGGGGTGGCAAAGAGTCAGACACGACTGAGTGACTGAACTGAACTGACCATTAATGCTTCTTCCATGTCTGTATCATGGCAATCTCTGTCAAAGTTTAGTGTTAATTGAACTCCAGCCATAAACCATAGACAATAGGGCTGTATACCAAGTCTTTTTTCTCTTCTTTCCTATGTATATTCAAATAACATGTTACCATTACATAAGAGAATAGAATCTATGCCTTCCAGATAGAGCAGAAAGGAAGACAATTTCTGCTCAGGAATTGGCTATATATTTTTTTAAATACAAGCAAATGAACCTACTAATATTAATAATTTCCAGAAAAAGCAATATACCTAAAAAATGTCAAAAGTATAATTTTTCAATTGATGGAAAACCTTCCTCAATTAATTGAAATATAAAACAGTCCATCAAATAGATTGTTTACTCATTCATTTGTTCTTCCCTTCCATCAATCACCCTTGAGTTGCTTTGGTCTGGTTCTAAGCTGAACACTAGGTGGTAGTTTATTTTATCATGTTAATTGTTGGCTTATTTTTCTTCTAATCTATCCTGGCTAACTTATCAAGGAAAAATATTATGGAAATTTTGATATTTTTTAAAAGAATAAAGTTTTTTCATGATCAAGGCAATTAACTGTTAACACCTATTTTTAATATTTTTTTAACATTAAAATTGTATTTTCCATGTTGGCATAGAACTGTGCAGTGTCAACCAAATATCTGTCTATATGCATGGATAGATTCAATGGTTTTCTTTTGGAAAAGTATTAGCCTAACTGCCAGGAACCTTCATAGCTCTTGCCAACACTGAAGAGGAATGACTTTCTCTCTGGCCATCTCTGAAAGACAACTCTTATTCCCTCATTCCAACTTTCTCAAGTGCTTGGCTAAATTGCTCTGCTGTCAAAAATAGTGTCTCATACTTTCCAGTGTCAGAAAATATCCTTTGACATTTTCCATGGTTTCTCTTGAGACATTTGATACTTGAAAGGGACACTCCAAAGATGCTACCTGGTTCTTCTTCCAGGCTGCCTAAATTCTGTTGAACTAAAGCAGTTTCTTGGCCAATGTATCTACAATTCCTTGAATGCCCTTTGGAAAACTCTCAGAATTATATACATTGGAAGACATTCTAGGACCTTATTTTTAAGGAATTTAATTAAACATACTATAAACAGGTGAAATTTAATGTTTAAATACAAAATTATAGACAATTTTATACTCCTCTATATGTAATAATAAGAATCATATTTCTGTCATTTCCCTTTCTACTTACTCCGTGCTGATCCTCCCAAATCTAATACGAGTTCAGGCTGTTTCATATTTGACACCACTGGGAAAATATCAAAAGGAGGAAGTTGTGATGAAGTCATGGATTTAGGATTTTTGTTTATCTGTGATACTATGTAGGGAAATTGTAGTTTTTCCTGAGTTACTCTCTCCTCTCCGCCTACTTCTGGGGAAAAGCGAGTGTTGTTGGACTACTCTTTCTATCTTAACTCCTACAAAATCGAAGTAGAGGATTCTGAAAAGCTTCTGTCATCAAGTCAACTGTAACTAGCAGATCAGATTAAGCTTAAGACAAGAACACAATCAAGGCATGTAGTTTCTTGAAGGTCATAGTTTCTATTTCTTTTAATGAGAAAAGGTTGTACTAAGAAATTAAACTATCAATAATATTTTGAACCTCATTAATAGTAAATCTATTTCACAGTGTTCATCTCTTAAAAATTAAACATGGACTCTAAACAATCCAATATTTAAGTTGAGAGGGATCATGGGGATAGAAAAAAGGAGAAATCATTTTGGAAGAGAGGTCATGTTGGAACGAATCTGATGTCAGTACTGGTACAGTTCATTTCAGTTCAGTTCAGTCGCTCAGTCATGTCCAACTCTTTGCAACCCCATGAATCGCAGTATGCCAGGCCTCCCTGTCCACCACTAACTCCTAGAGTTTACCAAACTCATGTCCATAGAGTTGGTGATGCCATCCAGCCATCTCATCCTCTGCCGTTCCCTTCTGCTCCTGCCCCCAGTCCCTCCCAGCATCAGAGTCTTTTCCAATGAGTCAACTCTTCACACGAGGTGGCCAAAATATTGAAGTTTCAGCTTCAGCATCAGTCCTTCAAATGAATACCCAGGACTGATCTCCTTTAGGATGGACTGGTTGGATCTCCTTGCAGTCCAAGGGACTCTCAAGAGTCTTCTCCAACACCACAGTTCAAAAGCATCAATTCTTCTGTGCTCAGCTTTCTTCACAGTCCAACTCTCACATCCATACATGAAAACTGGAAAAACCATAGCCTTGACTAGATGGATCTTTGTTGGCAAAGTAATGTCTCTGCTTTTTAATATGCTATCTAAGTTGGTCATATTAGTTAGCTGAATTTTGCAGATTATTTACCTTCCTTTCTATATTAAAACAATATTAAGATTATACCCATGACAATGTCCCTAGAATTTGCATCAGATGTTCTTTCTTGAATGGGAGAAAAAGAGAAGAGAGGGATGCAAAAGAAATTAATAACCCAGAAATGATAGAATTTCCTTGACAATATGTTTCACTTGTAAGCATGCATAAACTTCTGCTTGGTAGAACTACAGAATTAGTAGTTCTAATTCTAGCAGTTCAAAAAATAAATTTCTTATACAATTTCACACTGTATTTCCAATAAAATGCCTTCACTGAGTTACAATTTAATTTTATACCTTCAAGACTTTATTTAGAATCTACATGAAGGTTCTTTTGAACACTTGCATAATTTCATAAAATTGTAGTTGGAGATATTGCATCCCCATTATCTAAGAGCCATACAGCAACTCATCTCCGAATTTAGTCTAAACATTATTTTATTTTATAAATTTTTTGCTTCATATTATTAGAGAAAGCTACAATATAGCCCAATATGTTTCTATTTTTGTCAAAGCTGCTAAAAGTCTCCAAATTAGATTTATTTCCCAGCTGTAGCAATTCATTTAGTTCAAATGCCTGGTGATTTTCATTTCTCTCATTTTAAAAGTTGGGCATATACTTTTGTATTTGCCATAACAAAATGAAAAAGGTACAAATAAGAAATAAATTAGGCATTCACATTCATAAATTCTATTTGATTGCTTTTTAAAAAATTCTCATTAACCATGAGTCACCTTGTTTTTATTTTATCTTTGACAACATAAGCATTTTTTATAAGGCTGAAATACAATTTCATTGATATTATAAGTGAGGATGGACACTTGCTCCTTGGAAGAAAAGGTATGAAAATCCTAGGCAGCATATTAAAAAGCATAGACATAAATTTACTAACAAAGATCCGTAGCGTTAAAGCTATGGTTTTTCTGGTAGTCATCTACAGATGTAAGAGTTGGAATATCAAGAAGGCTGAGTGCTGAAGAGTTGATGCTTTTGAAGTGTGGTGTTGGAGAAGACTCTTGAGAATCCCTTGGACTGCAAGGAGATCCAACCAGTCCACCCTAAAGGAAATCAACCCTGAATATTCATTGGAAGGACTGATGCTGAAACTGAAGTTCCAGTACTTTGACCACCTGATGTGAAGAGCCAACTTATTGAAAAAGACCCTGATGCTGGGACAGATTGAAGGCAGGAGGAGAAGGCGACAACAGAGGATGAGATGGTTGGATGGCATCACCAACTCAACGGACAGGAGTTTGAGCAAACTCCTGGAAATGGTGAAGAACAGGGAAGTCTGGTGTGATGCAGTCCATGGGGTCACAAAGAGTAGGAACATGACTGAGTTGACTGAACAACAGATGAAACCCCCCATGGGGTCACATGGGGACAGGACTGAGTGACTTAACAACAACAAAAATAAGTGGGGATCATTATAAATAGCAAGTTTGTTTAAAAAAATATAAACACATGTTTTCTCTGATACAACAATTATGGGAGGTGATCATAAAATTAACTTCCAATGCTTTGCCAAATTGCCTAATAGTCAGGAATAAATACTGATTGCTTGATTAATGTGCTAATTTTAGGTCTTTATCAACATGGTCTTCCTGGCTATTGGCCTTGAAAGTAATTACGGGTATAGATTTGGCTTGATATTTCACTTTGGTAAATAAATAGATTCTTTCTTTAGCAATGTCTTGATGGAAAGAGGAATGTATTTACATGAAGTAAGCAGAGTATTACTCTGGGCAGAGATGAGTCTTGATTGAAAAAATGGAATTTTAGTTTTATGTGACAGCAGCTGTTCTGCAATATGTGTAGCAATATCAACTAATTTTGATTCTTGTAATAAGTAGCTTACATTTTCCCTGACTTCTGACTTTCAGCAAAAGTCATGCTTAGGTAGGACAATAGTTCTTAAGGATATTCCCTTTATCAATATTAAATGTAATAACTATAACTAAATAAGTGTTTGACTTTGTGTCATACAATATTAACGAATACACAGGCTGCCAAAAATTTTGTCAACTTTTATATCAGTGAGGATTAAATTTGGCCACCTAGATAATAATAATATAGAAAACATAGACACACACAAATACAAAATCAGCACCAACTTAAATAAGTTGAAGACTAATTCTCTTAGCCTAAAAGAAGATCTGAGGTAGGCTGCCTATGGTTCATGTACTGGCTCCACAACATCTCACTGTTTTCTCATCCTCACGATGACACTTTATGGCCAATACTGGTTGTTTGCACTCCAACCTTTGTGTCTACATTTCAGTCAGAAGAAAGGAGGAGCAAGAGAAAGGTCTGCCCCTCTCCATTTTAAGGAAATTTCCCAGAAATACCACATAACATTGTCATTTACACAGATTAGGCAGAATTTAGTTATATGATCACACCTCATTGCAAGGAATATTGGAGTTTTGGTCAATGAAGTGGACACATTGCTATCCCAGATAAATGCAGGATTCTGCAACTAAGGAATGGATATTGAGCCAGGCACTATTTTGTTCACCAGATGAAGAATATCATGTAATGGTTCAGGGCATAGGTCTGGAATCAGGCTCCCTAGTTTCAGATTCTGACTCCACCCATACTAGTTTTATAATCTTAAGCAAGTAACCTAACCTTTCAGTGCCTCAGTTTGTCACATGAGTTGACAATAGAACCTAACCCATAGGGTTAGTGGAAAAGAATATAAATCACTTAATACAGTGCCTGACAAAGAAAATTATCAGTGGTTGCTACTAATGTGCTTTAAATTTTTTATTTATTTATTTATGGCTGTGCGAGTCTTCAGTGCTGTTTTCTATGCTGTTGCGGGCTTTCTCTGGTTGTGGCAAGTGGAGGCTGCCCTCTAGTCCTGATCTGCGTGCTTCTCATTGCAGTAGCTTCTCTTGTTGTGGAGCATGGGCTCTAGAGCCCTGGCTCAGTAGTTGTGGTGCATGGACTTAGTTGCTCTGCGGCATGTGGAATCTTCTCCAGCCAGGGATTGAACCCATGTCCCCTGCATTGCAAGGTGGATTCTTAACCACCTGACCACCAGGGAAGTCCCTATTAATGTGCTTTTTATATGTATTCTCTCATTGAGTCTTTAGCTATGAAGTAAAATTCTTACCCTCATTTTACAGATGAAAATCTGAAAGATGCAAAAGTTAAATAATCTCTATATCAGGCTTCCCAGGTGGCTCAGCAGTAAAGAGCCCACCTGCTAATGTAGAGATGTGGGTTGGATCCCTGGGTCGAGAAGATCCCCTGGAGAGTGAAATAGCAGCCCACTGCAGTATTCTTGCCTAGGAATTCCCATGGACAGAGGAGCCTGGTGGGCTGCAGGCCGTGGGGTCACAAAGAGTCAGACTCGACTTAGCGACTAAGCAACAAGATATGTCATTCACTTGGCAAATGGCAGAAGCTAGACCAGAGCCCAAGTCCCTTGACTACAAACTAAATTTTTCATCATGCAGATGGTTTTATTACCAGATATTGCTAATATGATATCTTAGAGCTTTCCAGAAAGCAGGTCTCAAGACAAAATCTGGGCACCACTTGGTATCAAATGCAACCGATGCTTTAATCCCCTCAGGACTATTGTATGAAAGTTCATATGAACTACTCCTTTTCCAAATAGCCCGTGTTGGAGGAGGAAAAGAAATAACTATATTGGCAGTTCCCGTCTCCCATTGAGGAAAAATTTCCTCAGTGTGTAGGAGCAAGTGGGCCTCACAGTATCACATTTCAGCAGCAATATGAAGGCCACATATGCCTGTACTATGAATATGAGGCAAGATATCGTCAGGTTGTTCCCACCTGAGTGATTGAAGCCCATGCAGAATTAGTGCCACAGAAGTGGCTGGAGCAGAACCTGTATCTGTAGACTGTGGACACAGGCGAGGTCAAAAGAGTTCACAAAAAGAGGGGGAGTTCATAAGAGGTGTTCAACAAATTTGACAACCGAGCCTCCCTTAATAAATCTTTTATAGCTCATAGCTTGCAGCTAGGTCCAATAGGACATTGCTTAGAGTAACTGTTTAGTTTGTGCTTACCCTTCCAGATTTAATAGCATGAAGTATTAATAGCAGTGAATGCAGTGTTGACTAAGGCAGTAGGTAGGTGGGGTTGCCAGGTAAAATAGAAGTTGCCCAGTTAAATGTGAACTCCAGACAAACAATGTGTAAGTCTGTTTCCAATAGTTCATGGGCATCTAGTTAAACTTGACTTTCAAGTAAATAATGAATAACTTTGTGCCGCAAATATGTCAACCCACTCCAGTATTCTTGCCTGGTGAATTCCATGGACAGAGGAGCCTGGCAGGCTACAGTCCATGGGGTCCCAAAGAGTCAACACGCACTCACATATCACAAATATTATATATGACATACTTATGTTTAAAAAGTTGTTGTTTATCACACAATCAATCCTAATGTTAGCTCACTTTTAGGTCACTTAAGATCACATAAGATCATTTAGGATCTTAACTAAGCACCCAGGACTAGCTCCACATAAAAGTAAGTAGATACATGTGATTGAAGAGGATAACAGATCTTTTCTAAAAATAATATTAGTGTGTTTGAAACATAGGAACTGAAATCTCTACCTTTCAAATAATTTTTATGATATTTCATCTGCAGAGATTTTAATTGAAATGTAAATGAAGTGACCCTAAAGGGTTCTTCCCGTCTGCTATCATACCGACTGCCAAGTCAGAATGGCCTAGTTACCATCCTGTAGCTATATAACCAGAAACATGTGAACTTAGACGCTATTAGGGGAAGTGGGACTAAAGAATTGCGCATTGGTTTTGTGTGGTTCCATTGTTTATTATCTGGAACACTTCATGTGGCCCCATGCAAGAAAGCTGAGCAGTCGTCTCTGTTGTCTTTCTCAAATAGGAGGAGAGGAGGATTAGCCACAATGGGTGTCTGAACACAAATAATGGTTTTCTCATAGAACACTGAAAGATTAGGAGAAACCCTTAAAAGTTAGATTTTGATTAGAGAGAAGATCAGTGAAAATGATGATCTCTTCTGTCATGCACGCATGCATGCTCAGTCACACTCTTGTGTCCAGCTCTTTACAGCACTATAGATTAGCCTGCCAACCTCCACTTGGCAGGATTTTTCAGGCAAGAATACTGGAGTGGGTTGCCATTTCCTCCTCCAGGGGATCTTCCTGACCCAGGGATTGAGCCTGCGTGTCCTGCATTGCAGGCAGATTCTATACCCACTGATTCATTGGGGAAGTTCCTCTTCTATCATCCTGCATCATAGTTAGTAGCATTTTATTTGTGAATTGCAAAATCCTAGAAGTTATGCAAATATAAACAGTCCCATTTTACAGATTGAAAATTTGAGACTGAAACATTGACGTGGCCAAGATAGCATAGAGACTGAACGTTCATTTGGTAACTTGAGATTTCCTGCATTTTCTACATTAGGAGAGCTCCAATTTTTATTCAAGTGACAGAACATCTAAAGGTTATGATATTCCTTGGGTAACATCTACTTAATTCATAAAACTATATTATATGTCAGCTTAAAAATCAAAATCATGAGCAAACATTTAAAAACATTAAAAAAATTTAAAAACTGCTAAAGTAAAAAATGAGCCATCTATAAGTTTTTCAAAGAATATTACTCTAGAAACTAATAAGCAATGTACAACAATGTTTTGAGACTGATACAGGTATTGCTGTCACTTTGCATGTGCGAAAATGGAATAGAGAAGTAATGGCCCACAAACAGAAACCCAACCCACTTTTCATGTAAACCCACCCCATTTTCCTTAGAAGAGGGAGTGTTATGACTGTAGCAGGGCTCATGGAAGAGGGAGTGCCTTCTCTTTTATTTCATGCTCCAACAACTCATGGAAATATATCTACCAACCACATACAGTATTCTTCTGGAAAGGATTTCTGAGTAATATTGTTTTTTTTGTCCTGTTACATTTCTTGTGATGCTTTATTAGCCCAGTGATTTAAAACAATTTTTTTNTTGTATGAAAGTTCATATGAACTACTCCTTTTCCAAATAGCCCGTGTTGGAGGAGGAAAAGAAATAACTATATTGGCAGTTCCCGTCTCCCATTGAGGAAAAATTTCCTCAGTGTGTAGGAGCAAGTGGGCCTCACAGTATCACATTTCAGCAGCAATATGAAGGCCACATATGCCTGTACTATGAATATGAGGCAAGATATCGTCAGGTTGTTCCCACCTGAGTGATTGAAGCCCATGCAGAATTGGTGCCACAGAAGTGGCTGGAGCAGAACCTGTATCTGTAGACTGTGGACACAGGCGAGGTCAAAAGAGTTCACAAAAAGAGGGGGAGTTCATAAGAGGTGTTCAACAAATTTGACAACCGAGCCTCCCTTAATAAATCTTTTATAGCTCATAGCTTGCAGCTAGGTCCAATAGGACATTGCTTAGAGTAACTGTTTAGTTTGTGCTTACCCTTCCAGATTTAATAGCATGAAGTATTAATAGCAGTGAATGCAGTGTTGACTAAGGCAGTAGGTAGGTGGGGTTGCCAGGTAAAATAGAAGTTGCCCAGTTAAATGTGAACTCCAGACAAACAATGTGTAAGTCTGTTTCCAATAGTTCATGGGCATCTAGTTAAACTTGACTTTCAAGTAAATAATGAATAACTTTGTGCCGCAAATATGTCAACCCACTCCAGTATTCTTGCCTGGTGAATTCCATGGACAGAGGAGCCTGGCAGGCTACAGTCCATGGGGTCCCAAAGAGTCAACACGCACTCACATATCACAAATATTATATATGACATACTTATGTTTAAAAAGTTGTTGTTTATCACACAATCAATCCTAATGTTAGCTCACTTTTAGGTCACTTAAGATCACATAAGATCATTTAGGATCTTAACTAAGCACCCAGGACTAGGTCCACATAAAAGTAAGTAGATACATGTGATTGAAGAGGATAACAGATCTTTTCTAAAAATAATATTAGTGTGTTTGAAACATAGGAACTGAAATCTCTACCTTTCAAATAATTTTTATGATATTTCATCTGCAGAGATTTTAATTGAAATGTAAATGAAGTGACCCTAAAGGGTTCTTCCCGTCTGCTATCATACCTACTGCCAAGTCAGAATGGCCTAGTTACCATCCTGTAGCTATATAACCAGAAACATGTGAACTTAGACGCTATTAGGGGAAGTGGGACTAAAGAATTGCGCATTGGTTTTGTGTGGTTCCATTGTTTATTATCTGGAACACTTCATGTGGCCCCATGCAAGAAAGCTGAGCAGTCGTCTCTGTTGTCTTTCTCAAATAGGAGGAGAGGAGGATTAGCCACAATGGGTGTCTGAACACAAATAATGGTTTTCTCATAGAACACTGAAAGATTAGGAGAAACCCTTAAAAGTTAGATTTTGATTAGAGAGAAGATCAGTGAAAATGATGATCTCTTCTGTCATGCACGCATGCATGCTCAGTCACACTCTTGTGTCCAGCTCTTTACAGCACTATAGATTAGCCTGCCAACCTCCACTTGGCAGGATTTTTCAGGCAAGAATACTGGAGTGGGTTGCCATTTCCTCCTCCAGGGGATCTTCCTGACCCAGGGATTGAGCCTGCGTCTCCTGCATTGCAGGCAGATTCTATACCCACTGATTCATTGGGGAAGTTCCTCTTCTATCATCCTGCATCATAGTTAGTAGCATTTTATTTGTGAATTGCAAAATCCTAGAAGTTATGCAAATATAAACAGTCCCATTTTACAGATTGAAAATTTGAGACTGAAACATTGACGTGGCCAAGATAGCATAGAGACTGAACGTTCATTTGGTAACTTGAGATTTCCTGCATTTTCTACATTAGGAGAGCTCCAATTTTATTCAAGTGACAGAACATCTAAAGGTTATGATATTCCTTGGGTAACGTCTACTTAATTCATAAAACTATATTATATGTCAGCTTAAAAATCAAAATCATGAGCAAACATTTAAAAACATTAAAAAAATTTAAAAACTGCTAAAGTAAAAAATGAGCCATCTATAAGTTTTTCAAAGAATATTACTCTAGAAACTAATAAGCAATGTACAACAATGTTTTGAGACTGATACAGGTATTGCTGTCACTTTGCATGTGCGAAAATGGAATAGAGAAGTAATGGCCCACAAACAGAAACCCAACCCACTTTTCATGTAAACCCACCCCATTTTCCTTAGAAGAGGGAGTGTTATGACTGTAGCAGGGCTCATGGAAGAGGGAGTGCCTTCTCTTTTATTTCATGCTCCAACAACTCATGGAAATATATCTACCAACCACATACAATATTCTTCTGGAAAGGATTTCTGAGTAATATTGTTTTTTTTGTCCTGTTACATTTCTTGTGATGCTTTATTAGCCCAGTGATTTAAAACAATTTTTTTAATTGAAGGATAATTGCTTTACACTGTTGTGTTGGTTTCTGCCATCCATACAGCAACATGAATCAGTCATAGGTATACATATGTCCCCTTCCTGTTGAACCTTCCTGTTGAACCTCCCTCCCAACTCCCACCTCCCACCCCATCCCACCTCTCTAGGTTGTCCCGAGCACTAGTTTGACCAGTGATGTTTTAATGTGTCCTGTTGGTTATCAGCTTTTCCATGGTGGCTCTTTGATTCAGCTTAATGGGAGCAAGTGTCCCAATTCTAAAGCAGACCAGTATCTCCCTCTTGGATTTTTGTAGTTCTTCCTATGTTGGAACTACACGGAGAGACAGCAAACCAAAAATCTGCAGCTGACCACTCCAAAATATTATTTTACTGCTATTATTGGGGCCTTTTTGCACCCACAGGTGGTTGTGGTTTGAGCAAACAAAGATGGGATATGGTGTAAATAAAGTAATCCTCCTTGCCTCCCTGAACATCCTGATCATATGATTTGGCAGGGTCCAAGCAGCAAACAGGTGGCATTCAAACCAGCTGAATAAAGAGAGTTCAGTGAAGGGCATACATACAAGGGTGAGGGCAGGGTTGGGGGAAACCAAGAGAGGATAGTGAAACCCCTGTGCGCTAACAATGGTGGGGTGCTGCTACCATCTCTATGACCTCTCTGCCTAAGAGGGAAGAGGAGGGGGAGGCTACAGACGCTCACCCATGAGGACCTGTGGCATTTAATGGAGGAATGCCGTCACTGCCAGACTATGACCTGGCAGGGTAGAAAATCTCTGTCTTTTTCTTCTTCCTCCTGACCTGTAGCTGGTGATCTTCACTGGCTGAACCCAACCAGAAATCAGAGAGCCAAGGAGCCGAATAGATGCAATCCACAGAGGTCGGCCTCTTGGTGGCACGGAGCAGGACAAAGGAGGGTACAGCATAGATCTCAATCAAGGAAGCAGAGAAGATCCAGTATAACTTGTACTGTAATCAGTGATAACCGTGTCTTGGAAATGACTGAATCTGCTCATATATTGTTAAACACAGTGTGTACACTAACAATTATGGGGAATTACTTATAACTAGATCTTAAAGGTATGGAGAAGGAAATGGCAACCCACTCCAGTGTTCTTGCCTGAAGAATCCCAGGGATGGGGGAGCCTGGTGGGCTGCCATCTATGGGGTCGCACAGAGTTGGACATGACTGAAGCGACTTAGCAGCAGCAGCAGCAAGGGTACAGCATGATTAAAAAGTCATACCTCTTGTCTATACGTATTGCAGATGTATTTCATAACATTTCTGAATTCATCTTTAAGAAGAACTGTACTTTTTACACAGGGTTTTTAAAGGAATCATTACAACATCGAAAACATTATTGTATGTTCACTAAAGGCTATGATTAGTTTTGTACAACCTATGGGCTTTCAAATGCCTTGTTCAGAGAGACCAAAATTTCTAACATTTTCGGGAAGAGAATTTACAGGCAAGACAGGGATGTTATTATGGGTTAACTGTCCATGTAGTGTGATTCACCAGCATCAGCAAAGTATCTGCCCATTGGACACTCAGACGGTACATCAAATAATTAGAAACTCCTTTTTATGGATTTTTTGGTAAAATGCAAATGCCCTGAGTATTAGAACATCATTCACTCACTTAATTCTTCCTTTACTAAACATTTATTTTTACTCTCTATGAGTAATTTGTTAGATATTGGAATAAAACATGAATAAGACAGTCCTTGTTCTCACTGTGCTCAGAATCTAATGGAAATTTGGAAGAGTTATCAATGACTCCTGAATTGGTTGAAAGAGCCATGGTATAATATCACAATACACTGTGGAAGAATATATAACTTTTCTTGCCTGGAGAATCCCAGGGATGGGGGCTCCTAGTGGGCTGCCATCTATGGGGTTGCACAGAATCGGACACGACTGAAGTGACTTAGCAGCAGAGGAATAGAAGCGGGAAGGAGGATGGTGAAGATAAAGAAAGACTCTTCACAACTTAAATAAGACCTGAACTGAAGATAAATGAGAGTACAACAGGTAGATAAAGTAGAGGTAAAGTGAGGGTAGAAATTTGATTTTATAGGAAAAAAAATGGGCCCTTCGTCAGATCATAGCCGAGGACATGAAAATAGAGATTATTGTAAGGTCAAATGATGAAGGAGCTCAAATACCATTCTCAGCAGTCAAAGAAGGATTAAGTGGAGGAGTGGCTCTTTAATATTCGACCCACAGAAAAATCATCCTGAGCAGTATGGAGAATTATGTGGGAAAGGCAAGACTAAAGAATGAATCAGTTAAGAGGGACTTTTAAAGGTTTTAGCAAGAGATTAGAAAGTGTGAGCTAATGAGGTAGCAGCAGGGAGAGTGGAGAAGACGGAGGGATTCTAAAAGTATTTCGTTTCTGCCATACAAGTGTGAACCAGCCATAAGTATACATATGTTCCCTCCGTCTTGACCTCCCTCCCACCGCTCTAGGTTGCCACAGACACTGGGTTGAGCTCTCTGTGTTATACAGCAACTTCCCACCAGCTATCTGTTTTGCAAATGGTAATGTATATGATTCAATGCTCAATTCATCCTACCCTTTCCTTCCCAAGCTTTGTCCAGACATCTGTTCTCTGTGTCTGAGTCTCTATTCCTACTCTGTAAATAGGCTCATCAGTACCATTTCTCTGGATTCCATATATATTCATTAATATATGATGTTTGTTTTTCTCTTTCTGACTACTTCACTCTGTATAACAGGCTCTTGGTTCATCTACCTCACTAGCACTGACTCAAATTCATTCCTTTTTATGGCTGAATAATATTCCATTGTATACATGTACCACACCTTCAAAGCAATTATCCTCTAATTAAAAATAAAAGAATTTTCAGACAGCTGGTATGAGGGATAAAAAGAGTATTGTCCTAGTACTTTAGAATTTTTGTACTTTCCCATTAAAAATAATAAAAATTTTAGAGAAGTAGGAAGTTACTGGACCTGACCTTGTAACCCATTTGCCATGGTGAAGACTTGAAGAGGGTGTGAATAGTTGAAGGGGGAGTCCTAATTAGAATCATGCCCATGCCATTGTCCTGGGTGACTGGGAAGAGGTTCTAGCATCAGCTGAGATGAGAAATATGGAGGAAAACATGCGTGGAAAGGAAAATGATTGAATTTGGTTTTAAACATCTTGAGACGGAGCCTGGTTGAGGGTCTGAGGGGCTTGTCAGATTATGGCTGGGAATAAAAGTGGTGGTCTGGAAGGACTCTCCTCAAAGGACTCCATGGATTAAGCACAAAAGAGGTTTAAAGATTAATCTTTAGGGAAGCCTCTAACAATATATTTGAGGGACATGTTAAGAAAGAGGAGATGAGAACCAGAGCTGACTGAGCTCATGGGGAGAGCAGTTTTTAAGGAAAAAGTGGTCTAGAATATCATCCATTTTAGAGAGAAGGTATATTAATCAGGATACCTTTGGCTGCAAGAAATGGAATGAAAATGAGTGATGTTATTACAGATGACTTCTCGAGACATCTGAGGTTTTGTGGCCACTTTCCATCCTTCTGCTCCGCCACTGTCAGTGCATCAAAGGCATCTCCCTAAGGCTCAGAGGCTGGCTACGCCACGCAGTCGAGAGCATCTCAAGCAGAAAGCAAGGGGAGTGGAGACAAGGAAGCATTCTCTTTGTGCACCTCATTCCCTTCCAGGAGGAGAAATCTTTCTCAGGGGCCCGATCAGACTTCTCCTTATGTCTCATTGACCAAAGGTCATTCCCACTGTTAGATTACTCATTGACAAAGTGGAAGGAGTTGCTGGGACTGGTTAGATCAATCATGACTCATCCCTGAGGTCTGAGCAAATGAAATAGTTTAGTTAGCGAGAAGGATGGGAAAAATGACAATTTTCATCATCTCTCTCCTACAGGGCTGAGTGTATATATATAAATACCAATCTCCCAATTCATCCCACCTGCTCAGTCATGTCCAACTCTTTGCGACCCGTGGACTGTAGCCCACCAAGCTCTTCCATCCATGGAATTCTCCAGGCAAGAATAACTGGAGTGGGTTGCCATTTCCTCCTCCAGGGGATCTTCTTGACCCAGGGATCGAACCCAGGTCTCCCACATTGCAGGCAGATGCTTTAACCTCTGCACCACCATACTTTATACACACACACACACACACCACACACACACACACACACACACACACACACACACACACACACACATTAATACCAATCTCCCAATTCATCCCACCGGCTCCTTTCCCCCTTTGGTACTCACATGTCTGTTCTGTATATCTGTGTCTTATATTTCTGCTTTGTAGATAAGATTGTCTTTGTGCTATGCTCATGCTAAGTTGCTTCAGTTGTGTCCAACTCTTTGTGACCCTATGGGCTGTAGCCAGCTAGGCTCCTCTGTCCATGGAATTTCCCAGGCAAGAATACTGGAGTGGTTGGTATTTCCTTTTCCAAGGTATCTTTCCCACCCAGGGATTGAACCTGTGTCTATACCAATCTTTTTCAGATTCTACATATATGTGTTAATATACAATACTTGTTTTTCTCTTTCTGACTTACTTTACTCTGTATGATGGTCTCTGCTGCTGCTACTGCTAAGTCGCTTCAGTCGTGTCCGACTCTGTGCGATCTCGTAGATGCCAGTCCACTAGGCTCCCCCGTCCCTGGGATTCTCCAAGCAAGAACACTGGAGCGGGTTGCCATTTCCTTCTCCAATGCATGCAAGTGAAAAGTGAAAGTGAAGTCGCTCAGTCGTGTCCCACTCTTAGCGACCCCATGGACTGCGGCCCACCAGGCTCCTCTGTCCATGGGATTTTCCAGGTGAGAGTACTGGAGTGGGGTGCCATTGCCTTCTCCAATGATGGTCTCTAGGTCCTTCTATGTCTACACAAAGGACCCAATTTCCTTCCTTTTATGGCTGAGTAATTTTCCACTGTATATATGTACCACATTTTCTTTATCCATTCCTCTATAAAACAGATACCTAATGAGAACCAACTATATAGCACAGGAAACTACTCACTTCTCTGTAGTGACTTAAATGAGAAGGAAATCCAAAAAGGGGGGATACATGTGTACAGATAGCTGATTCACTTTGCTGTACAGTAGAAACTAACACAACATTGTAAAGCACTATACTCCAGTAAAACTTTCTAAAAAATAAAAGGACTGAGGAGAATCCATTGGATTCAGCAATTAGAAGCTTATTACTGAGCTCAGAAAGAGATTTCTGTGAGGGGCTGATTTAGGGGTTAGCACTGAAGCTAGATTCCAATGGGCTGAGCAGTATATAGAAGTAGGCTGTAGACAATGCCTCAACTAAATGTAAATAAGTTTATCAATCCTTTCGGAAAACATATCTTGATGAATTTATCTATTTATCTATAATTTCTTGCCAGAAATTATCTAAGGGTTAAAGGAAAGAGAAATCAAGAAGAAAGAAGTTGGACCATAGAAGACAAGTTTTGCCCAATTCATCATCTGAACAAGGAGCTCTCTTTGGCAAGGAACATGGTTTTCTCAAAATTTCTCCAAATTTAAATTTCTTCTCATTGCTAGGCTCAGCCACAGACCGTAATTTTTAGAAATCTGAGGCAGCAATGAGAAATGGAGGTTGTTTTGAACTCTGAATAGAGCCACACTATTTCCCAGCTGCGTACAATTTGGGGGTGGGGTGTGATTAAAAAATTGCTACAAAGCACTTAAATTAAATTAGCTAGGAGGAGATTCAATTCTGAACTCCTTCCAGGATTTTTAGTAGAGATTATATACTTCATGAAAACTATAAGGATAAAACAGAAGGTGGAGTGATACATCTTACTGAATAAAAGCATAGATTGCCTACTAATGCAAGGCACTGCATTTGTTTCCCTCTGGCACTTAAAAATAGTTTGTGTGTGTGTCTGTGTCAGCTTCAGAATGCACCTTTTCCTCTGCCTGCCCATCGCTGAGTAGAGTGGTAGGTAGTTTTCCCTTCATATCCATCAATCTGAGAATGTATACATAATCAGTTAGTCTTTCTGGTTGCTGAATCTCTTTTTTGGGATTCTTGTCCATTTTTCACAGTTTTATTTTTTAGAGAAGTTTTAAGCTCATGGCAATATTGACAGAAGATGCAGAGATTTCCCATACATATATTCCATGCCTTTATACACCCACAGTTTTTTTTTTTAATTTATATCTCCCACAAGAGTGCTACATTTGTTATAACTGATGAGACTACCTTGACAGATTATCACTCAAAGGCCACATTGTACACTAGGGTTCATTCTTAGTGTTGTACATTCCTTGGATTTGGACAAGTGTATAAAGACATGTATCCACCATTATAGTATCATGCAGTATCATAGTCCTCTGTGCCTCTCCTATTCATCCCTGGCTTCACTGATCTTTTGACTGTGGCCACAGTTTTGCTTTCCCAGAATGTCGTGTAGTTGAAATCATACAATCATATGCAACTTTTTTGACTGACTTCCTTCCCTTAGTAATATGCATTTTAAGTTTCTCCATATCCCTTCATGCCTTGATAGCTCACTTCTTTCTAGTGCTGAGTAATATCCCCATGTCTAGATATACCACAGTTTATCCATTCATCCACTGAAAGACATCTTGGTTGCTTCCATGTTTTGCAATTATGAACAAAACCAATATGAAAACAAACATAATAAGCCAATCTTCTTGCTTGATGAGTTGTCTCTTATGCAGCTCTGGTCACTAGAGTCTTAGGTTTTGAGCTTAAGAAAATATAAAGCAGTAAGAAAAACTGTCTTATAGATAAAATTTATTGGTCAGAGTTATCATAACTGGTGACTTCTTTCTCATTGCATGGCACTATGTTTAAACATGCATTTTAGTGAAAGCATCTTAAGTACAGAGAAGTTAAATACTGAGTAATTCAGTCTGACTATCTGGCTGGTGCCTTTTTGAGCTCTTTATCCAATAGGGGACAGAATTCACTCTGGGTTTTAACAATTTAGAAGCATAAAGTATCAGAGCTGAAGGACTCTACGCAATCGTCTGATTAATAGGAAAAAACAGAGATCTAGTCATCTTTGTTAGATACGGCCCTACACTAGAATCTGGGTGTCCTGACTTCAATTTGGCTTTTACTCTATTTTAGCTAGTGTCCTCACTTTCCCAAGATCTTATCTAATTAAGACAAAATCCTAAAATCTAAACTGTTGTCCAGCTCACTTTAATTTTCAGGTCTTCAAATAGCTTAAAATCCATATTGCCCTGCAACTCTTGTTCTAAGCAATGATAAGCAGCCAGCTCAAAAAAGCTTTACACATGTAGAATTGCTAAAGGAAGGTTAAGCTGCTATTTACTTACTAACCCAATCCTTTCAGTTTCTTTTCTTAATGGAAAGTTAAAAGAAAATTTCATCTAGTTCTTATAATTATTCTTTCTTATAATAACAGGCCAGAAACTAGGCATTGTAACAATCCGGGTTCTTAGTAGCAAATAACAGACACCAAACTTGCTAATTTGAGCAGAAAGTGGGATTTAGTAGAAAGTTATTGGATGCTTCCTAAACTCTCCAGAAGGAGTAGGAATCAGGTTTAGAGGATACACATCGAAAATCAAGCTGAAAATCATGCCTTGGAACTAGTCCTGTGAGCACTAGAGCTTCAGTTGCTGCTGCTGGGTGGTAGACATTGCGATGGTGTTCCAAGAACCACCAGAATTGAAACCTGGCTATTGCTACTTTCCCTGATGACTCTGGAAATTGGATGTAGCTGCCATTCCAGCTACTAGCCATCAACAGGAGGGATTTGGTTCAGTCCCCTCTTTGTATCTATAGTCTCCAATTTAAAGATTGGGGCAACTGAATCTGGTTAGCAAAAACTTGATCAGGTGCCAATGTCCTAGCAGCAAAGGAAGCAGGAACAGCTAGTGTCTGGCATATTCAGTTTCTACCCTGGAAGGTTAACTCTTTCTCATAGGGTGAACAGTTCAGATGCTGGGTAGCCAAAAAGAAGGACAAATATTGAGTATAGTGACTGATCACAGTAGTTTCATTATAGGGTTTTTTTTAATTTAAAATGAAAAAATTATATAGAATGTTTACATACAACATTATATCAGTTTCAAGTGTATCATTTTAATATTTTACTATTATTGATTGTTATAAATGGGTAATATGGTTAATACACTACAAAATTCAAAAGATAAGAAAGGAAATACAGTAAGAAACAAGTGTTCTCCTCAGGTGACTTCTAGCCATCCATTTAGCCTCTCTTGCATAGTTTACTCGGAGAAGGCGATGGCACCCCACTCCAGCACTCTTGCCTGGAAAATCCCATGGATGGAGAAGCCTGGTAGGCCTCAGTCCATGAGGTCGCTAAGAGTCGGACACGACTGAGCGACTTCACTTTCACTTTTCACTTGCACGCATTGGAGAAGGAAATGGCAACCCACTCCAGTGTTCTTGCCTGGAAAATCCCAGGGATGGGGGAACCTCATAGGCTGCCGTCTATGGGGTTCCACAGAGTCGGACACAACTGAAATGACTTAGCAGCAGCAGCAGCAGCAGCACAGTTTACTGTCACCATTTACTTCTCCTCCCTGGAGGAGGATTGTATCTCCACATTACTCCCCAATCCTCTGAAGTCAGGCTAGGCCATGTGATTTGCACAGGTCAATGAAATTCTGGGCTGAAGCTCAAAAGCCAGTTCAGGTATTGCCTTGTTTTCTTCCTTTCTACAATGTTGACTGTCAATATTCAGGGTGGCACTAGCCTGGGTTCCAGAATGTACTAGATATTGTATATTTTGCCTCTATAGATTCCACCCTAGCCATGACATTCTATGCCCTGGGAGGCTGCCTTTTACAGCCTATGGCTGCAGATCCCTTGTCCTGTCTCTTCTGGGTGCGTTTGAGTAATGAGAGGTACTGGCCAGATATCAGAGGGCAGAAGGAGAGTAGTGTTGGGATATTTATTGTTTCACTCCCTCCCTTCCAGGTCTCCATGGGCTGGTTGCATTCTTCTACCAAAGATCTCCATCTCCTCTTGGGTAGCATTTAATCTCTTTAGGTTCTGGGAGCTGCTGTCATTGGCCCTGGTGTTAGTACTTTCTTTTGTTGATTTCCCTCAACCTTATCCCTCACCTTTGTAAACAGTCTGCTTATTAAGCTGTCCTTAATTACTTCTTTGAATATGCCATCTGTTTCCCATAGAACTGTGACTAATACACAGAGTGAAGGATTACCACTGTGAGTAGAAGACCCTTCCACCAACCAGCAGTGGTCATGTAGCATGAACACTAAGATCTCTGGGTTGTTTGTTATCCTAGCAGAACCATGTCTATCCTGACATACTGTGTTTGTTACATGTATGTGACATGTGACATACCCATGTTTCTAGTTTCATATAATGCCGTTATATTTTAACCAGCAATTGATATCACAATCAGTATGAAGCTTAATGAAAATAGACATGCTCAGGTTCTATTCCTGGAGAGTCTAATTCAGTAAGTGTTAGGTAGGGTCTGGCCTTTGTATTTTTACTAAGCTCTAAACCATTGGTTTTGAGGATTTCTGATACTAAGAATGTGATGGTCCAGTGGCTGAGACTGCACTCCCCATGCAAGGGACCCAGGTTTGATCCCTGGTTAGGGAACTAGATCCCACATGCCACAACTAAGAGTTTCTATGCTGCAACTAAAGATCCCAAGTGCCAAAACTAAGACCCAGTGCAGCCAAAGAAATAAAAACAAAATATTTTTTTAAAAAGAAGACTGCTTCTCATATTGGTCCATGGCTGTTCAGAGATGCACTCTGACTTATGGAATATGAGAATTTATTAGTCAGAGTTCTCCAGAGGAACAGAATCAATAAAATGTGTGTCTATATAGGTAGAGAAGGCAATGGCACCCCACTCCAGTACTCTTGCCTGGAAAACCCCATGGATGGAGGAGCCTGGTGGGCTGCAGTCCATCGGGTCGCTAAGAGTGGGACATAACTGAGCAACTTCACTTTCACTTTTCACTTTCATGCACTGGAGAAGGAAATGGCAACCCACTCCAGTGTTCTTGCCTAGAGAATCCCAGGGACAGTGGAGTCTGGTGGGCTGCCGTCTCCGGTCGCACAGAGTCGGACAAGACTGAAGCAACTTAGCAGCAGCAGCAGCATATATATAGAGGATTTTACTTCAAGAAATTGGCTCATATCATTTTGGAGGCTGCTAGTCCAAAATCTGAAGTCCAAGTTTGAAAGCTGTCTGCTGATAGAATTCCTTCTTTTCCGAGGAGGTCTATCTATTGTTTTGATCAGGCCTTCAACTGCCTGGATGAGGCCTACTCACAGTATGGAGGGAAATTTGCTTTACTCAAAGTCCATTGATTGGAAGGTTAATCTCATCTAAAAACGTCCTCACCGAAACATCCAGAATAGTATCTGGTCACATATCTGGGCATTGTGGCACAGCCAAGTTGACACATAAAATTAACCATCACAGGGAGTCATGTGATACCCGCATAGGATTAGGAGTAAATGCAAATAATTGACAGGACTGGTAACCTGATTCCATTGGCAGAAATGGTAAAAAATTTGAATACATGTCATTATCTGTATCTGTCAGCGCCCGTCAGATTAGACACTGGCTAAGTCTAATACTATGTATATAATTTCCCTTCAGTCTATGTAGAACAACTCTGTGCAGCCAAGTCTGTCTGCTTGGCATCAGACAGACCTAGTTTTGAGGCCTTGATTCCATTCTTTGCTTGCTGTGTAGATTTGGATGAGCTCCTTGAACTCTTTTTCTTTTTCTTAAATACTTCTTTATTGGCTGCGTTGGGTCTCAGTTGGGGCGCTTGGGATCTTGCCTTGTGGCAAGGGCTTTCTAGCTGTGGCTCGCCAGCTCTGGAGGTCATGGGCTGGGTAGTTGCAGCACTCAGGCTTCATTGCTCCCCAGCATGTGAGATCTTAGTTCCCTGACCAGGAATTGAATCTGAATTCCTTACATTGTAAGGTGGATTCTTAACTGCTGGACAACCAGGTAAGTCCCGTGCCTTGGACTGTTGTTTTACTTTTCTTCATCTAAAAATTATTTTCTTGAATGTGAGGATTAAGTTAGAAAATGTATATAAAGCATTTAGTACACAGTACCTGAAACATAGTTGATGCCCAATATGGGTTTTATTAAACATACAACTTCAAAAAAGACTGAGTACAAAATTGTATTATAGTTCATAGTCATAAAGAGACAAACCACTGTGAAGTCATTTAGATATATTTTTCTTTGAAAAATATGAGAAATGATGATAACATAACTCATCATTCCAGATTTTTATCTGATGTACACACACCATGATAGGGTTCCTGGAAGTGAGGCAGAAAAAAAGGGCTCAGTTAGGTGGGGTGGGAGAACAGCTCAGATGTCTTAGCATTCACTAATCTTACGTCTGGGAACAGTTTCAGATTTGGAATAGTTACATGGATGTATTGGCAAAGAGCCCCTCTCTCCTTTAACTAAGTACAAATGACTCATTCCTAACCTTAATGAGAAAAGTGAGAAAGGAAGTGTGAGCCCAGCGTTGGCGGAAAGAGTCTACATACACTTTCTGCCTTTCAGCAATCAAGACTGTGGTGTATTGTACAAAGCCAGTCCCAGGCTCTCCTCCCTTTGCACGGTAGAGGAAAACTGATGCTATTGAACCAGGGATTTATTCAGCTCAACATAATCAAGAGCCAGGGAAGAGATTAGCAGCAGTCATAATTTTATGAGTAGAGGTAGTCAGAGCTAGACATGTACTCCCCTGGATCATAATCTTGACCTTTGCCTCATCATCTTAATTATTTGCAGCACCTCTTCTGGGCAGCTACTAATATTCTGAGATCACCAGTCTGTGACTATCACAAACCATGTCCTTGTTAATCCGGTTCAATCGCAAGCTGCTTAAAAGAGAGGGGATCCAAAATAGCAGTATTAAAATTGGGAGGTGAAATTCCTTTGCTTCCAACAGTGTTCTGCTACTGTTCCTAAGAAAGTTTTTAGATAGAACAGCCAATAAATATTTCCCCCTTTGTGCAATGTTCTTAGCTCTTCCTTACACTCATCACACCTTGCTTTGCTCTATTGATTACCTGGGTCCTAGGATGCTGGCATCACAGTTCTGGTGAGAACTACTTTGGATCTTTTGAATGTCTGGTCACCTTCTAAATACATCCACAAAGAAAACCGACGAGGATTTTTCAGAAACACTCCTCTGTTTCATGTTTTCCTGCTCTTAATAGTAGAATCACAAAACAATCGTGCCATGAACTAAGTGTACGATAATATCAGTTGGGGTTAAACATTTTACCACTCTACACAATTTTATCATCTTTTAGAAGGTAACTGATTATATTTTTGAGAGAAATCTCCCTTTAGAAGCATCAGCACATCGTTTGCTCTTATTGTTTTCAGGCATCTTTCTTCCTCTGTCCCTTCCTTTTCTACTACCCTTCAGCAAAGATAAGGTGGTACAGGAAAAAGGAAGAGCTGGGGGGTGAATCAGGAAGGAGATCAGTAGGACTTAATCTTCCCCAGTCACATGGCATAACATTTGGACTCTGCAACTCCGATGGACTTTGTGGGATACAATAAAGTAGACCTACATCATCTCTAAGTCTCTCCTGCTCTGTAATTCCATGAACCCCAGAAGTATAAACAAGGATGTTATCTTCTTCAAACGAGGAAGTGACAGGGTTATGTAATATACTGCTTCATCCAAGGTTTAGGGCTATCCCTTAGTGGGACATAATTGTACCCATTTTTGAAGAACTGAGTATTTATGGACCTTTGAAAAATAAAGATTATTTAAAACAGTGACACAACTTGCTACTATCTTAAAGAATTGTCTTTCTTTTTTTGCATTTTTTGATGATTTTCACCCCTTCATGTACTTTTTTAAAAACCGAAATACAGTTTATTTGCAATGTTGTAATAATTTATGCTGTACAGTAAAGTGGTTCTGTGTTATCTCTATTTATAATATTCTTTTCTATATTCTTTTCCATTATGGTTTATCACAAGATATTGACTACAGTTCACTGTGTTATACAGTAGGACCTTATTTATCCATTCTGTACACACTAGTTGGTATCTGCTAACTCCAAACTCCTGTTCCATTCATCCCTCACCTCGCCTCCTCCTTGTGTTTTGCACTTTTTATTGTGGTTAAAAAGCACACACACCATAAAATTTACCATCTTAACCATTTTTAAGTGTACACTTCTGTGCCATGAAGTCGATTCACATTGTTGTGAAATAAGTCTCCAGAACTTTTCCACCTTGCCAAACTGAAATTCTATATTCATTTAACAACTCCCCTTCCTCTGCTGCACCTCAGCTCCTGGTAGCCACCCATTCTACTTTCTATTTCTGTGAGTTCACTACTTTAGATACCTTATGTAAGAGAAATCACCCAGCACTCGTCTTTTCATGACAGGCTTATTCCACTTAGCATAATGGCCTCAAGGTCCATTCAAACTGTAACATGTGAAGGGCTTTCCTTCCTTGAAAGGCTGAATAGTATTCCATTATATATGCATATCACTTTTGTTCCTTCATCAGCCAATGGACATTTATGTTGCTCCCATCTCTTGGCTATTGTAATATTGTTGTTTTTGAAATACTGAAATTTAAATTTCACCTTCTGATTCACTCTGATGGATTTAATAAACACTATCATCTGTAAGACGCATCTGACAATCAGGGGGCATGTAGCATGAGAAGAGAGCTGAAGGCAGAATCCTAAAGAATCCAACCCCTTTAAGATGTCATCAGATGAAGAAGAAGGAGGCTGAGAAGGAAGCATCAGTGAGAAAAAAGAAGCCCAGAAGATGGGGGCATTTCCAAGGGGAAGCAGACGAATGTCAGAGATTGCAGGGAAGCCAAGTACGATAATGACAAAAGGGTGTCTGTAATAACAAAGCTGTTAGGATTGTTCCAATTTCAGAAGAGGCAAGATGTTTGATAAAAAGTGGGCAGAGAAGTGAGTGGGAAGGGAGAAGGTAGAGAAATCTGTTGAACACCACTCAGCATTTAGGCATGAACAAGGGGGAAGAGATTTAGAATCGCGAGAGGAAGATGTGGTGTTTTTTGTTTGTTTGTATTATTGTTTAAGTTACAAGAGACTTGAGAATGTTTGCCAGTTATAACTGGCAGCTCTTTTAGACTATCCCCCATCTGAACAGATTACAATAATTTTTTTATTTGGTCCCATAATTTCATGAGTCAAGAATTCAAGAAGGGCTTAGCTGGATGGTTTGGCTTTGAGTTAGATGGTGTGTGAGACTGAGGGCCCACTTCCAAGAAGCTGCTTCACCCACACATGTGGCAGCTGGTGCTCCTTGGCACCTCTCTTTCCTCCAGGGTCTCTCACAGAATAATCACACTCATTACATGATAACTCTCTTTCAAGAGTGATTATTCCAAGAGACTCAGATGGAAGCAGCAAGGTTTCTTTTGACCTAGGCTTGAAAGTCAGAGAATGTCACTTCCATCACTTTCTACTGGTCATGCAAGTCATTAAGATCCACTCATATTTAAGAAGACTACAGAATAGACTGTACCTCTTTGGTGGGTGGCATGAACCCAGAGAGAGGGAAGGATGTGATGGTGACCATCTCAGAAACAGGTGGAGAAAGAGGATTTGAAGTTATCCAGGGAACTGAAGTTGCAGGAGTGGATGAGACTTTTGAGACTGGATATCCAAAGATGGGCACATTGAAAAATGTTTGTCAAGAGGAGCAAGTTCCTTTCATGACACTCTAGTCCCTTATACAGCACAACTGGAAGGTAACCTGAGGATATTTTTCAGTATGGTGCAAAGTGTTCAGAGCTAAATCTACTTTTTTCAAGCAACTATCCCTCTCCGAGAGGAAGTTCAGGTACTTAGGGAGCTCTTTGCTAAGCCAAAGGGTACTGTGGAGGGTCACAGGTAAATATACTAAATGACTTACTGCTGTTCACTGATCTTCTGAAACCTACCATCCCAAGTGCATGCTGGAGTACTTCTGTGGTCCAACGTCATTCTTGCTGTTTGCCCACCTACCTTTAGGAGGGTAACCTTCTAATAAAGATAGTGTTCTGTCTCTTTGAAAGGAAGTGTCATGTACAGTTCGCAGAGTGAAACTATCGACTTCATTTACTAGTGATGTGATCTTGGGCAAATTGCTTGACCTCCCTGACCATCAGTTCTCCCATCTTTACCACAGGCAGCAATAACGTCACCATAATCTCAAAGGCTTGTTGTAGGAATAAAATAATTCATGAAAAGAGGCACTCCATAAGCTCTCAACAAAGAGATGCTTTTTTTTTTTTTTTTTTTAATTGCATGTCTACAGATGAGCTCCTCAGTTTCATCTTTGGGTGGGAAGCAGAAGTTCAGATCACTTAACAGCCGAAGGCATTTGCTGGAAAAGCTGGAAATCACGATGACTCACTCTCTACAAATGCTGCACTTTGAACAGAGTGGAATTTTACCTCGTGTGCCACAAAAGCTTTACAAGCTTCTCCAAGGACTAGTTTACAAGGAGAAAGTTTCTTGAGCACTTACATAAGACGATAATGCTCACTGAATCACAGGAGTAAGAAAGGGACTTTGAGAGTCTGTCTAGTCCGCTGCCACCTAAGCCACCAGACATGTGAGAATCTGCCTTCGTGCAGACATCTCCCTCCTTTCCCAGCCAGCCCTGCCCTTCAAGGACCCAGCTGAGCTCCTGGAACCCTTGCCTGAGTGAGAGCCCCAGGCCTCTTTGTTACCCAGGAGCAAAGTTGGAACAATGGTGTTCACCAATCTCTGGCCTGATTTTAAAATGAGATAGGACAATAGAGCACTTTGACTAGCCTTTTTATAAATACTGTAAAAGAAAATCTTCCTTGGGCCATTTTCAAGAATGTAGGGCCTCGTGCTGGTGAGTAGTAATGTGGAACTGACTTGATCTTTGTTTTGGCTGCCAAATACCCATGACATTTGTAACCCCCTTATAGGTTTCCCAGCCATCCCCCGAACCCTTCATAACATTCAGGTTTCTGCAGCTAGGGTCTTTTCTCCACTTGACGCTCTGAACACTCCCAGAGCTCGATTGCCCTCAAGAGTCCCAGTTAGACAGAATCTGAGCTCCAAGTTTCCCTGGTGCCCATTTCATCTCCTGCCCTTGCCGTGAAAGTTCAAGGGACTCAGGTGGATCCTCCATGGTTTCCCTCCAGCCTGGGCATGACCAGGCCTCTTCCTTCCCCACCTGCTAGGTAGGGTTTCCTGACCCTTTCTTTCCATTCTCACACTCTTCACACCCCAGTTAACTCTCATAAAGACAAGAGTTTTCTTGTATGCTTAACTTTTTTTTTTTTTTCCTGACTGCATACAAAAGGGAAGAAACCCTGATTCTAGCTCTTAATCCAAAATGATTCTGACCAGACTGTCAGGAAAGGGGAATGACATGATGGGGGTTGGGAGTGGGTGTGTACATCTTCTTTATTCATCCGTTGATGGATACTTAGGTGGTTTTCATGTTGTAACAATTATTAATAATGCTACTGTCAACATCGGGGTGCATGTATCTCTTCAAATGAGTGTTTTTGTTTTTTTTCAGATATATACCCATGAGTAGAACTGCTGGTTCATATGGTGTTCTATTTTTAGAGTTTTAGAGAAAACTTCGTACTATTTTTCACAGCAGCTACACCAATTTACTTTCCCACCAATAGTTTCAGAGGGTTCCCTTTTTCCCATATCCTTATCCTTGCCAACATTTGTTATTTATATTCAGATGATAGCCTCTCTGACAGGTGAGAGGTGATATCCACGTTCCTGTTGCCCATCTGCAGTCCCTCCTTGGAAACCTGTCTATTCAGTTCTTCTGCTCATTTAAAAATGGGATTGTTGGTTCTTTGATGTTGAATTTTATGAGCTGTTTATATATGCTGGCTGTGTATATGTGTTAAGTCACTGCAGCCGTGTCCGACTCTTTTTGATCCCATAGACTGTAGCCCGCCAGCCCGCCAGGCTCCTCTGTCCATGGGATTCTCCAAGCAAGAATACTGGAGTCGGTAGCCATGTCTTTCTCCAGGAGATCTTCCCGAGCCAGGGATCGAACCCACATCACTTGCGGCTCCTGCATTGCAGGTGGATTCTTTATCACTGTGTCACTGGGGAAGTCCATATATGTTGGTTACTACCCCCTTATTGGTCATATCATTTGCATATATTTTCTCCCATTCAGCAGCTTGTCTTTTCATTTTGTCAGTGGTTTCCTTTGCTTTGCAGAAGCTTTTACATTTCATCAGGTCCCATTTGTTTATTTTTGCTTTTATTTCCTTTGTTTTAGGAGATAGATTTCCCCAAAATATTGCTCCAGTTTATGTCAAAGAGTGTTGTGCCTATGTTTTCCTCTAGGAGTTTTATGGTATCCAATCTTACATTTAGGTCTTTAATTCATTTTGAGTTTATTTTTGTATGTGGTGTTAGAGAATGTTCTAATTCCATTCTTTTACATGCAGCTGTCTAGTTTCCCAGCACCACTTACTGAAGAGACTGTCTTTTCTTCATTGTATATTCTTGCCTCCTTTGTCATAGATTAATTGACCTTAAGTGCACATGGGTTTATTTATGGACTCCCCCATGAATTTTTAATACCTGAGATACATTCCAAATGTTAGTGTACTGTGTGTATATCTGTGCTTTTTTGGTATAAAAGTACACTTTTATGTGTAAAGCACAGACAGACATACAGCACACTAACACTCTCCCCAGATAACTATTTCATCCCTCTGGAACTCTTACCAACCCTGCTGAAAACATATGCTCTAGAACCAGATCGAGACAAGGCAAGTAGTTAATTTAGGAGATGAGGAAGCCTCAGTGAAGGGAACAGTGAGACAGGAAGGAAGCCAGGAGAGTATGAATTAGAGCAGGTTCCTGCTGGCCTTTCACCTACCAGGGGTGCTCTGGGGGTCAGGGTGCAAGCCTCACTTCCAGGATATCTTGCCTGAGCGGCCAGGTATATACCCAACCACTTTCATCAGTTGTTGGCTGTGGATAGTTCCCAACCACATCCTTGCTGAAGGATGTTAATTCTCCAGCAATTTAATTTTGCCCCTTGCTCTGGCAGAATGGCCATAGGACATAGAAAGTCTCCAGGCAGAGTCACGTGTGGGGCAGCACCACAGTCATCTGGGTGCTCATCCAGGGCACTAAAATCCTAAGTGCTGGTGGGCTCTGGGCTGGGCACTGACATCTGCTCTGTTACTTATTTATTTAATTTTGGAGAGACTTTATTTTCTAGAACAGTTTTTGGCTCACAGCAAAATGGAATGGAAAGTACAGAGAATTCTCATATACTCCCTGCCCTCCACACGTATGTAACCTCATTCATTATCAATATCCACCAGCAGAGTGGTCCATTTGTTACAATCAGTAAACCCACACTGGCACATCGTTACTGTCCAAAATTCATAGTTTGCCTTACATAGTTATAGACATTACACATGTTAATTTACATGGTTCACTCTTGGTGTCATATGTCCCCTGGGTTTTGACAAATATGCAGTGATACAAACCTAGCATTATAATACCATACAGAATAGCTTCATTTCCCTAAAAGTCCTCTTTGCTCTGCCTATTTCATCCCTCCCTCCCTGTTGCATCATTTTTTGTTTCCTTCTAGTTCAAGTTACCATGTTACACAATTTGTACATAGTTATAATCACAGTCATGGTGGGGGTATAATTTTGTACTGTGCTTTCTTTCAATTGAAGTATTTTTTTCTGGTTGGTAATTTTTTATAATTATACATTTTAAAGACTGCATAATTTTGTTTCATATGCATATACTGTAACTCCCATGACTTATTTTTAGCATGTCTTTTATTTCCATTTTTCCTGCTATTATAAATAAATAAATAAATTGCTAGAAAGACAAAACTAGAAGACATTCACTAAAACACAGCAAAATGTTAATAGTGGTTTTCTGTATGTGATAGAATTCTAGGCAATATTTTTTGTTCTGTCCATTTGTCTATAATTGTTTTTATAACAGGAAAAACAGCACGTTTATGTATTAATTGACTAGGCCAAACCTAGTTGTTCAATCAAATGCTAAGCTTATTGCTGTGAAAGTATTTTCTAGATGTGCTTAACATCTAACAATTGGTTAACTTTCTGTACAGGAGATTATCCTCAACAACCTGGATATACCTGATGCAATCAGCTGAAAGACCTTAGGAGCAAAACTGAGGTTTGTGTGAAGAAGGAATTCTGCCTTGGACTGCAGCCTCGGCTCCTGCCTGAGATTCCAGCCTGCCCTTCCTGACAGTTTGCCCTATGTATTTTGGACTTGCCTAGCCAGGTCTCATAGTCACAGAGGCCAATTCCTGCCTATAAAAGTATTCCCTTTGATCATTACCTTAATGGTCCAATAATCTCTCACTCTCCGTTACCCCTTCTTCAAAAAAAGACACAGCAGAGAACATCTTAAGGCATATAGATAAACCCCCTTATTTGTACTTTTTGTCATCCCAGTATTGAGATTTCTGGCTGTGGCATGAACGTATTTTAAATAACATACACAGTCTTTATTATGAATCCCAAATAATTGGTATAATGAACCCAGGAGTCAAATTTTAAAATGAGCCAGATGGTCATGTAATGAGGTGTTGATCTAAAATGGGTCCTGAAACATCTCTAGAAATGTAATAAGATGGAAAAAATTGTGTTCACCAGGAGCCCTCTCAAGGAGATTGCTGTGTGTGATTAGAAGAAATAATTTGTTAAGTTGCTTTGGCTGGGGCCAATGAGACTTCCAAAGAGAGTGATCAAAGAGAAGGTGATGGTCCCTAAATTGCCCTCTAAAAGTTGTGGTAGTTCCAGTTGATTGTCAGAACCTTTTGTGGGCTGCAGTGTGTTAGTCTGAACCAGAGCTGAACTGAAAGGTGAGGCATAGTTCTGTTTCAGTAGGCACCAGACCCCCATGAATTCCTTGGTCTATTCTTTAAGAAATTTGGACAAATATTTAAACAAATGTTTGCTGAACAGAGTGCCAAAAAGTCTGCTTGAGTTGTCCACTTATCTGGGCCACTGTTATGGACTTCAAGTTGAAACTTGAATTAAGTTGATAAACCACACTCAGTATATGCTTATTGCCTTGGAATGACAGGGGCAAATGATATGAAATTTTTAGGGTTTAGAGAAGAGAGAGTTGTGCAGAAGTGGTGCTATGATGAGCCTGAATCCCAGAATATTCCATAAAAGATATGGGGTTTCAAGAACTGTTTTCCATTTATTCAAGAAATATATTTCAAGTACCAGGCACCAGGCATTATACTAAGAGCTATGGGTACAGAAGTAAGAGACACAGTGATGGACACTCCTCCCAATGGAGTCTGGGGGTAAATCAGGCAGGAACTTCATGACGATTACACACATAATTATTTCACAGTAAGCCTAGTGAAACAAGCACACGTGATGCCATGAGACATACAATGAGTGAACAGATTTGGATGAGTCAGAAAGGCGGAGGCAGCTTTGCAGAAGCAGGAGGTGTTTTGGTAGGACTGACAGATGGAGATGACTTTTCTTAAGGTGCACCAGAGTCCCTGAATTAGAAGTGAGAGAGAGAGAAAAAAAAATGTTGTGTGTGTGTGTGTGTGTGTG
>SJYA01001466.1:49781-119857 GCA_006410615.1 Neotragus moschatus
TTTTTTTTTTTTTTCCTGACTGCATACAAAAGGGAAGAAACCCTGATTCTAGCTCTTAATCCAAAATGATTCTGACCAGACTGTCAGGAAAGGGGAATGACATGATGGTGGTTGGGAGTGGGTGTGTACATCTTCTTTATTCATCCGTTGATGGATACTTAGGTGGTTTTCATGTTGTAACAATTATTAATAATGCTACTGTCAACATCGGGGTGCATGTATCTCTTCAAATGAGTGTTTTTGTTTTTTTTCAGATATATACCCATGAGTAGAACTGCTGGTTCATATGGTGTTCTATTTTTAGAGTTTTAGAGAAAACTTCGTACTATTTTTCACAGCAGCTACACCAATTTACTTTCCCACCAATAGTTTCAGAGGGTTCCCTTTTTCCCATATCCTTATCCTTGCCAACATTTGTTATTTATATTCAGATGATAGCCTCTCTGACAGGTGAGAGGTGATATCCACGTTCCTGTTGCCCATCTGCAGTCCCTCCTTGGAAACCTGTCTATTCAGTTCTTCTGCTCATTTAAAAATGGGATTGTTGGTTCTTTGATGTTGAATTTTATGAGCTGTTTATATATGCTGGCTGTGTATATGTGTTAAGTCACTGCAGCCGTGTCCGACTCTTTTTGATCCCATAGACTGTAGCCCGCCAGCCCGCCAGGCTCCTCTGTCCATGGGATTCTCCAAGCAAGAATACTGGAGTCGGTAGCCATGTCTTTCTCCAGGAGATCTTCCCGAGCCAGGGATCGAACCCACATCACTTGCGGCTCCTGCATTGCAGGTGGATTCTTTATCACTGTGTCACTGGGGAAGTCCATATATGTTGGTTACTACCCCCTTATTGGTCATATCATTTGCATATATTTTCTCCCATTCAGCAGCTTGTCTTTTCATTTTGTCAGTGGTTTCCTTTGCTTTGCAGAAGCTTTTACATTTCATCAGGTCCCATTTGTTTATTTTTGCTTTTATTTCCTTTGTTTTAGGAGATAGATTTCCCCAAAATATTGCTCCAGTTTATGTCAAAGAGTGTTGTGCCTATGTTTTCCTCTAGGAGTTTTATGGTATCCAATCTTACATTTAGGTCTTTAATTCATTTTGAGTTTATTTTTGTATGTGGTGTTAGAGAATGTTCTAATTCCATTCTTTTACATGCAGCTGTCTAGTTTCCCAGCACCACTTACTGAAGAGACTGTCTTTTCTTCATTGTATATTCTTGCCTCCTTTGTCATAGATTAATTGACCTTAAGTGCACATGGGTTTATTTATGGACTCCCCCATGAATTTTTAATACCTGAGATACATTCCAAATGTTAGTGTACTGTGTGTATATCTGTGCTTTTTTGGTATAAAAGTACACTTTTATGTGTAAAGCACAGACAGACATACAGCACACTAACACTCTCCCCAGATAACTATTTCATCCCTCTGGAACTCTTACCAACCCTGCTGAAAACATATGCTCTAGAACCAGATCGAGACAAGGCAAGTAGTTAATTTAGGAGATGAGGAAGCCTCAGTGAAGGGAACAGTGAGACAGGAAGGAAGCCAGGAGAGTATGAATTAGAGCAGGTTCCTGCTGGCCTTTCACCTACCAGGGGTGCTCTGGGGGTCAGGGTGCAAGCCTCACTTCCAGGATATCTTGCCTGAGCGGCCAGGTATATACCCAACCACTTTCATCAGTTGTTGGCTGTGGATAGTTCCCAACCACATCCTTGCTGAAGGATGTTAATTCTCCAGCAATTTAATTTTGCCCCTTGCTCTGGCAGAATGGCCGTAGGACATAGAAAGTCTCCAGGCAGAGTCACGTGTGGGGCAGCACCACAGTCATCTGGGTGCTCATCCAGGGCACTAAAATCCTAAGTGCTGGTGGGCTCTGGGCTGGGCACTGACATCTGCTCTGTTACTTATTTATTTAATTTTGGAGAGACTTTATTTTCTAGAACAGTTTTTGGCTCACAGCAAAATGGAATGGAAAGTACAGAGAATTCTCATATACTCCCTGCCCTCCACACGTATGTAACCTCATTCATTATCAATATCCACCAGCAGAGTGGTCCATTTGTTACAATCAGTAAACCCACACTGGCACATCGTTACTGTCCAAAATTCATAGTTTGCCTTACATAGTTATAGACATTACACATGTTAATTTACATGGTTCACTCTTGGTGTCATATGTCCCCTGGGTTTTGACAAATATGCAGTGATACAAACCTAGCATTATAATACCATACAGAATAGCTTCATTTCCCTAAAAGTCCTCTTTGCTCTGCCTATTTCATCCCTCCCTCCCTGTTGCATCATTTTTTGTTTCCTTCTAGTTCAAGTTACCATGTTACACAATTTGTACATAGTTATAATCACAGTCATGGTGGGGGTATAATTTTGTACTGTGCTTTCTTTCAATTGAAGTATTTTTTTCTGGTTGGTAATTTTTTATAATTATACATTTTAAAGACTGCATAATTTTGTTTCATATGCATATACTGTAACTCCCATGACTTATTTTTAGCATGTCTTTTATTTCCATTTTTCCTGCTATTATAAATAAATAAATAAATTGCTAGAAAGACAAAACTAGAAGACATTCACTAAAACACAGCAAAATGTTAATAGTGGTTTTCTGTATGTGATAGAATTCTAGGCAATATTTTTTGTTCTGTCCATTTGTCTATAATTGTTTTTATAACAGGAAAAACAGCACGTTTATGTATTAATTGACTAGGCCAAACCTAGTTGTTCAATCAAATGCTAAGCTTATTGCTGTGAAAGTATTTTCTAGATGTGCTTAACATCTAACAATTGGTTAACTTTCTGTACAGGAGATTATCCTCAACAACCTGGATATACCTGATGCAATCAGCTGAAAGACCTTAGGAGCAAAACTGAGGTTTGTGTGAAGAAGGAATTCTGCCTTGGACTGCAGCCTCGGCTCCTGCCTGAGATTCCAGCCTGCCCTTCCTGACAGTTTGCCCTATGTATTTTGGACTTGCCTAGCCAGGTCTCATAGTCACAGAGGCCAATTCCTGCCTATAAAAGTATTCCCTTTGATCATTACCTTAATGGTCCAATAATCTCTCACTCTCCGTTACCCCTTCTTCAAAAAAAGACACAGCAGAGAACATCTTAAGGCATATAGATAAACCCCCTTATTTGTACTTTTTGTCATCCCAGTATTGAGATTTCTGGCTGTGGCATGAACGTATTTTAAATAACATACACAGTCTTTATTATGAATCCCAAATAATTGGTATAATGAACCCAGGAGTCAAATTTTAAAATGAGCCAGATGGTCATGTAATGAGGTGTTGATCTAAAATGGGTCCTGAAACATCTCTAGAAATGTAATAAGATGGAAAAAATTGTGTTCACCAGGAGCCCTCTCAAGGAGATTGCTGTGTGTGATTAGAAGAAATAATTTGTTAAGTTGCTTTGGCTGGGGCCAATGAGACTTCCAAAGAGAGTGATCAAAGAGAAGGTGATGGTCCCTAAATTGCCCTCTAAAAGTTGTGGTAGTTCCAGTTGATTGTCAGAACCTTTTGTGGGCTGCAGTGTGTTAGTCTGAACCAGAGCTGAACTGAAAGGTGAGGCATAGTTCTGTTTCAGTAGGCACCAGACCCCCATGAATTCCTTGGTCTATTCTTTAAGAAATTTGGACAAATATTTAAACAAATGTTTGCTGAACAGAGTGCCAAAAAGTCTGCTTGAGTTGTCCACTTATCTGGGCCACTGTTATGGACTTCAAGTTGAAACTTGAATTAAGTTGATAAACCACACTCAGTATATGCTTATTGCCTTGGAATGACAGGGGCAAATGATATGAAATTTTTAGGGTTTAGAGAAGAGAGAGTTGTGCAGAAGTGGTGCTATGATGAGCCTGAATCCCAGAATATTCCATAAAAGATATGGGGTTTCAAGAACTGTTTTCCATTTATTCAAGAAATATATTTCAAGTACCAGGCACCAGGCATTATACTAAGAGCTATGGGTACAGAAGTAAGAGACACAGTGATGGACACTCCTCCCAATGGAGTCTGGGGGTAAATCAGGCAGGAACTTCATGACGATTACACACATAATTATTTCACAGTAAGCCTAGTGAAACAAGCACACGTGATGCCATGAGACATACAATGAGTGAACAGATTTGGATGAGTCAGAAAGGCGGAGGCAGCTTTGCAGAAGCAGGAGGTGTTTTGGTAGGACTGACAGATGGAGATGACTTTTCTTAAGGTGCACCAGAGTCCCTGAATTAGAAGTGAGAGAGAGAGAAAAAAAAATGTTGTGTGTGTGTGTGTGTGTGTGNTGCAGTCCATGGGGTTGCAAAGAGTTGGACACAACTGAGCGACTGAATTGAAGTGAAGGAAAAATTGCCTAGGTGCCCTATGTGACAAGCACTATAGTAGGCGCTTTATCTAAAATTTCTCATTCATTCCAAGATGACATCGCTACCCCAAAGGAAAAAAGGAGGGAACCTCAGTCTAGAGATTTTTAAGAACTTACTCAAAGTCATAGACCCTAATACAAAAGCTAGATGTTTGCTGTAACTACAATGGATGTAAGAATAGAATCAATAATTTTGGGAAGAAGTCAACTATGAATTGAATACTTATACTGCATGTAACCCATCCCTGTAGTATGTTTTGGAATTAACATTTATCTGTAACTTACTGAGATTTCCATTCCTTTGATCCAAGAGCATTCAGAGAAGAACAAGTAATTAACAAAAACAAATGGTTGGATGAGATGTTTTTAACTTTGCTTTCAGACTTTTGTTGACAAGGTACCTTCTGTTCTATTATTTCTAATTTTTTTGCCTTAACTGTAACTCTTAACTAGATTTTTTTTTTAATGTTTTTGGCCCTTAATTTATTTTAAACAGAGTAAACTCTATAAAAGTGAAAGTCATTCATTAATGTCTGACTCTTTGTGACGTTATGGACTGTCGCCTGCCAGGCTCCTCTGTCCATGGGATTCTCCAGTCAAGAAAACTGGTCCTGATCCAGGGATCAAACCTGGGTCTCATGCATTACAGGCAGATTATTTACCATCTGAGCCACCTGGGAAGCCCAAAACTCTATGAATGTCTCTCTAATCAAAGAGAGCCTTGGGTTTTTGTCTTGCTGAATCTACTAAGATCTGACCAGGGTGAGCTGGGGATAGTTGGTATGTTAGATGGGCTTTGACAAGTTGGGAGATATGCTTTGACATTTCTGGGAAGCCCACTGCTCTACATTTTTAGGGCTCTTGTCTGTCTGCTGTAAATAATTATCCTGGGCTTCAAAGTTTATCCTCAGCCTATTCTTGTGAATTAGGAATACCAGTAAAAGTTTTTGACTGCAAATAACACACTGACTCTGGTTAACTTAAGCACAGAAGGAATTCACTAGAAGGCTATCAGGGAGCTCTGAGAGTGGACTGCAAGCCCAGCTGACAAACAAGTAGAAACCAAGGTTTATAAGAAGNTAAATAATTATCCTGGGCTTCAAAGTTTATCCTCAGCCTATTCTTGTGAATTAGGAATACCAGTAAAAGTTTTTGACTGCAAATAACACACTGACTCTGGTTAACTTAAGCACAGAAGGAATTCACTAGAAGGCTATCAGGGAGCTCTGAGAGTGGACTGCAAGCCCAGCTGACAAACAAGTAGAAACCAAGGTTTATAAGAAGGCCAGATACCACCCTGGCACTATCACCACTTCTACAAAGATGGGTTCCAAACTCTCCTTCCATCTCTGAGTCACTTGCTCCAGATTAAAAATTCCAGGTGGAATTCTGCCATACCTGATGGGCCAAGCTTAGGTTAGATGTCAATGCCTCAGCTGCTGCTACCAAGAGTAAGCGGGTGTATTTTGGATTTCCATAGTACAAGGCACAGCTAGAAGTACAGTGAGGTACAAAATTGAAGGAGCCATTCACTCTCAAGGTCTTCAGGTCTCAAACAATTAACAATTTTCAGCAAGAATAAATTTTAATTTTAGAGATCTTCAAATTCAGCCAAATCTATTTCATGGATGAACTGAAATTTGCACGTAAAAATACTACACCATGCAGCTTACAATCTGTTTCATTGTCTTAAATTTTAGACACAAATGAAAGCTCTGTGTGGTCAAATAGAATTGAAGTCATGCATTTTTCTGTTTCTTTGTCTAGGCAACCGTTCTGCTATCTTTGCTTATTTCCAATCTGTTTAAATGTAGGAATGTGTTGTATCACAGTAATTAAGGATGCAAGATGTGCGGAAAAGGGACCTTGCATGATTTTGGACTGTCACAAACATACTTTCCAAAGAACACCTGTGGCTGAGTCCACCTGTGTCATGAGCCACAACAACAGAAACAATTATTCAGAACTTGTCAGAGAAGTGTTTTATTATCGACACTGTTTAAATTGTCAGCATTGGTGACAAGAAGCAGCAGACTGGCTTGTTTTCAGTTTTATTATTGTTTCTATGTTCTCTGTAGTAGTGTATCTCCCAACTGCCTGCACCCTCTCTCTCCCATCACCCCACCATTGTATACCACTGCGTGGACCATCACACAGGAAGCTGGTCATAGAAGCTGACTCAGGAGAGGAACAATGGATACAGTGGAGGGGAAGGAGACCTGATTTGTACCAGGTCCATATATTATTAATAACTATCCCAAAGACAAAGATAAAACAAGATGATTTCATAGGGCTGTCTTGGCTCCAGTCCCTTCTTAAGCTGAAGCCCAGTGGGTATGAACCAGCTGGCAGGCTGCGAGCCCGGAACTGTGTGGTCCAGTTGGCTGCCCCCAGCTCAGCGCTGGCAGCTACCTCCGAGGTGGATGCCTGTGGCCCTGCAGGCAACGAGGGCAGAGAGATTGTCTGTTCAGTTCACAGGCAATGCGGCTGTGAGAAAGACAAGGAAAAATACACAGTCTGCCCAAGATGTGCCCTCATCTCTGAAAGATGGGATTCTACTGATCAAGATCAGATTCCTATCCCAGAAGCAGATCTTCTGCTAATTAGGCACGTTAGCTTTGTGCAAGGTCGGGTATAAAATAACTTTCATTTCGCTCATCTCAGAAGATGGGGCTGATGAGGGCAGGCGGATCTGGCCCTCATAACAAGAGCTATGATATTCAGTTCTTCAGGAAGACATTCCCAGTGCTGCAGCTGGATTCGACCCCAAACGGTGATTTTATAAAGAGTGTTCTTTTTTTTTTTTTTTTTTAATCTTTTCAACTTCATTAGAGAATACAAGAGTTGCCTGAACTTACCACTAACCCCAGACGAACAGACATAACGAATTCCCAGACGCACAGACTTGGCAATGACTGCTTCACCCCCGAAAGGTTGCTTTGCACTAAGCGTTTCTGACACTAATGTTCATGCTTAAGCAAACACATTACTTAGACAGAGAATGGCTGTCAGCCTGCCCAGGCTGCTCGGCACCATGGGAGTTGCAGCTGCACGGGGTCTCATTCAACCAGGCTTGGAGATCCAGTCCCAGAGATACATATAGAGACCCTCAGGTTCACACGCTTTTACACATCACACACAATTGGCATCAAACAGCTGACTTCAAGAACTTCCTAGGGACAGAGAGAAAACTTGACTGATTATTAATAAGCCTGAAATATGTGTGTCATTCTTTCTCTTTCTCTTTCCTTTTTTTTTTCTTTCTCTTTCCTTGACATGAAAATATCCACATTTGTGACAAAAAGATCCCGTTGAAGAATCAAAGGATTTCTAGAGAAAATTCTATTTGGGACCATTTCTTAATCTTTTCCACTGAAGTTGATTTCTTGGAGCATCTGTGTTCACATTAGCATTTCGGTCTGGGGCTATGAATTATGCTGTCAGAGGGAGTTTCAAACTGGGTTTGTTACCTGGATACCCACAAATATGCTTGGTCTGTTTGTATAAATCTGAAAAACCTTCCTTGTCCTTAGGAAACCAGGCCATTCTACATATTAGGAAGAGGACAGTGAGTCCAAGCTCCTGTCAGTGCTCTGGGCCATTAGGGGAACAGTGCCTGGATAAATAACTGAGGCACGGAGACCAATCCATTCTGGACTGAGTGGCTGTATTCCATTCACAAGGAGGTAGACTTCTCTGCCTGGAGAAATAGGATTGAGTGTGCCATTAGACATGCCTAAGGACAAGCTTAAGACTAAGTCATGTCTGCTTACAATCACAGTCTTCGCTACTAAGAAGTTCCTCCACGTGGTGCACACAATGCCAGAAAACAGCCCAGCTGTTTCCCAAGACGCAGGGACCAAAGGAGACAGGCGCAAAGCAGGCACCAGAGGGATGACAGCATTATGTTATGTGAAAATCCTGGACCACCTGCACACTGAGCGGGCTACCAGGAGACTTGCTTAGAGATGACTCCACCCATTCTTCTCTCATCAGCTCAGACTCCAGCATGTGCTTCCGATGATGCCCCACATATGTCATCTTCACTCTCTTCATAGCCCACTTCCCCGCAGCCCAACTCCCGGAAGCCGCCTGGGAGTGAGGGTGATCACATTAAGCTCAGGACCACGGGAGGCACCAGACTCCCAGCAGCCTGGTGAAGAAGATGCCTCTGGGGGCTGCCGACCCGTAGATGCACGCCCCAGATGGCTGTTGTCAATCTCCATCACCCAAATCCCTCCGGGTTAAGGCCCCCGGGATCGACTCCCGTAAGAGGGAGGGAAGAAAGGCAGCCCACCCTGAGGGCAGCTGCTGGAGTGTCAGTTCCTTGCTGCTGGTGCCAGGCAGATGTTCTGCCGTCGCCGCTGCTCACTCCTTTCCTCCTTCTCTCACAGCAGCTTGATTTTCTCTAGTTCAGGGTGTCTTCAAGCGTGATCCAGGGTCACTGGCAGGAAGGTCATCTAGAGCGCCAGGTAACATGTAGGTTCAGAATCTCTGAGTGTGGGGCCCGTGCATTTGTTCTTTCAGCAGGCACTTCAGATGATTTTCATGCACATGGAAACTCAAGAACCTCTGGAGTTCTTTGGTCGCTGCATTTCTATTTTTTTTAATTGACTAATTAACTTTTAGTTTACCTTATTGAAGTATAATTGGTTTACAATGTTGTGCTAATTTCGGCTGTACAGCAAAGTGATTCAGTTTTATACATATATATACATGTATACACACACACATATATACATGTACATATATACATGTACATATACATGTACATACATGTATATACACACATATATGTGTGTGTATATACATGTATATATACATGTACATACATGTATATATACACGTATATATACATGTATATATATACATATATATATGTATATATATACACTCTTTTTCATGTTCTTTTCCGTTATTGCTTGTCACAGGATATTGAATATAGTTCCCTCNTCGTGCATTTGTTCTTTCAGCAGGCACTTCAGATGATTTTCATGCACATGAAAACTTAAGAACCTCTGGAGTTCTTTGGCCACTGCATTTCTATTTTTTTTTAATTGACTAATTAACTTTTAGTTTACCTTATTGAAGTATAATTGGCTTACAATGTTGTGCTAATTTCAGCTGTACAGCAAAGTGATTCAGTTTTATACATATATATACATATATATATATATACACTCTTTTTCATGTTCTTTTCCGTTATTGCTTGTCACAGGATATTGAATATAGTTCCCTCTGCTGTACAGGAGGATTTTGTGGCTCATCCAATCTATAAAGAATAGTTTGCATCTGTTGTCCTGAAACTTCCAATCCAACCTTGGCAATCACCAATTTGTTCTCTATGTCCATGGGTCTGTTTCTGCTTCATTGATAAGTCTGTGTCATACTTTAGATGCCATATATAAGTGATATCCGGAGAAAGCAATGGCACCCCACTCCGGTACTCTTGCTTGGAGAATCCCATGGACGGAGGGGCCTGGTGGGCTGCAGTCCATGGGGTTGCTAGGAGTCGGACACGACTNTATGTCCATGGATCTGTTTCTGCTTCATTGATAAGTCTGTGTCATACTTTAGATGCCATATATAAGTGATATCCGGAGAAAGCAATGGCACCCCACTCCAGTCTCTTGCTTGGAGAATCCCATGGATGGAGGGGCCTGGTGGGCTGCAGTCCATGGGGTTGCTAGGAGTCGGACACGACCGAGCAATTTCACTTTCACTTTTCACTTTCATGCACTGGAGAAGGAAATAGCAACCTGCTCCAGTGTTCTCGCCTGGAGAATCCCAGAGACGGAGGAGCCTGGTGGGCTGCCGTCTATGGGGTCACACAGAGTCTGACACGACTGAGGCGATTTAGCATCAGCAGCAGCATAAGTGATATCATATGGTATTTGTCTTTCTCTTTCTGATTAACTTCACTTAGTATGATAATCTCTAGGTCCACCCATGTTACTGTAAATGCCATTATGTCACTTTTTTATGGATGAGCAGTATTCCATTGTATATATGTTTATTTGGACGCCAGAAGAACTGAATAATCATTCATCAGTTTACATACCACTGTCATTATCCATTTAGTCTCTTTACTAAAGTATAATTGACATACAAAATACTGCTTATGTTTAAACCATACAATTTTTATAAGTTTTGGTATATATATATATAGACAGTGTGTATGTATATCACCACAATCAAGATAAACTAAACGTTTCCCATTCCCTTCTCCAACATGGGCACTGACCTGAACTTCTATGTATCTTTCCAATCTACCTCCACACATTAGACATATATTCTTAAAAATATTCTGTGTTGCCACTTCTGTGTGTGTGTGTGTGCTCTTACTTCACAAATATGGTTCTGTGCTATGGAATTCATTCTGCTTCTTACCTATTTTCTATCATTAGGCTTTGGCGACCCATCCTTATTACTCTATGCAAATCTCCTTTATTACCTCTCACTAGACTAGTGGCCCATCCTGTTTACGTTTATGCTTAATGAAGTCACTGCTTTATTAATAAACACTAGGTTGCCTCCAAGTCCTTGCTAACCCACACTCACACACACATGTTGGTGCACCGTGATGAACATCCTTAGCGTGTATCATTAAGGATTATGTGATCTTCGCATTCAAGTTTCACTGAATTGCATACTCAAGGCTGAGACTGCATCTTCTGCTTCTCCAGAACTAACTGCAGAGTGGGTCCACCAGTTCACACTCCACCAGCAGTGTACCTCGGCTGTTCTTGATAGTATCTAGCTTTCTGAGAAGTGACCTCATATTGATGCTTTAATTTGCATTTCTCTGATGGCTAGTGATGATGGGAATCTCTATAAACTTATTGGCCATTCAGAGGTTTCCCTTTCTATCAGTGAAATCCCCTCTTACCATGCACCAAATTCCAGTCAATAGCTAGGTCTATTTCTGGGTTCTCTATTCTGTTCCATTGATTAACTTGCCTTTTTTCCTTTTTAAAATCATGTCTTCATGATATACCTTAATATCTAGTATGGCATCTTTTTGTTTACTTTTTAAAATTAGCTGCTTGTGAATGTTTATTCTTCTATACACAGCTTAAAACCAGTTTTTCGAAGTCCCTCAAATTGTAGGAAGAGTATTTTACTGAAATTACATTGGATCTATAATTTGTAAAAAAAAAAATGATATTCTTAAAATACTAAACCATACCATATAATTGAAGCAACACACCATTTTTTTCAGGTCATTGTTTATGTTCATTCTTGGAATTTAATTTTTTTTTTTTTAAAAAAACACCTTGTGCATTATTAGATTATTTCCTAGACAATTAAGGAATTAAATTTTTCCCTTCCCAATTCCTCTGTTATTCTTATTTTTACTTGACTAGACTGTTCCTTCACCCCAGTCTTTTAACTTCTTATTATTTATGGCTTCTTGGTCTCTCTGCTCTCCTGGCTTCAGCCCTCATTCCTCTGCCTCTTCAGTTCTACTTCCTCATCCCATTCCATTGACCTGTAGCTACCTGGTCACCAGGTGTGACAATTTAGAAATTCTTTGTTCAGTGGGATTTAGAGGTGTTACCTAAAGCCAAGTTTGACATGTAGCCCAGGATGCCAATGAGGCTTATGTCTGAGGGTAAACTGTAACTTGTCTGGGGGTAGAAACAGGATCTTTGACCTGCTTACCCAGTTCTAGGTCATGGAATTGACATGAAATTGGATTTGTTTCATAGTGAATCAGAAAAAAAAATTTGGCTCCTACAATGTAAAATTCAAATCATACTCGCCTAAATAATGAAGGCGTTTATGATCTCACACAACAGGAAATCTGGAGGTAGTGCCACGCTTGGTAGAGAAGTTCAGTGAGGTCATGTTGGCCTTTCTTCAGGCCTTTCCTTCACAGTTGCAGGATAGTTGCCACGGTTCTAAACATAACAGTCTTACTTTACCACATCTAAGAAGTGAGAGGTTGGGGCTACAAGAGGCTAAAGAGAGCTCTCTCCTTATGCTTTTTTTCTCCTTCCATCAAGGACAGAAATCTTTCCCAGAAGCCCCCTAGAGATATCTTTCTAGTTCATTAGCCAGAACAACGTGGCAATCCACTGCTGGACAAATGGAATAAGATTGCCAGGATTCATCCAGATCAATTCATGATTTAGTCTCCACACTGGGCATTATGCCAACCAAACAAAATTAATGTTCTGGAAGCAGAAAACACATGGGGAATGGCCTTGGGTAGAAAACTAACAAAGGTTCATGGTGTGAATGAGAAAATATTTGCGGCAATATCATCCTTGTTCTTCAATCATAGGGACTTGAAGCTGGAGTTTCTCACTTATGGATTTAGCAATATTGATCAAGAACCTGTTACAGTGGGCACTGGAAATACCATGAGGAACAATTTAAGAACCTGTCATGCTATAATACTGTGTGGGAGGAAACATTAAATGAATGTTCCCATAAAAATATAAAGTTACCAATTTAGTGAAATGTTATGAAGGACAGGCACAGGGAACTAGGGGGGTAGATAAGGAGGAAACCTATTCTGAAGCAGCAATAATTCTTTTACATCTCAGTGAGAAGACATGCAGGTGCTGGGAAGATCAGGGGCCCAGCAGAAGCCTACCAGTGTCGCGAAAGGAGAAGAGTCTCAAGGCAAGTAGCTGGGGCTCTATAATTCAGTGGTGGGCTCCAGCCTGATGAGCCCTAATAGCCAGACAGAAACAAGGGCATGTGACTGCTTACCAGTCCAGGGAGCAGACTTGTTTAGCTATCTCACAGCAGAGATCAAAGGGAACTAAAGGAAGCTAGATGGATTTAAGGACCTTGTCTCTCCTCTCTGCCACAATGTCCCTGACCCACAGACCTCTCCTCAGGTATCCAGATACATCTTGGAGGAAAGAAGCAAAGGCCTAACATTTATTCCCAAAGAACTGAGATCTCGAAAGAAATATTCCAGGTAGTAAGTCTGTATAAAATGAATGGATTGGGAAAACACTTCTCAGAAGAAACTGTGAGGGAAACTAGAGCACATAACTAAAAATTAAACACATTTTTACTGCAACTGAGTTAGTGAGAGTATATCTGAATTCCTCAAAACAACATTGTGAGGAAAGTACTATTATTGACTCCATTCTGTAGACAAGGAAATTGAGGCTTAAATAAGATAAGTAACTTATCTAACCCTGGAGAAGGAAATGGCAACCCACTCCCGTATTCTTGCCTGGACAACTCCATGGACAAGGGAGCCTGGCAGGCTACAGTCCATGGGGTCACAAAGAGTCAGACACGACTGGGCAACTCTCACTCACTCACTCAACTTATCTAAGGACATGTAGTTAATAAGTGTCTGATCCTGAATTTGAACCCAGTGTGACTTCAAAAACTTCATGCTTTTAAACACCTGCACCTCTATAAGGTGCTAAGGGCAAAAATAAGGACCGATAAACTTTCAAGATTATGTGGAGAAGGAAAAGATGACTTCTAGAAATGAAGGACCCAAGAAAACTTACAGAAGACAAAGTGATTGATTCCACCTTATCATCACTGTTGTCCATCTTTCCCTTTTTAAAATCCACTGGTAGGGAGTGGTCAGTCCTTGCTGGCTAACTTCACATCTGAATCACTTGTGCGTTCCTGTCTGCTTTTCTCTGAGTGTTTCCATTCATGTGAGCCTGTCTTTTGGTAGCCCCCAGTACATTTGAGTTGAGTGCATGACATCATGTGTACTAAGTCATACAGACTTCAGATGACCTCTTCTTTTGGAAAGGATTTACCAGCCCCACATTGTCCAGATGGAATGGTAGCTAATCATGTTATTCCAATTAGGGATTTGCTGAGTCAAGTTTGAACTATAGCTCTGGTAAGTCTCAGTCTTCCACTGGTTCGTCTCTGACTTCCTGGACTTTCAACAAAAAGCCCATAGTATTCTGCAAGGCCCTATCCCCAGTGAGAAGGGGATAAACTCTAATTACAGTCTTACAGGACTGCTGAAAAAGTTCAGCTTTTCAGGGGCAGGTTTTCCACTTGCATTTTAAAACCCCTGCTCTGAACAGCCAGCCCCAGAATTAGGCAAAAGTTCTCAGAGGGAAACAGGCCGTATGCTTGAGGGCTTTCCAAGTATTTCACCAAAACTCTGCTGGTTTCCCTTGATCCTTTGCAGCCCTCTGCCAGATTGCACTGCATCCTCCCTTGGGATTCTCAGTTCAGTTCAGTTGCTCAGTTGTGTCTGACTCTTTGCGACTCCATGGACTGTAGCACGGCAGGCCTCCCTGTCCATCACCAATTAAGAAGAAGTGGCAAGAATACACAGAAGTATACAAAAAAGATCCTCAAAATCCAGATAATAATGATGGTGTGATCACTCACCAAGACTCAGACCTCCTGGAATGTGAAGTCAAGTGGGCTTTGGAAGCATCAAGCTGGGGGAGGTGATGGGATTCCAGTTGAGCTATTTCAAATCCTAAAAGATGATGCTGTGAAAGTGCTGCACTCAATATGCCAGCATGTTTGGAAAACTCAGCAGTGGCCACAGGACTGGAAAAGAAGAGTTTTCATTCCAATCCCAAAGATGCTCAAACTACCACACAATTGCTCTCATCTCACATGCTAGTAAAGTAATGCTCAACATTCTCCAAGCCAGGCTTCAGCAATACATGAACCGTGAACTTCCAGATGTTCAAGCTGGTTTTCGAAAAGGCAGAGGAACCAGAGATCAAATTGCCAACGTCTGCTGGATCATGGAAAAGGCAAGAGAGTTCCAGAAAAACATCTACTTCTGCTTTATTGACTATGCCAAANATTCTCCAAGCCAGGCTTCAGCAATACATGAACCGTGAACTTCCAGATGTTCAAGCTGGTTTTCGAAAAGGCAGAGGAACCAGAGATCAAATTGCCAACGTCTGCTGGATCATGGAAAAGGCAAGAGAGTTCCAGAAAAACATCTACTTCTGCTTTATTGACTATGCCAAAGCCTTTGACTGTGTGGATCACAACAAACTGGAAAATTCTGAAAGAGATGGGAATACCTGACCACCTGATCTGCCTCTTGAGAAATCTGTATGCAGGTCAGGAAACAACAGTTAGAACTGGACATGGAACAGCAGACTGATTCCAAATCAGGAAAGGAGTATGTCAAGGTTGTATATTGTCACCCTGCTTATTTAACTTCTATGCAGAGTACATCATGAGAAACCCTGGGCTGGAGGAAGCACAAGCTGGAATCAAGACTGCCGAGAGAAATATCAATAACCTCAGATATGCAGATGATACCACCCTTATGACAGAAAATTAAGAAGAACTAAAGAGCTTCTTAATGAAAGTGAAAGAGGAGAGTGAAAACATTAGCTTAAAATTCAGCATTCAGAAAACGAAGATCATGGCATCTGGTCCCATCATTTCATGGAAAATAGATGGGGAAATAATGGGAACAGTGACAGATTTTATTTTGGGGGGCTCCAAAATCGCTGCAGATAGTGACTGCAGTCATGAAATTAAAAGCTTCCTCCTTGAAATAAAAGTTATGATGAGCATAGACAGCATATTAGAAAGCAGAGATATTATTTTGCCGACAAAGATCTGTCTAGTCAAAGTTATGGTTTTTCCAGTAGTCATTTATGGGTGTGAGAGTTGGACTATAAGCTGAGTGGCAAATTGATGCTTTTGAATTGTGGTGTTGGAGAAGGCTCTTGAGAGTCCCTTGTGCTGCAGAGAGATCCAACCAGTCTATCCTAAAGGAAATCAGTCCTGAATATTCACTGGAAGGACTGATGTTGAAGCTGAAATTCCAGTACTTTGGGCATCTGATACAAAGAGCTGACTCATTTGAAAAGACCCTGGTACTGGGAAAGATTGAAGGTGGGAGAAGGGGATGACAGAGGATGAGATAGTTAGATGGCATCACTGACTCAATGGACGTGAGTTGGGATTCTCAGCCTCCTGCAAAAGCCCTGAGCATAAAAATGTATGAAGAGGCAGCTCTTTCTTCTCATTTCCCCCTTTCCAGTACCTGAGCTTTTCCAGTTTTCCTTACTTCAGTAGCTCTCTGCTTCCTTCAAAGAGATCATTTCTGTATTTCATTTATTTGCCTTTTCTAACTGTTCTATTGGGAGTACTGTTCTGCTGATGGCAATTCCATCCACCCAGGAGAGGAAGCAATTGAGACAGAAAGGGTGGATGGGTTGGAATATGGGAAGTAACCTGCTCCAAAGAGCAGCAATGAACTTCCTGTCACCAAATCCACTGTTTTGTTACTTTATCCTTAACCTCATTGATCTTTCTGTATTATCTGGCTCCTTCTCAGAGACTCTGAACTCTTCACCTTTTATTTTTCCATTGCTGCCCAGGTGGCACCAGTGGTAAAGAACCTGCCTGCCAGTGCAGGAGACTTAAGAGATGCGGGTTCGATCCCTGGTTCAGGAAGATCCCTTGGAGAAGGAAATGGCAACCCACTCCAGTAATCTTGCCTGGAGAATCCCATGGACAGAGGAGCCTAGCAGGCTACAGTCCATGGGGTTGCACAGAGTTGGACATGACTCAAGCAACTTCGCCTGGCAGGGCAGTTTCTCCTCCAGATCCTGCTTCCCTTTTCTTTGTGTAACACAAGTGTCAGCAGTCCTCACTCTTTTTCATCTACATACTCTTTCCTGCAGATCAATATTCTCTGGACTTCAGCAGCCACCTCTGTGGTGACAACTCCTGATTGTACGCTAAGAGCCCTGCCTTGACTCTGAAACTCCAGTCTTACTGAAATAGCCACTTAGCTATAACCCCCTGGATGAGAGGAAGGATTAATGATGGGGGCAGGGAGAAAGGGGAGCAATGTGCAATATCTCCTTAAAAGGGAAGAAGAGGCACAAATGACCCGAAAAGCAGGGGCAGTATCTGTCTGGGAAAGTAGAAACACTGATACGAAGAATGCGAGAGAGGCTTAGAGGAGAAATTGTATAGAGACAATTTTCTTCAGAGCAGTTTTAGAGTCATAGCAAAATTGACAGGAAGGTACAGGGATTTCCCATGCATTTCCTGCCCTGGCATATGCTTAGCTTCTTCCATTATCAACATGTCCCACCAGAGTGGTACGTTGTTATACCTGGTGAACCACACTGACACATCATAGAGACCAAAGTTTACATTAGAATTCATTCTTGGTGTACATTCTATGGGCTTGAACGAATGTATGATAACATGTATCTGTCATTATAGTATCACTGCCCTGGAAGTCCTCTGTGCTTCTCCTATTTATTTCTCCCCTCCCATCCCCTCCCCAGACTCTTAGCAACCAGTGATCTTTTTACTATCTCTGTAGTTCTGCTTTTCCAGAATGCCATACAACTAGAATCACACTACATGTAGCCTTTTCACATTGGCTTCTTTCACTTAGTAATATGCATTTAAGATTCCTCCATGTCTTTTCACAGCTTGATAACTCATTTCTTCTCAGTGCTGAATAATATTCCATTGTCTGGATGTACCATCGTTTATTTACCTATTCACCTACGAAAGCACATCTTGGTGGCTTCCAGGTTTTGGCAGTCATGGATAAAGCTGCTATAAACATCTGTGTGCAGTTTCTGTGTGGATAGAAGCTTTTAACTCCTTTGGGTAAATGCCAGAGTGAGAAATTGCTAGATCACATGATAAATTATGTTTAGTAAGAAAACCACCAGATTGCCAAAGTAGCTGTACCATTTTGCATTTCCACTAGCAATGTGTAAGAGTGCTTGTTGCTCTAATCCTTGCCAGTATTTGGTTTTGTCAGTGTTCTGAATTTTGGCCATTTGAATAGATGTGAAGCGCTATCTCAATTATTGCTTTAATTTGCATTTCCCTGATGATAAATGATGTGGGGTTCCTTTCCATATATCTATTTGCTATCCGTATATCTTTGTTGGTCAGGAATCTGTTAAGGTCTTTGGCCCATTTTAAAGACTTTTTTGTGTGAGCCATTTTTAAAGTCTTTATTTATTACAGTATTGCTTCTGTTGTTTACGTTCTGGTTTTTTGGCCATGAGGCCCATGGGATCTTAGCTCCCTGACCAGGGATTGAATTCACCCCTCCTGCATTAGAAATCTAGGTCTTAACCACTGGACCACCAAGTAAGTCCCTTTGGCCCATTTTAAAAGTCAGACTGTTTCTTCATTGTCTGTATACTTTGGACAATAGTCCTTTATTTGGTATTTTTGCAAATATTTCTCCTATTTGTGGCTTGCTTTTTCAAAGTCTTGCCATTATCTTTTGCAGAAGTTTTTAACTTTAGTGAAGTCTGGATTACCAATTATCTCTTTCATGGATTACGGCTTTGGTGTTATACCTAGAAAGTTATTGTCAAGTCATGCTCAAGGATATCTAGGTTTTCCCCATGTTATCTTCTAGCTGTGAATTTTACATTTTGGTCCATGATACATTTTGAATTAATTTTTGCGAAGGGCCTAAGACCTATGTTTAGAATCCTTTTTTTTGGTGTGTGGGTGTCCGGTTGTTCATTATGGAAAGGAACGTTTTTGCTGGATTTTGTATTGCCTTTGTCAAAGATCAGTTGACTAGATCTATGTGGGTCTATTTTTGGGCTGTCTATTCGCTCCTCAGTCCTACAGTGTTTTGACAACTGTAGCTTTACAGTGAGCCCTGAAGTCAGGTAGCGCTGCTCCTCTAATTTTCTTCTTTTCCTCCAATATTGCACTGACTATTTCGAGTCTTTTGTCTTTTCCAGTGTGTCAATATCTACAAAATAGCTTGCTGGGATTTTTATTGGGGTTGAGCCCAATCTATCGATCAAGTGAGGTCTTACATCTAGACTATGTTGAGTCTTCTTATTTGTGAACATGGAGTTTCCATGTTATTTACTCCATGTTATTTAGTTCTTTGATTTCACTCATCAGAGTTTTGCAAATTTCCTCATAAAGATCACGCACATATTTTGTTAGAGTTATAGCTAAATATTTAACTTTGGGGGTTGTTAATGTATGTGGCATTGTGTTTTAAATTTCAAATTCCACTTGCTCATTGCTTGTATATATATATAGGAAGGAAACTGACTTTTTTGTATATTAACCTTAAATACTGCAACATTGCTATAATCACTTACTAGCTCTAGGCTCTGGGAGTTTTTGTTGTTGTTGTTGTTACTGATGATTCATGTTTTCTACATAGATGCTCATGTTGTGAATAAAGACAATTTTATTTAATTCTTCCCCTATCTGGATACCTTTGGTTCCCTTTCCTCATCTTACTGTATTAGTAAGGGCTTCCAGCATGGTGCTGAAAAGGAGTGGTGAGAGGGGACATTCTTGCCTTTTTCCTGATCTTGGTTGGGAAGTTATTAGTTTTTTATCATAAGTATCATATGACATTAGTTGTTGGTTTTTTGTAGATATTCTTTATCAAGTTGAGGAAGCTCTCTATTCCTAGTTCACTGGGGACTTCTGTCATGACAAAGTATAATATTAAAGCAAAAAGAGGGAGAAAAGTAAAGGGAAGAAAATAATGAAAATGCAATTTTCCAGTGATTTTTAAGAGACTGATATGAAATCATTGGGGCTTCCCAGGTGGCACTAGTAGTAAAGAACCCACTTGCCAATGCAGAAGACATACAAGAAGGGGGTCTGATCCTTGGGTCGGGAAGATCCCCTGGAGGAGGGCATAGCAACCCACTCCAGTATTCTTGCCTGGAGAGTCCCATGGATAGAGGAGCCTGGAGGGCCACAGTCCACAGTGGCAGACACGACTGAAGTGACTGAACATGCACACATGAAATTATAAGATTTATAAAGATTTTGAGGACCGTTGTTACAAAGGAAAAGTTCATTTTAACTTATAATATGTGAATATCTTGAAAGTATAGATTAGTATTTAGGTGTATAGATTAGTATTAGTATATAGGTCAGTATTTCAAATTAGTAAAGAAAAATTATTTAATAAATAGTGTTGGAATAAAACTATTTAATAAAATGTGTTGGAATAATTGGTTACATATCTGGGAAAAACGTATTCACATCTAAAATTTCAGACCAGGATAAATTTCAGAGAGATCAAATATTTAAAAGTAAAAAATAAATCATCAGTTTACAAAAATAAGCCAAGTTATTTTTTACAATCTTATTCTGGGAAAGCCTGACAGAAAACACAGAAGCCATAAAATAAAAGGATTTCTAAGTACCAATAGTTAAAAAACAAAGAACAAATTGGAAAAATTGGGGCAACCAAAATCACAAATAAATCACTAGCTGCTCTACTGTATAAAAAGCTCTTGCTGCTAAGTCACTTCAGTCGTGTCCAACTCTGTGTGACCTCATAGGTGGCAGCCCACTAGGCTTCCCCATCCCTGGGATTCTCCAGGCAAGAACACTGGAGTGGGTTGCCATTTCCTTCTCCAATGCATGAAAGTGAAAAGTGAAAGGGAAGTCAATCAGTCCTATCCGACTCTTAGTGACCCCATGGACTGCAGCCTACCAGGCTCCTCTGTCCATGGGATTTTCCAGGCAAGAGTACTGGAGTGGGGTGCCATTGCCTTCCCTGAAAAAAGCTCTTAAGAATCAATAAATATTAAAAAATCAAAAATAAAGATCAATAGCATACTAGATACAAAATGGCTAAGAGTATAAAGGATTTATAGAACTGAAGTACAAATTGCCCTTCAATATATAAAAAGATTCTCAATCTTACTCATAAGAGAATTACAAATTAAAACTATACTGAGACACCAATGTTCAATTATCACAAAGTTGATAACACATTATATTAGCAAAGATGTGAGACAGGCACTTTCAACATTACTGGGAGGGCTTTAAATTGGTACCATCTCTAAAAGGGGAAATTTAGCAATTAAAAAAATACAAATACTCATCTTCTTGTATCTCATATTTCCTCTTCTAGGACTTTATTCTTAATATAAATTTGCTGATGTGTAAAATAATATATTAACTTCAGCATTGTATGTGATGACAAAATCTGGACAAAAACTGGAAATAGAACTGTCGTATGACCCAGCATTCCCACTGCTGAGTATACACACCAAGGAAATGAGAATTGAAAGAGACACCTATACCCCAATGTTAATCGCAGCACTGTTTACAATAGAGAGGACATGGAATCAACCTAGATGTCCATTGGCAGACGAATGGATAAGAAAGCTGTGGTACATATACACAAGGGAATATTCAGTTCGGTTCAGTCACTCAGTCATGTCTGACTCTTTGCGACCCCATGAATTGCAGCACGCCAGCTCTCCCTGTCCATCACCAACTCCTGGAGTTCACTAAGGGAGTATTACTCAGCCATTAAAAAGAATACATCTGAATCAGTTCTAATGAGGTGGATGAAACTGGAGCCTATTATACAGTGAAGTAAGTCAGAAAGAAAAATACCATACAGTCCACCCAAACCCATGTCCATCAAGTCGGTGATGTCATCCAACCATCTCATCCTCTGTCGTCCCCTTCTCCTCCTGCCTTCAGTCTCTCCCAGCATCAGGGTCTTTTCAAATGAGTCAGCTCTTTGCATCAGNCAATTAAAATAAAAAATAAAAAAGCACATCTATCTATGAGAGAACAGGTTTAAAAAAATATGCTTTATTCATGCATTAGAGTGTAATAAAATACAGCTATGACAAGGAATGAAGTAGCTTTTTATGTAGAGACATGGAGCATCCCCAGGATGTATCAAGTAAAAGTGTCAAGGTGCATAAAAGTGTAGCATGCGACTCTGTGTAAAACTTTTCACAGAATAATATATGTGTGTACTTATGTATTTGGGATATGTTGAAAACAACTCTGGAAGGGTATATAAGAAACTAGAGTTTAGTTTTTCCTAGACAAGGAACTGGGTAGCTGAAGACCACGGGTGGAAGCGAGATTTCTCACTATAGTCCTTTGTGCCTCTTGAATTTTAAATCATATGTCTACATCTTCCTAATAAATAATCGAAGTACTTAATGTGTTTAGGAAACTAAACTTTTTTTTTTAACTAAGCATATTTTTAAAATTTCAGTGATGTCAGATAGAAAGTGGTTTGCTAGAGAAGAGATTTCTACTAGGAGGAGGTGGCAGGGAAACGGGACGGCTTTTACAGAACACAGTTTAATAAATGAAGTGGTTACAGAGGGGAGAGTAGTGGGGGGAGGGTGGAAGAGGGGCAGGGAATTAAGCTACTAAATATAAAATAAGTTACAAAGAGGTAACGCACAGCACAGGGAATATAGCCAATAATTTATAACAACTTTATATGGACTATAATCTATAAAAATATCAAATCACTACGTTGTACACCTGAAACTAATATAATATTGTAACTCAATTATACTCCAGTAATGAGAAAGAAGGAACAGTTTGAGAGTGTTCTTGATTGAGAAAAGAAAACGCAACATACACAGGGCCCTCCTCACATTGTCAGAGTTTCCTCTCATACCTTGCCTACAAAAAGCTTTTCTCCTTTGCTGTGTTCCCAGAGCCCCACACATTTCCTGCCTCTCCGCTGCTGGCTCTTGCTGGCATCTGACCTCAGTGACCTTCACAGAGTCAACCAGGGTGAGAGTGCCACTCCTGAGAAATGCCTGGACCTTCACGACTCTGGATAAGCTGCTCCTATTGACTGCGCATGTGTACTTGTGTGCTCACTCTTTGGTGCATCCGTGCTGTCCCTCTTTTCTGCTGAATTTTCTAAGGACTCAGGTAACAGCAGGGGCTACTGTACATTTAACTGCTTTCTCAAGGTGGTGCTCCAGAAACCTCCCATTTCCCTGCAAGTTCCTGGAGATGTAGAACAGAAAGGATTCTCCTTTTATTAACTCTGCTTTTGCTGTCCTTGATAGACCCTCACTCTAACCATCTTCCTCCAGCATGGATTTAGGGGAATATGACTTGGTTTGAGTCTCAGCTCTGCATTGCTAGCTGTGTTAACCATAAGCAAGTCAATTAATATTTGTAAAATTAGGCCTTTGGAACAGACTGTCTTTATATCTTTCCATATCAAAACCCTACGACCCAGGGAGAAAACTCTCCTCTTTCCCACACCTCCTTAAGATGGAAATAGACCTCGTTCTTTCTATTAAAAGTAGCATCGATTATTCAACCATCTTGTGGCGTCTATACAATAAGAATTTTTGATCAGGATAGTTAAAATCATAGCTAGTTCTAAAAGACTAACATATATGGATTTAGAGTTTCAGAAAACTACAAAAAACAAGTAACAGAAGAACTCGGGGGTCTGTAAGAATTTAGTGTGGTAAACAAGTCATTTCAAATCAGTAGGAAGAATACAGATTATTTAGTCCATATGTTAATGAGACAACTCATTGGCAAGTCAGGAAAAAAGTTTAGATCCCTGCCTTATGCTACAAAGCAAGTTCTATATGACTTGAAAATATAAACGTAAAAAAACAAAAGAGGATAGAAAAAACAAAGGTAATCTTGGAATGAAGGATACTTTTATACCCATGAATCAAAAGAAACAAGAAAATTGTAGGTATACTGATTCCTTAAAACAAAATAAAACATCTGTATGTCTACATATTCAGAGTTATGAAAAACTAAAAAAAGAATTCACAACATATATAGCAGCAAAGGGTTAATATCTTTACATTATGAAGAACTCTTAGAAATTAAGGAAAAGACGAAAAACACATGGAAGAATACAGTTGAAACACTGGCAGGCAGGTTACACAAAAAAGGTGAAATGCAAATAACCAAAAAATGTGAAAATTATTTTACCTCACTAGGAATATATGAAATGCCAATTAAAATAAAAATGAAAACACCTTTTAACCTATAAAACTAGAAAAGTTTGAAAAGAACGATAATAACTAGTGTTGATGAGGGCGTGAGATAATAGGTACTTTCATACACTTTAAAGAGAATGTAAATTGGTTCAGAGTTTCTGGAGGGCAATTTGGCAAATTGATATAGCATTTTAAAATGTGCATATTGACACTTAAATGCTCACATCTAAGAATTTATCCTAAGGAAATAAATGCACAAAAAATGCCTCCACAAGAATGTTCTTTACTGTGTAATTTAGAATAATCAAAAATTGGCAAACCTAAATATTTTCCATAGGGGAACAGAAAGCTGTGTAATAATATTTTTAAAAATGGAGAGATGTCTTCAACATATTCAACGAAACAAAAGATTACGTAATGTAATATATGTATATGTATATATAATATATACATCTATTTTTTGTATCAAAACAAAATCTGGAATACAAAATGTTAATAATTATCACCTCTGGATGTTTTGACTAATATGTAATCTTTGTTTTCTTGTTTATACTTATCTGTATCTTCTGATGATTCAAAAATAATAACCATTTAAAATGTTTTATCATTAAAAGAAACAATAAAACCCTATCCTTACTTCCAAAACTCATGTGCAATCCCTTAGAGATGCAAAGAAAACAGTTTAGATGAGTGACGCATATATTTCCAAGGCATGGCTTCTGTTACCATGGAAAAGTGCATGTCCAAGACTAAACAACTGTGTGTCTGTCAAATGTCTCAGCAAGATTTGCTTCCTCTAGCAGATGGAAAGCTGAATTTTCCATGAACATCCCACAAAATTGCCACTTTACCAGGTGGGTTCCAGCAATAATATTTTGAACAAGATCCATCATGGAAATGGTCTTTGAGTTCCATTTTCCATAGGGAAAGACGTCTAGGGCCAAAGCAATACACGGTTGTTCTATCTCACTCACTCTATCCACTCCACTTGTTGGAGTATTCACTCCAATTCTTCCTTTGTCTCTCTCCCTCTTCTTCTTTTTTTCTTTTCTTTCTTCTGCTGTTCCCCACTCCTCCTTTTCCTTTTCAGCCACTCTCTCACCAGACGTTTCCTGCAAGATATCCAGATGCCAAGCACTGGGCGAGACACTGAAAGCAGCTTCAGAATCATCATGAGGGTGTGAGAACCAGTACTTCTCCACCTCCCTGTGGGTGATGGCAGTTCTAAGGCAAAATGGTGATGTCAGGATTTCAAGACTTGACATTTATGTCGCTTCATAATGAAATACTGGCCTTGACACTGTTACTAGAGTTTAAATCTTCAGAATTCTTAAAATTTAAAAATCAGTGAAACAATATGTGCAGTACTTTTCAAAAGCACGCATTTATAAGCCTCTTTCAAAACATTAAGGAATTGTGTCAAGTATTCAAGCTATAAACATTAATATATAGTGTTATTATAGAACAGAAGAAAAATTAACAAAACATGGAAAATGATCCCTCATAGAGTGAGAATTTAATTAAATTTTTTTTAATGTACATGAAATACCATAGTATTAGTATTTGATTTTTTTAAGAGTGCAGTTTTTAAAAACAGAGTGCTTCAGTGGTGTGATTGCTGAAGCGCCAATGTGTGTGTGGTCTGTGTGTACGTTATGTTGTGGGGGATGTATGTAGTATATGATGAGTATGTGTGTGTGTATACACATGGCATGCATACATGTGTATGGCATGTAGGAGGTCTGTGTGCATGTGTGGTGAATAAGTGGACAACTATGAGGGCTGTATGTTCATGGGTGAGGTGTGTGGTGTGTGTATGTAGTGTGTGTGGTGTGTGGGCATCTGGGGTGGGAGCTGGCAGAGACTGGCCAAGTTCTCTAACTCTACAGTTTGAATGTAGATCTTTCTGCACCAAATCTCAGCTGTCTGTGATCAGAAGGCTATGTTCATGTTCTGTTTATCCACGTAGGGACAAACTGCCACAAGGCCAGCCAGTGCTGGTTGCTGAGGCCAAAAATCTGATAGTGTCAACCTCCAAGTCATTTTGGAGCTGCCAGGTTCAGAGACAGTAGCCACTTGCCTTACTAGAAAGAAACCCCAAAGGATTCTGGGCAGCCCTGAGGAGAGTTAGGGAACCAGACTAGGAGGCATCTCAGAGGGGATCCAGTCCAGAGTTTGTCAACCTGAGAATTTCAAATTCTAGTGGGTAGTAAAATCAGTTTAGCCAATTGCAAAGAGCTTTTTCTGAAAAAGTAAAATAGAAAAGTGAATGAACTCATTTATAAAACAGAAACAGACTCACAGAGAACAAACTTACAGTTGCCAGCAGAGAAGGATGGGAGGAGGGGATCGTTAGGGAGTTTGGGATGGTCGTGTACACACTGCTATATTTAAAATGGATGACCAACAAGGACCTACTGTGTAGCACAGGAAACTTTGCTCAATGATATGTGGCAGCCTGAACAGGAGGGGAGTTTGGGGAAGAATGGGTACATATATATGTATTGCTGAGTCCCTTTGCTGTTCATCTGAAACTACTACAACATGGCTAACTGGCAATACTCCAATACACAATTTAAAAAAAATTTTAAAGAAAAGCATCCATTGCTCTAGTAAGGATAAGTACATATTATTGGAACTTTTGTTTCAATTCTGTGTATGTATGTGCTGAATTATAATATAAGATTATTTGTTGTCGTCAGTTGTAGTCACTTTACATTTTTATTTTATATTGAGAAAACATGGGGTACCAAGGAAAGTGACGGGTCTCCTAAGGTCACTGCTACTAGTGATGGGAGGAGAGTCGTTCCATTACACGGCATGTGCTAGGGAGCCGTAGACAGTGAGTGAGTCAGTAGACAGAACTTGGTAATGACTTCCCTTTTCCTTTAGTGGAAAATACCACTTTTATAGTCTTTTTCTGAAATATTATGGCTTCTCAGATTTTTTCAAACTTCCTGAAATTTCCAAATGAGAGAATTCAACAAGTCAGTTGATTGTCAAGTTTCCCTACAACTTGGAAAATTCTAGAGTTCCATGACATTAAGGAGGTCAGAGAGAGTTTGTAGGTGACTCAGTGGTGGTCTGTGGGAAAAACCTTTTTAATCTAGAAGCAGTTCATGCCAGTTCAAGTGTCCCTTGGGGCAGACGGAATTTGAGTCAAGTCACTGGACATCTTCCTCACTGCTAAAATGCCCTACTTCACACTTATTTTGTTGTTGGTCGGTAGTTAAGTTGTGTCTGACTGCGACACCAGGATCCTCTGTCCTTCACTGTCTCTCAAAGTTTGCTCAGATGGCAAAGAATCTACCTGCAATGCAGGAGACCCAGGTTGAGAAGATCCCCTGGAGAAGGGAATGGCTGCCCACTCCAGTTTTCTTGCCTGTAGAAATACATGGACAGGGGAGCCTGGCGGGCTACAATCCATGGGTTTGCAAAGAATCGGACATGACTGAACAACTAACACTTTCACTTTCATGCTATCTGCGGGGAATCAAATGTGATCATGGTGTTAGATGTTTGGGAAAGCACAAGAGTGAGACAGAAGTTATTAACAGCAAGTTTCAATAGTATTTGGTCTGGTTTTTGCATCCTGCCTTGGAGCCAGTTTGCAGGGCCAGGTATGGACACCTAAGGCACTCTTCACCTACACAAGGTGACCTAAGGTGCTTCTCTTAATCTAGCAAGAATTATGTCCTGTGATTATTACATATTTAAAGAATTTTTCAGGTTATGGAAATGCAACAACAGGATACTCCTGGGAACATTAAAATCAAAACAAAACCTGGCACTGGGTAAAACACTATGTCCTGACTTTGTCAGTCACCCTGTCTGCCCACATAATGACCCCTGTGGCTGGAACTACCCTGCGTAGCTCTCCAGTCTATATCCCGACCACTGTACCCCTCATTCAAGGAGTCCAGCCACACTGGCTTTCTCTCAGGTCTTCAGACATTCCATGCTTCCTCTTTGCCTTGGTACATGTGGTTCCTTCACCCTGGAAAACTCTTCCGTCCATTTTCCTGTAAATACACTTGCTCAGCCTTCAGATCTCAGCTCAGCTGTTACTTTCTGGAGGCCAAGTTAGGACCTCTGTGCTAAGTTCCCCCGGCACCAGAGGCCTTGGGCTTGTCTTGGGGGAGTTCGGCTGGTCCTTTTACATTCTTTTGTGGAATTGTTTGATTAGCGTTCATTTCCTCAACTTCCAAGCTCCAGGAGGGCAGGGTGTTTTCTGTCTCTCCCTCCCACTTTGTCCCCAGCACCAAGGAGAGTGTTTAGTGCATAGTTCAGTGCTCGGAAATGATGTGCTGGATACATATGTGTGAGTCTATAGCCCACAGTCAGGAGGCAGGTTTCATGCCCATTTCTAACCAAGCGCTATGCTCCTGGTTAGGTAACAGGTACTGAATGAGTAAGGCAGCTCTTGAGCAACTTATTTTCACGTTGTGACCAGAGGTGATTCTTCCAGAGAAAGCCCACCTCTATCGAAACCTCTTCATTGCAGGAAGCTTCTATATTCTCAGTGGGCATACTTTGCATTTTCCCGAATAGCCATTTTAAATGCTGTAGTTTCTTCCTGCTGCCCCTTGGTCCCTCAGTAGCTGAAGGGAGCGGGAAGAGAGGGGCCCTTGTTTCTCCTCTTCATTTCCTATTCACTTTGTACAGTGGAGACTCAGACCTGTTGGCATGGGTCTGACAAGTACGTCCCTGTTGCCTGGATTCATCATGCATCGAGGAAGAAGTATTTGGGTGACTGCCTATGGAAGAGTTAACAGACAACGTTTGTGTAGCATTTCTCAAAGCACCACTGCCAATGTTAATTTAAACTCTACAATAATGCTAGTGAGAAGATGTGTGCCTGCTCAGCTGTTCAGTCGTGTCTGACTCTGCGACTCTATGGACTGTAGCCCACCAAGCTCCTCTGTCCATGTTACTTCACAGGCAAGAATACTGGAGTGAGCTGCCTTTACCTCCTCCAGGGGATCTCCCCCACCAAGGGGTCAAATCCAGGTCTCTTGCGTCTCCTGCATTCACCACTAAGCCACCTGGGAAGCCCTAATGAGAAGATAGCATTTTTCAAATTTCACACACAGTGAAACCCAAATATGTTAAGTGATCTGTTCAAGGTAACAGCAAGTATTTTGGAAAGCGGACTCAAACCCAGCTCTTTCAATTCCAGTGTTTTATATTAATATATAATACCGCTTTTCATGTACCACTAATACCCATGTTTCATAGGCTTGGTAATACTTCATAATTATTCTTTATATTTTATAGCATTTCTTATTTTTTCAAATATGCTACCTTAATTCATGTGATATAACAACTTCTTGAGGTAGATAGGACAAGTATTCCTCCTATTTTTGTTTTATTTTAATATTTATTTATTTGGCTGCACCAAGTCTTCACTGCAGCATATGGGATCTAGTTCCCTAACCAGGGGTCAAACCTGGGGTCCTGCATTGGGAGTGTGGAGTCTTAGCCACTGGACCACCAGGAAGTCCCCATCCTATTTTTATAGCAAATAAGCAGATCCATACTGGTTAAAAGACACATCCTAGTAGAATGGCTTGGATCAGATTTCATTTTCTGCTCTCCAGATGACTGTCACAGAATGGCTTCCAAAGATGTTCAAGTGCTAATTCTTCAAGCCTGTGACTCTGTTACCTTACACAGCAAAATGTAATTTTTCAATTGTAGATGTGATTAATTAAAGAATCTTGAGATACAGAGATTATCCTGAATGATCTGGCCGCACCAGATATAATCACAAGGGATCTTATATATGAGGAGGAGAGTCAGAATCAGAGAATGAGCTGTGATGGTGGAAGGAGAGGTCGTAGAGAGATTTGAAGGTTGCTATGCTGTCAGCTTTGAGGATAGAGGGAGGGGCCACAAGTCAAAGAATGCAGGTGGCCTCTAAAAGAAACAGATACATCCAGAAGAAATAGATTCTGGGATTTCCCCGGCGGTCCCGTGGTTAAGACTCTGAGCATCCAGTGTAGGGGATGCAGGTCTGGTTCAGGAGCTAAGATCCTGCATGCTGCATGGTATGGCCAGCAGCAATGACAAAAGAAACAGATTCTACCTCTGTAAGGAACATAGGCCTGCTCACACCTTGATTTTAGGATTTCTGACCTCCAGAACTGAAATAAAAAGGTGCTGTTTTAAGCTACTAAGTTGCAATGATTTGTTACAGCAGGAATAGGAAACTAATACACCCTTCTTAAACAGTGATTGACTTCAGCAGGCAAGGAAATCCCAGGCTATTCCTGGTATATCCTAAACCCCAGGCCTGGAGGGAAAGGCTGTGGCTGGTAAGAGACAGGACTTGGGATGCAGAGAGAGGTCAATAAGCTGCACATCTCTGCTATCCCAGAGGAGATGTGAGGTCCTTGGTTCTTCCTCTAAACTCTTCTGATCGTCTCTAGGACTTGGGGTGGGGAACCAGACTAGGAGACCCAGCCTACCTCTCTGACCTCGTCTTGGTCCATCTCACTCTCACTCATCACCTTGCAGAGACATGTATCTTCTTCCTGTTCTTAGAAGCCTTGGCACTTCCTGCTTCCTCTGCTCAAAATACTCTCACCCCAGAATTTCACATAGCACCTTCTTATCATCACCTCAGAGAGGGTATAACTGACCACCTCTCCAAAATGGTATCCTCCTAGTCACTCTCTTCTCTATCAAGTACTTTTACTTGCATGATAAAATCCATGACTAGCCAAGACTATCTTCTTTATTGTCCACTCATACTATGTGTACCCCTCACTAATGTGGACACTCCAGGAGGACTCTCTGACTCATAGCTCTGTCCCAAGTGCCCAAGTATATTACCTGCTCAGTAAATGTTTGTTAACAGAATGAATGGACTAGGGGCAGCCTTACAGCACGAGCACCTGGCTTCCCAGGCTTCTCTTCCAGCCTTCCAGGGAGAGCTTCCACTTAGACATGAGCATTGTAAGCCCTCAGACTCTCTTCTCTCCAGGGTTCCTGGCTGCCTTTAGACATGGTCCTTGGTTCTTATCGAGAAACAGAAAGCAACTCCAAAGAGCCAGGACCCAGCCTGGCACTCACAGTGTGGCCATGGTGTTCTTCTGTTAAACATAGCTCCCTCCATAGAACACCGTCATCAGACAAGGCCACTCTGTGACCATGAGGGAGCAAAACAAAACAGGATTACTTCATAATCATGGCTCGACCCAGACAAAAAGAAGAACATTGGCCAAATCATATAAATCACCAGAGCTGCCCCCTTTCCTGGCTAATGTGAGTGACTGCTGTTTCTTTACTATTTATAGCCTTAGATATCTTATTTCTCCTTGTCTTCTAGGTAAGAATGATTACTCTTGCTTCCTGATAACATCCAGTCCAGAGCAAGTCGCCCTTCTTCACACATTCCCCCAAATCACCAAACCTGAGTCCAAATCCTTTTTATATCAATATATTTTTAAAAACTGAAATATAGTTGATTTACAATGTTGTGTTAATTTCCACTATACAGCAAAGTGATTCAGTTATAGGTATATATATTTATATGTATACACACACATATATACATTCTTTTAATATTCTTTTCTATTATGGTTTATCTCAGGATATTGAATATAGTTCCCTGTGCTATATAGCAAGACCTTACTGTTTGTCCATTCTGTATATAACAGCTTACGTCTGCTAACCCCAACTTCCCACTCCATCCCTCCCCCAGCGCCCTCTCCCAGCAGCCACCAGTGTGTTATGTCTGTGACTCAGTTTCTGTTTCATCAGTTCAGTTCAGCCGCTCAGTCGTGTCCGACTCTTTGCGACCCCATGAATCACAGCACACCAGGCCTCCCTGTCCATCACCAACACCCGGAGTTCACTCAGACTCACGTCCATCGAGTCGGTGATGCCATTCAGCCATCTCATCCCCTGTTGTCCCCTTCTTCTCCTGCCCCCAATCCCATTCTGTTTCATAGGTAGGTTCATTTGTGCCACATTCTAGATTCCGCACATAGGTGATAGCATTTGCCGTTTGCCGTTCCCTTTCTGACTTGTCTCACTCCGTATGATAACCTCTAAGTCACTCCATGTTGCTTCGGTAAGGTCTTTGTTTTTTCCTCTTACTGAGATGTTCCATGGTTCCCCTGATATGTGCCCTTTCTCACTGCACTTAGTCTGTGGACCCAGCATCGTTTGACTCCAGGAATCCCTGTGCTCTCCACCTGGAGGACACTGACACTGTGGATTGGAAGGCAGGCCTAGCTGTTTTGCCATCTTGGAGGGAGAGATACTAGTTGGGTCAGCAGGACAACTAGAACATCCTGAACCACTCTGTCCATGAAGCAATCATGCTGGCTGCAGAGTGGGTGAATATCTTTCAGCTTGCACAAGAGAAGAGAAGAGCTGGCAAGTTCCTGGTGGAGCTGCTGCCTTCCAGACTCAGGGCATGAATGGGCTCCGGAGGTGCAGCTGTGGCCTGCCTGGCTCTCCTTGGGGGTGCCCCTGCCCAAGGCACAGCTCATCCTTGTTGCCCATCTATCCAAGTGAATCTCCTTAATGGAGATTCAAAAGCCTCTCACACCTCCATTCTTTGCCCTGCCCATTTCCCATCTTAAGCTCTCCTTCCCGCCTTCATCAGTTTCTTCACTGATTCCTTCTTGCCTGCGTTAATTTCCACACTGATTTCCGTTACCTTCCCACCGCTCCACCCCACCACCACAGCCTGCACATTAGCTGCAGGCCTGCGCATCTGTGCTGCCGGGGGCCCTGACCGCCGCACTTCCTTCCCGCTTTTAAAGTCCTGCTTGATGATTAACTTGCCTCTTCCCCAAAGTCTTCTTGGTTGTGCCCAGCTGGCTACCCAAGCTTACAGCAGCTGCTCTCAACATTTACCAAGCAAGCTCAGGCTACAGTAGCTGGGTAGTGGATTGATGGATTGGGGGCAATCACGTGGACAGGGAGCATGTTTGATGTGGGTGGAGTGGTGGGAGTGAGAGTCATAGCATTCATCTCGTCTAGAGCTTAAACTCTACGAGGGCAGCGGTCTCATCCGCAGACTTCTTTTTTGGATCATTTTCTCTCCAATCAGTTCAGTTCAATTCAGTCACTCAGTCATGTCCGACTCTTTGCAACCCCAGGAATCGCAGCACACTGGGTCTCCCTGTCCATCACCAACTCCCGGAGTTCACTCAGACTCATGCCCATCGAGTCAGTGATGCCATCCAGCCATCTCATCCTCTGTCATCCCCTTCTCCTTCTGCCCCCAATCCCTTCCAGCATCAGAGTCTTTTTAGGATCACTTTCTCTCCAATACCTGAGTCTAAAATGGTAAGTGCCCAGTACCCCATAGGCTCTCAATGCTCCAGGAGAAGGCCGGTCAAGGAACAGACTCTCTACAGGGTTGCAGGCTGCTACCTGCTTCTCCCTCATCCCATCCCTAGGCCCACGGATGCCAGGAAGGGGTCAGAGGAGGCTTTTATCAGGGATCCTAGAGGCTTATTAACCATCCTGACAGGACTAAGTTGTTTGCTCTTGACTCTGAGCTTCATGACTTGCTACCTACAAAACACTGATCCAGAATGTTTTGGAAATTTTTATTTCTAGAGCTAGTCATTTTTCAGCCTGACTACTCCAGAGCCCAGCTGAGTCCGGCTGGGGGTAAGTTAATCTCTGATGCCCTTTTCATCAACCACCTCTTACAAACACCTGATGATACTTTAAGAGCAAAGTCAAAGATACATCCAAACACAATTTTTATAGAAGACCATAGGGATAAAAGATACCCTTCTGCCTTAAATAAAACCAAGTTAATTTAAACGCAAGGGACTGGGAAATGTCCAAACTATGATGTTAATTGAAAAAGTAAAGGTTGCAAAATAGTACATACACCGTGAGCTCATTTACAAAATATTTAGTGTGATTTGATGTATAGAAGGAGTTACAAGAGGGCTTCACTTTTAAGTTTTTATAAAGTCGTATTTGATATTTTTAAAATCAGTAAAAAGACAAATAAAAAAATTTTAATAAGTTAAAAAAAGGACTTGGGAACACTTGCTTTCATCATTTAATTACATTTTTAGTGTTGCCTCCAGAATTATGCAATTTTGCTTCACCGTTAAAAGAATTCCACTTAATTAAATGAAGTTTATATATCTTCAAGTTTTTATTATCTATCACTTCTATTATTCTTTCCCTTATTTTAATATGTCAAAGCATTTCAGATTTCTCACAAACTTCATGCTGACATTGGCCTGGGGATAACTGAGAAGCAGGGCCCATCCTACAACCCCTCAGAAAAACATTTTCCTTGGGGAAATGGTTGAGGGGCAATTATTTGGTGTATTCATTCAACATACATTATTGAGTGCTGCTGAGTACTAGGCTGTGCACTTGATGCCAGGGCTAAACAGTTGGCAGAAAAGGATAATTTCAAGGAAACATTCTAGGCCATTGGGTTGCCCTGGATGCAATGGCTTGCCCCAACAGTGGATCAGAATGTGGGTTGGAGAGTCAGGCTGCTTGAGTTTAGATTTCAGTACCACCTCCTAATAGCCTCAGAGCCACATGCCAATTCGGGACTGGGTCAGATACTAGTTACAATTACCAAAAATAACACAGGCCTAAATAAGATAAAAGTTTGTTTTGCCTTCTTTTAAACAAACGAGTCTGGAAGGAGCCAGTCTGAGGCTGGGACAGTAAGTCATGGTCACCAGGGTCGCAAGCTCCTTCTGTCCTGCCATCCTTAGCTTGAGGCTTCCTTTCTCAAGGTCACAAGTTAGTGTTGGAGACTTAGCCATCAAATCTGTACTCTAGGAAAGAAGCGGGAAGTGGGGAAAGAGCAGGAAAAAGCCCGTGTGACCAGCCTATACCTTTTTAAAGAAACTTTTTGGTGNTTTTTATAAAGTCGTATTTGATATTTTTAAAATCAGTAAAAAGACAAATAAAAAAATTTTAATAAGTTAAAAAAAGGACTTGGGAACACTTGCTTTCATCATTTAATTACATTTTTAGTGTTGCCTCCAGAATTATGCAATTTTGCTTCACCATTAAAAGAATTCCACTTAATTAAATGAAGTTTATATATCTTCAAGTTTTTATTATCTATCACTTCTATTATTCTTTCCCTTATTTTAATATGTCAAAGCATTTCAGATTTCTCACAAACTTCATGCTGACATTGGCCTGGGGATAACTGAGAAGCAGGGCCCATCCTACAACCCCTCAGAAAAACATTTTCCTTGGGGAAATGGTTGAGGGGCAATTATTTGGTGTATTCATTCAACATACATTATTGAGTGCTGCTGAGTACTAGGCTGTGCACTTGATGCCAGGGCTAAACAGTTGGCAGAAAAGGATAATTTCAAGGAAACATTCTAGGCCATTGGGTTGCCCTGGATGCAATGGCTTGCCCCAACAGTGGATCAGAATGTGGGTTGGAGAGTCAGGCTGCTTGAGTTTAGATTTCAGTACCACCTCCTAATAGCCTCAGAGCCACATGCCAATTCGGGACTGGGTCAGATACTAGTTACAATTACCAAAAATAACACAGGCCTAAATAAGATAAAAGTTTGTTTTGCCTTCTTTTAAACAAACGAGTCTGGAAGGAGCCAGTCTGAGGCTGGGACAGTAAGTCATGGTCACCAGGGTCGCAAGCTCCTTCTGTCCTGCCATCCTTAGCTTGAGGCTTCCTTTCTCAAGGTCACAAGTTAGTGTTGGAGACTTAGCCATCAAATCTGTACTCTAGGAAAGAAGCGGGAAGTGGGGAAAGAGCAGGAAAAAGCCCGTGTGACCAGCCTATACCTTTTTAAAGAAACTTTTTGGTGGTCTAACCCAATGACCTCCGTTTCCATTTTATGGCCCAGAGCTGCCTGCAAAGGAATCCAGAAGATGCAGATTTTGAACTGGCCATATTGCCTCCCCAAGATAGTCAGGGCTCTCTTCATAAGTAAGAAGAGTTGCTGCTGCTGCTGCTAAGCCACTCAGTCGTGTCTGACTCTTTGTGACCCGATCGATGGACTATAGCCCACCAGGCAGCTCTGTCCATGGGACTCTCCAGGCAAGAATGTTGGAGTGAGTTGCCATTTCCTTCTCTAGGGGGTTTCCCAACCCAGGGATCAAACCTGCCTCTCCTGCATTGGCAGGCAGATTCTTTACCACTAGTGCCACGTGGAAAGTCCAAGAAGGGGCTTTAGATCCTGGTAACTAGTGGTCCCTGCCCCAGGGTAATAATATTGCCCACTTTCCCAAGTACAGGGGGAGTGAATAAAATAATAAGTATAAAGCCCTCAAAGGTCACCTCCCTTAGAAACCTTCCTCAGGTAAAGTTGGTCATTTTTAAGTCAGGGATTCAATGGCACATTCTTTTAAATTCTAACACTGGCTGATGTTTATCATAATTTTACTTTGACTGTGGCTCTCACCCCTGGGGATTAAGGTCAGGGGTGAGTCCTTAGTCACTTCTGTACCTAGAGTGTCAGCACGCTGTGGAGTCTCATAAATTTTTGTGAAATAAAAGAATTTCCCTTCCTTATTTCCTTGATGTAACTTCCTGAATCAATTTTACTTCTAAGTCCAAACACCCTCCAGGCTCTAAGCCATCATCTTTGAAAAGTCACTTTCAGGCTTTTGTCTCCTCAGGCCCGAGACAGGGTAGAAAGAGCCACAGCACTGGCCTCAGCTGTATCTGCTGTGTGACATGAGGAAAACTGCTTAACCTTTCTGAATTTTGGTTTCTATTGAGAAGTAGGAATAATATCAGTGCCTTTGTGTGTGTATGTGACACAAGGATTAACTGAAAGCACATACCTGGAATAGACCAGCAGCCAGTAGACATAAGCATCCTTGGTTTTTTGATTTTTTTATTCTCTTCTGTCTAGAGCTAAACCAGCAATTTTGAAATAGCCAATACTTTTTGAGCACTTTCTGTATTCCAGATGCTACTTTGAAGTAGATACTATGATACTCGCCCCATCCTACAGACGAGGATACTGAGGTTCAGGGAGTCACCTAGCTAGAGAACAGAGGCAGAGAAGTCTGGCTCCACACCTTATGCTTCTATCCACCACACCATACTGCTGGTTCTTGTTGCATTTGGCAACATTTAGCCTCAGTGTGTCCCCCATCAGCTCTTCTGACGTTGAGTCATTGATAATGTTTCTGGGTACCCCAAAAGCCCACATCAGTCTGGAGGTAGGCCAGGAGGGTTCTGGGTCAGCTTACACACAGGACTGATTTTCTCAGCTAAAAGTTTCCACCAAACCCTGGAAGCTGCTCATACTCCTCACAGTGCATTAGGAAAGGAGTTTCAGAGAACAGCTATGACCTCAGACTAGTCATCATTATAAGTAACAGGCACCCTTACCTCCTGAAAATCCAGCCTGTGAAAAATGGCAAGCTTATAAAAATAAGATCAGTGTATTGCGTGGGAGGGATGATGTACATTCTATAAAGATCATTCACTTTATAAAGCATGGTCCTTCAGGCTTCCTTTCTTTAGCAATCTCTCCTATGCACTTACAATGATTTAATTTTTAAAAAATTCCATTTATGTGAAATTTTACAGGGACACAGCTATTAAGCCAAGTGAGATACACCCACAGTATTCTGTGATCTTGGTATTACTTGGAAATTGCCATGAACTTTGCCTTATCTGACCCTTTCCCTTGTGTTTTTCTCTTCCAAATTCTCCTCTGAGGAGGTAGGTTTTGTATCCAATTATAAGAAGAACATCCTTGAAAATCACTCAGTTATCACAATAGAAAGAAGTTAATTTTGACTATGCTGGGGAGCTCCCATCAACCAATATTATCTTTTCCCAGCACTGGAAAATTACAAAGTTTCTTTCCCTAGTGTTTGAAAACGTGCAGAGCCTGTGGGAGCTGCAGTTACGGATCTGGCTGCCAGCCCGTAACAGTGGGACAGGGTAAAGTGCTCATGGAACTCAGAGGCTGGTGAAGAAAGAGAGGGCCCAGAGCTGGCCACTCGAAGCCAGGCTGGCCCCCGTTGCTCTCAGGCGAGCTGCCCTCCTGCAGCCTCCAGTGAGGATTAACAATGCTCCTTTCTGACCAGACTGTCCGTGATGGGGTGTGAAATCACTGACAAAAAAGCAGAAAGCAAGGAGGAGGCGGGACCATGAGTGGGGATGAGCATCTATAAACCTTGGAGAGAAAAGTGAAGCATACACTTTCCTTACATTTTCAGAAGGTTAAAACCATTCCTAATAAACAGAAGCTATGGGTTGCCAGGGACTAGAGGCTACTCAAAGATCACCAGCCTGCACCGAAAAAGAGGAACCCCAGCGTTTTGTAATTTCTAGAAGTGGCCTTCAAGAGAAAACTAGAGCCGGCTCCAAGTTCACATTTCAGAAAAACCTGGCCTGGTGAAGCCTCTCCTGACTCATGGTTATGGGCTAGAGCTCATATCTGTTGCTCATAAATGTTGACATTTCCTGGTAAAGCATCAAAATGTGGAAAGAGGACTCAGGGCAGCTCAGAAACCCCCTGCAGGCTCTTCTCCACAATCCTGCATTCTTTTTAACAGGATCTGACGAGGGTGAGGCCAGCAGGGACCTGGTATTTAAGGAGGCCCTACTCTTGGGCTTGTGCAAGGACAGGTCAGCCCTGAGAGGAAGAGCCTCCTTAAATCCTACTCCCAGGAAGCCTCACTTGCCTCACTCTCTTCCCAGCCCTGCCTTTCAACCCCAACACTCAGCAACTCCCCCACTCAGTAACCCCCCAATTCTAAGTCACTTGGCTTGAGACGAGGTGGAGGTAGTTTTAAAAGCTCCTTAGGTGATTCAAATGTACAACCAGGATGGAGAATGAGAGAATAAGGGAACATGATGGCTGGCAAATTGAAAGAATCCAACTCAAAAACTTTATCCTTTCCTGGTATGTTAGTTGGAGAAAAACTTACCAAATTCATTTTGGTTCAGTCTGTGCACTATATTAGAGGGTCAAAGAAGGTTCTGTATAGGATTGCCTGACAAAATCCGAGATAGTCAGTTAATTTGAATTTTAGAGAAATAAATAATTATTTAGACTTATCTGAAATTCACATTCAACTAAGTATCCTGAATGTTTGTTTGCTAAATCTAGTGGCCCTCATTCTGTAAGACATGCTAAAGTATTGTTGTATAGAGCAGCATGTCCTGGTTGGCATTACAGAACACAAGTTGCAGTAGATATAATGTGTATTATGTCAAGAAAAAAATTTTCTAGTGAAATAAATATGGCAAACACTGGGTTAAACCAAGATAACCAGGTTTTCTGACTATGAAATTTCTCAGAGCCTTTAATATACAAATACACACTGTGACTCCTCCAGATGAAGACTTAGAGTTCCCAAACTTTCACAGCCTGGGGGGACATCTTACAGAACTATTGTTCCAGCAAACAATGTGGAAAACACTGAGAGGTGAGGTGTGGCTGAAGGGTTATTAGCAGCTAAGTGACAGTCAGGCTAATGATTAAGATACTTGTAGAAGTATCAATTTGAGAGGCAACTCAGATAGAAAGCTATATTGGTTTGCTAGGGTTTGCCATAATGAACACCATAGACTTAGTGGCTTAAACAACAGATTTTCTCACAGTTCTGGAGGCTAGAAGCTTGAGATCAAGGTGTCAGCAGGGTTGGTCTTCTGAAGCCTTTTTCCTTGGCTTGGAGATGGCCACCATCTTCTTCTCTCTTCATAGGGGGCTACCCTCTGGGCCTGTCTGTGTCCTCATCTCCTTTTCTTATGGGAACATCAGTCATATTGGATCACTAGGGGCCACTGGTATGACCTCACTTTACCTCGATTACCTCTGTGAAGGCCCTATCTCCAAATACAGTCACATTCTGCAGTAGTGTATGTTGAGACTTCAGTGTATAAATTTGGGGGCGGGGACACAATTCAACCCATAAGGGAAGCTTTTACAACGACCTACTGGAAGATGATGAGGTTGCAAATTAAGGTAGTGGCAGTGCGGACCCAGAGAAGGGACTGGATCCTAGAAATATCATAGTCAGAACTGAAAGGATGGGGGAATTAAATAGATGTGGTGAAGGTGCAAAAATAAAGCCTGGGATCAAGTCAGAGTAACCCTCAAATATATTTTTTTTCCATCTCTTCACTGTTCCTGAGTTTAAAATAGAAGTTTTCATGTAACACAAATTCACACACATAATGCAGTGTTGGATTGAATTCATTTCAGGGACAGAAGCATGATGACACAGGTATTAAATATTTCCCACTCATTTCCAAAAAATGTTCACTAGCATTTGTATTGGGACGACTGACTAAGCTCTGTATCATCTCTCTCCACCCTTGCAAAGAACACTGAGCATTATGGGAATGTCTGACTTACCTGTACCAGATTCATTTTGCTCTAGTGGGTGGAGTTCTGGTGGTTTCCAAGGAGAACAAAAATGTGATGAAGCGTAACTGCTTGGATAGACGTGGCTCCCTTGAGGGCTGTGGTCCTTGGGCCCTTTAAGATACAGTGAAGACCAGGCCATGTCTGGCCTTCAACCTGAGAATTAGTTAGAAAAGTCAGTAAGTTCTGGGAAGTAAAAAAGTCAAAAGTCAAATTTTGATAGTCTGAAAAACTCACTGGGTGGCGTGGACAATGAAAAAGAGGCCAAAAGACATTTTCAAGGGTGGCCTTCAGTTCTTTAGAACAAGCTAATTCCACACAAAAAAAGGGACTCTTGCCATTCATGGAGGCAGGGATTAAGGACCCACAAGTCAATGCCCTCTGAGCACCAGCCATTGGGCTCACTTCCTGGGCTCATTTGGCCTGGGCAGGAGAACACAAAAAATTGGATTTCTCTGGTATGAAAGGGGTTTCTTGCTAACACCCTGAAAATCTGCCAGTCACCACAAGCTAGGACCCGTCTTTGCTGAGGTGTACAGAATTCTTGTTGATACAAGTGTTCTTTAAGTCAAAAGCAATAAGTGCTTTCTGGTTTAACTTTTAAAAGAATCAGCTGGGAGAACTAGGATTCTTTTTCTTTTTTTCCTTTGTTTCTTGAGGATGAATGCATTTCTTAACTTTTTGGCCTCTACCAATTAAATAAGGGTGCCGGCCAAAATGCAACCATTTCCTATAATCTTTGTCTCTTTTGAGTCTTTAATCTTTCCATGGCGTCTGGTTCTCAGCCTACACTTGTAGTCTATCTCATTCCGAAGATTTCTCTTGTCCAGTCACCTCAAAGTATTATATTCTGCCTTCTTATAGAGCTGGAGACCTGCCCTGCACTCTTTATTAAAGTCATCACTACTTGGAAAGCAGAAAGTAGTTCTTCTGTGGCTCTCCCATGGCTCCCAGCTCACACCTTGATTACGGCAAATACTCATCTGGTTGTCCTGAACCCACTGCAGAGCCTCTGCCACTTAACTCCTCTATACCCAACACTCAAAAATCACTCATATGCCCTACTGTTGATATATTTCCTCCTTATATCTAATTGAAATCAACCACACAACAATTTCGTACTCCGTTGGTAGTACTTCTCTTGCAAAAATGGCCATCCTCTTCTTTGCATCCATGCTCCTTTGCAACGTGGCTTTCCGTCTCTTCCTATCGAGGGATGGAACGCTTTCCCACCCTTTGAATGTGGACTGACCATGTGACCAGCTCTCACCAATAAGTCACAGCAGAAGTGATGTTGTGCCCTTCCTAAGCCTAGCTCTTAAGAGGTTTTGTGAGTTTTTGATCTCTGTCTTAGAACTCTGCTCAGCTACCAGTGAACAAGCTTGAGGGAGCCTGCTAGGTAGTGAATGACCACATGGCCAAGTCAGTCCTGTCACCCCTGTTGGCATTAGCTGAAACCAGTTAATCCCCAGGTGCAAAGCTCCTTAGCTGACCTCTAGCTGACCATGGATGCATGAAAGAACTTAGCAAAGACCAGAAGAATGTACAGCTGATCCACCCTAAATTTCTGATATGCAGAATAATAACTTAAATAAATAGTTACGTTTTAATCCACTGAGATTTGGGATGGTTTGTCCCACAGAAATAGTTAACTAATACTCCCACCCACAATGTTCAAATGTCTGAAGAGTGTAAGGAACTTCCAGTCAATCATATGGCTCCACAGACATGCTTTGATACAATTTTGGTGCTAAACTCATAGTAATAAGAGATAAAGCAGAAACCAAAAACTGTATAGCTGGCTCATGGATAAACATCTCCACAACCATAAGTCTACAATGCCCCAGAAATAAAAGTAGGGTGAGGTCACTGCCTAGTGTCTGAAGAGTAAAGAGAATTAAAGAGTTCCACCTGAGGCAGGGAATAAAAGCCAGTTTACTGCTTGAAGCCAGGAGTTGGTGGGGATAAATAAAGCCTCACTTTTGCCCACTCATGAAAGGCCTAAACATAATTGCCAAGTATTACCATTACAATCAGGCATTCTTCCCATCCAGCCTCACCTCCCCTATTGACTTTGCTAAAACCANACTAACGGGACCGTCAGTTGGCTTTAGCCAGCATTTCACAAAGACCCATTCCCTGGTCCTGCCAGGGACCAGTTCTCCAGCTTATCTGAGTAGAAAGCTACCATGTCTCAGGCTGGCTCAGTCTTGGCCTTTCCTCAGAAATAAGAACTGGTTTGGAAGTGACCTTGCTTGACCCCGTTTATTTCTTGACCAAGATCCCACAGCCCTGCCCTGGGCCCTCTAGCACCTCTCCTCCAAGTGGAGTGTTCCTGCTAAGAGAGACAGACCCTGTTTCTCTCTCACATAAAAGACACATGAAGGAGAATCTGAGTCCCTTTCCTGCTTTTGAAGGGTCTTGGCTTCCGTGTGGGATGAAATCCCTGTGGGTGCAGCTGGGGAGGCACAGAGTGAGGCGAGGAGAAGTTCTGGACTACTTATGCTCTGCCTCTAAGACAGATTGTAGCAGGAAACAAACAAACAAAAATTACAGCTCCTTGGTTCCACTTCCCTTATCCCTTCCTTGGCAAATGGAGAGCTAACGAGAGTGGAGGTGGCTGGGGAATATGACAGATGGAGCTGAGAATTAGGCCCTGTTCTTAGCAGCAGTGACTGAACTCTGAGCCTCCTCTAGGATGAGTTGGAACATGATTCTCCCTCCTCCTCTTCCCCACTTCGCCCTCTTCCATTCCTCCCTCCTCTCCTCCCAGCTGTTCCACTATGTTTTCAAACATTTAGATGGGGAAATGCTGACTCAGCTAAAGGTCCCTGCTTTTAAACTTGATTCTTCAATTATGCTAACTGCAACTATAATTTGTATGGAGAGGTAAGAGCTTACAAATCATCCTTTTTTTTTTTTTTAAATCACCATAGTCATGTAAAGTGGGTATTATTATTGCTATTTAATCAATGAAGAGAGTGAGGTTTGGGAGTTTGCTACTGTAGGGCGAATGCAGAGTCAAGTTTCAAGTCTGTGTCTCCTGACTCAAGGTCCATATTTTTCAAGATCCATTGTATAGTCTCAGCAGTTACTGTTGATATTTAATCAATGAACAGAGTGAGGTTTGGGAGTTTGCTACTGTAAGGTGAATGCAGAGTCAAGTTTCAAGTCTGTGTCTCCTGACTCAAGGTCCATATTCTTCAAGATCCATTGTATAGTCTCAGCAGTTACTGTTGGTAGTCCTCCTGAAGTCCAAGAGACAGCTCTGAGCCTTGGGAAGTCAGTCCCTAGAATCTCAGCTGGGGCCTGTCAAATGATAAAACTAAATCTAGTAGCCATCTAGTTTGTCCTTTGCTCAAGGGAAAACCATCCATGGGCTGGGGGAGGACAGTGTCTCAAGCACTCTCCGTGAGGGATTTCGGGCAACAGGGAGTCCTTTAGTGCCTCCTTCTGTTTTAGGAGAAGCGGCAATGCTGAAGAAAGGCATGAGTTCAGGGGCTTATAGGACTAACAGAAGGCTCAGGTGAACTAGCTATAGCTGAGTTGGAGGACTGTGATTGGTGTAGACTTCCTTGACAGGTGTTTCCCATAAATTCAGGCTGCTTAAGGTTTAGGTTTGTGATGTGTGCTGATCCCATTTGGGGGTCCTGACAAACGGATTAAGTTCATCAGGGCCCTAGCATTCTGGGAAGATAAGCCAAGTGGAAAATTCTGCTGTCCCTGTGGCTCTGTTCCAATGTTGGCCTGCAAGAAGCACATGTGGTCGTGATATTGTGATTTATAATAAATATATTGGGTTTCCCAGGTGGTGCTAGTGGTAAAGAACCCGCCTGCCAATGCAGGAGACATAATGTGATACAGGTTCAATCCCAAGGTTGGGAGGATCTCCTGGAGGAGGGCACATCGACCCCCTCCAGTATCCTTGCCTGGAGAATCCCATGGACAGAGGAGCCTGGTGGGCTACAGTCCAGAGGGTCACAAACAGTTGGGCACGACTGGAGGGGCTTAGCACACATATATTTGGTCTTGGACTCTATTCCTGGCACAGAGCTCTTAAAACTGTTGGGATTTCCTGTGATGAGAGTGATAAAGATGTATTTTGTTATATTCATGAAGCAGTTTTGGAAAGCACCTAAGCATGAGGGCTGGTTACCAGTGGAGCCACCATGTGATTAGAGAGCTGGAACTTCCAGTCCCCTGTGCCCCGTTACCCCACAACCCTCCCTCTGAACTGAGAGGAGAGGAGACGAAGATTAAGCTCAGTAGCCAAAGGCAATGGTGTGACCAACCACACTTACATGATAATGGGTTCGGAGAGCTTCCGGGTTGGTGAATACATAGAGATTTGGGCAGAGTAGCAGGGAAAACATCATGCTTTTTCTCCATACCTTGCCCTACATATTTCTTCCATTTAGCTAGTCCTGAGTTACAGCCTTTTATAGTCAACCGGTTATCTATGTAAAGGTTTCTCTGAGTTCTGTGAGCCACTTTAGCAAATTAACTGAACCCCAGGAGGAGGCTGTGTAAACCCCTACAGCTGTTTGGTCAGAAGCACAGGTGAATTTGCTACTGGCAGTTTTGTAGGACTTAACTGGGGGCATCTGAGGGTATCTCCCCGTTGATAGTGTCAGAATTGAGTTGAAATACGACACAGCTGGAGTCAGGAATTGCTGGTGTCAGGAACTCACACCTCCCCCCACCACCTTATTGAATTAGTGAACAGAGTCTTAGCGGTCCTCACAGGGCTCCCTCCAGTGCCGTAATACAGGAAGAACAGAATGAACACAGCAACATGTCTTACCCTCTCAGGATAAGTTGTAAAAGCTTTCTTTTCTTTCTTTTAAAGAATATTTCTTTTTAATTAGAGAAGTACTTGGTAATTGGGCTTCCTTGGTGGCTCAGATGGTAAAGAATCCGNGCTCCCTCCAGTGCCGTAATACAGGAAGAACAGAATGAACACAGCAACATGTCTTACCCTCTCAGGATAAGTTGTAAAAGCTTTCTTTTCTTTCTTTTAAAGAATATTTCTTTTTAATTAGAGAAGTACTTGGTAATTGGGCTTCCTTGGTGGCTCAGATGGTAAAGAATCCGCCTGCAATGCAGGAGACCTGGGTTTGATCCCTGGGTTGGGAAGATTCCCTGGAGTAGGGCATGGCAAACCACTCCAATATTTTTGCCTGGAGAATCCCCATGGACAGAGAAGCTTGGTGAGATACAGTCCATGGAATTGCACAGAGTTGGACACAACTGAGTAAGTAGAGCACATTTGGTAATTAAAAGGCTATTTCTGTTGATCATTTTGCTACTTACTGAGATATCATTATGGGCTTCCCTGGTGACTCAGACAGTAAAGAATCTGCCTGCAATTTGGGAGACCTAGGTTTGATCCCTGGGTTAGGAAGAGCCCCCGGAGAAGGGACTTGCAACATCATTGTATTGGTTTCAGGTATACAACATAATGGGGCTTCCCAGGTGGCCCTAGTGGTAAAGAACTCACTCCACTATTCTTGCCTGGAGAATCCCATGGACAGAGGAACCTGGCAGGCTACATACAGTCCACAGGGTTGCAGAGTTCAGCACGACTGAAGCGACTCAGCACATACAACATAATGATTTGATACATGTATATATTGTAAAATAATAAGTTATGATCAGTCCACCACAATAAGATCCATCACCTCACATAGTTTTTTCTTAACGATGAGAACATTTAAAATTCATTCTTATCAAATGCACAATACACTGTTGGTAACTATAGTCACCATACTATATATCACATCCCCAGAATTTACGATCTGAAAACTGGAAGTTTGTAACCTTTTGATCCCCTTCACCCATTTCACCACGCCCACCGCCACCAGTCTATTCTCTGTGTTTATGAGTTCTTTTTTTCTTTAGGTTTCACATATATGTGAGATCATATAGTATTTGTCTTTCTCTGCCTAATTTATTTCAATTTGCGTAACACCCTCAAAGTCTATCCATGTTGTTCTATATAGCAGAATTTTCTTCTTTTATGGATGAATGATATTCTCTCATATATATTTAACACATCTGCTTTATCCATGCATCCGTCGTAATGGCCTCTTATGGTAAATGCACGTCTTGGCTATTGTAAGTAATGCTACATTGAGCAACATGGAATGTATTATCCTTTAAGGTAGTAATTTGGGGCTCATTTTTTGGATAAATACCCAGGAGTGGGGTTACAGGATTGTATATAGTAGTTCTATTTAAAAAAACTTTTTAAGGAACTTTCATACTATTTTCCATAGTGGCTGTACCAATTTACATTCCTACCAACAGTGTACAAGAGTTCTATTTTCTTCACATCCATGCCAACACTTGTTTTCTCTTGTTTATATGGGGGAGGGTTGATATCTTTAGTTTTTACCATTTATTTTAATTGAAGCATAGTAAATATACAATGTTGTGTTAGTTTCAGGTGTACAGCAAAGTGGTTCAGTTATATATATATATACACACACACACATACACACATACATACATGTATATTTCTTTTTGAGATTCTTTTCCACTATATGTTATTACAAGATATTGAGTAGAATTCCCTGTGATATAAGGTAGGCCCTTGTTGTTTACCTATTTCATATATAGTAGTGTGTATATGTTAATCTCAAACACCTAATTTATCTCCTGCCCTCCCCTTGCTACTCCAGGCATCCCCTTTGGTAACCATAAATTTGTTTTCTAAGTCTGTTTCTGTTTTGTAAACAAATCATTGTGTCCTTTTTCAAAATTCCACATATAAGTGATATTATGACATCTTTGTCTGATTTCATTTAGTAGGACAGTCTCTAGGTCTATCCGTGCTGTTGCAAATGGCATTATTTCATTCTTTTTTATGGCTGAGTAATATTCCACGGTATACATGTGCCACATCTTTATCCATTCCTCTACTGATGGACATTTCGGTTGCTTCCATGTCTGGGCTATTGTAAACCATGCTGCAATGAACACTGGGGTGCAGATAACTTTTTTGGCCAGAGTGGTATTGCTGGATCATACAGTAGCTCTATTTTTATTTTTTGAGGAACCTCTTTACTGTTCTCCAGAATGGTTGTACCAATTACATTTCCACCAACAGTATAGGAGGGTTCCCTTTTCTCTACCCTCTCTCCAGCATTTACTGTTTGTAGATTTTTTGATGATGGTCATTCTGACTGGTGTGAGGTGATTTCTCATGGTAGTTTTGATTTGCATTTCTCTGATAATTAGGAGTGTTGAGCCTCTTTTCATGTCTATATTGGCCAGTTGTATGTCTTCTTTGAAGAAATGTTTATTTAGGTCTTCTGGCCATTTTTTAAAATTATTTTTTAAAATATTGAACTGTGTGCGCTGTTTGTAAATTTTGGAGATTAGTCCCTTGTTTTCAAATATTTCATCCCATTCTGTGGGTTGTCTTTTTGTTTATGGTTTCTTTTGCTGTGCAAAAGCTTTTGAATTTAGTTCTGATTTATTTTTGTTTTTACGTCCATTACTGTAAGGAGACAGCTTGAAAAAGATATTGCTGTTACTTATGTCAAAGATTGTTCTCTTTATGTTTTCCTCTTATAGTATTTGGACTTACATTTAGCTCTTTAATTCATTTTGAGTTTATGTTTGTGTATAGTGTTAGAGTATGTTCTAATTTCATTTTTTTACATGTAGCTGTCCAGTTTTCCTAGCAGCATTTACTGAAGAAACTGTCTTTTTCCCATTGTATCATCTTGCCTCCTCTGTCATAGATTAATTGACCATAGGTTCATAGGTTTATTTCTGGGCTTTCTAGCCTGTTCCATTGATCTATATTTCTATTTTTATGCCAGGATCATACTGTTTCGAAGGCTGTAGCTTTGTAGTATAGTCTGAAGTCAGGGAGACTGATTTCTCCAGCTTCATTTTTCTTTCTCAAGGTTGCTTTGGCTATTTGGGTTCTTTTCTGTTTCCACAGAAATTTAACATTGTTTATGTTTTAGTTCTGTGAAAAATGCTATTGGTAATTTGATAGGGATTGCATTGAATCTACAGATTGCCTCAGGTAGTATGGGCATTTCAACAATGTTGATTCTTCTAGTCTAAGAACATTGTATATCTTTCTATCTATTTGAGTCATCTTTGATTTCTTTCATCAGTGTCTTATAGTTTTCTGAGTACATATCTTTTGCTTCCTTAGGTAAGTTATCCTTAGATATTATATTCTTCTTAATGGTATGGTAAATAAGATTTTTCTTTAATTCTTCTTTCTGATCTTTCATTGTTACTATATAGAAATGCATCAGACTTCTATGTATTAATTTTATGTCTTGCAACTTTACTGAATTCATTGAGCTCTAGTAGTTTTCTGATAGCATCTTTAGCATTTCCTTTGTATAGTATTATGTTTTCTACTAACAGTGACAATTTTCCTTCTTTTCCAATTTGGATTCCTTTTATTTCCTTTCCTTCTCTGATTGTTGTTACTAGGACTTGCAAGACTATGTTGAATTAAAGTGGAGAGAGTGGATATCCTTGTCTTTTTTTCTGATCATAGAGGAAATGCTTTCAGCTTTTCACCACTGAGTATTATGTTGGCTTAGGTTTGTCATATATGGGGCCTTTTTTAAGTTGAGGTATGTTCCCTCTGCTCCCACTTTTTTTTTTTTAATCTCTTCAGATATTTTTTCAGGTCTTTTCTCTCTCTCTTCTCCTGGGACCTTTATAATCCAAATGTTGGTGCATGTAATGTTGTCCCAGATATCCCTTCAGTTCAGTTCAGTTCAGTTCAGTCGTTCAGTTGTGTCCGACTCTTTGCGACCCCATGAATCACAGCACGCCAGGCCTCCCTGTCCATCACCAACTCCCAGAGTTCACTCATATCTCTTAGACTGTCTTCATTTCTTTTCATTCTTTTTTTCTGTATTCTGTTCCGTGGCAGTGATTTTCACCATGAATTTTCTAAAAATTCAGTTATTTTACTCTTTCAGTTCAGTCACTCAGTTGTGTCTGACTCTTTGTGACCCCATGGACTGCAGCACGCCAGGCCTCCCTGTCCATCACCAACTCCCAGAGTTTACCCAAACTCATGTCCATTGAGTCGGGGATGCCATCCAACCATTTCATCCTCTGTCGTCCCCTTCTCCTCCTGCCCCCAATCCCTCCCAGCATCAGGGTCTTTTCCAATGAGTCAGCTCTTCACATCAGGTGGCCAAAGGATTGGAGTTTCAACTTCATCATCAGTCCTTCCAATGAACACCCAGGACTGATCTCCTTTAGGATGGACTAATTGGATCTCCTTGCAGTCCAAGGGACTCTCAAGAATCTTCTCCAACACCACAGTTCAAANCACTCAGTTGTGTCTGACTCTTTGTGACCCCATGGACTGCAGCACGCCAGGCCTCCCTGTCCATCACCAACTCCCAGAGTTTACCCAAACTCATGTCCATCGAGTCGGGGATGCCATCCAACCATTTCATCCTCTGTCGTCCCCTTCTCCTCCTGCCCCCAATCCCTCCCAGCATCAGGGTCTTTTCCAATGAGTCAGCTCTTCACATCAGGTGGCCAAAGGATTGGAGTTTCAACTTCATCATCAGTCCTTCCAATGAACACCCAGGACTGATCTCCTTTAGGATGGACTAATTGGATCTCCTTGCAGTCCAAGGGACTCTCAAGAATCTTCTCCAACACCACAGTTCAAAAGCATCAATTCATTGGCACTCAGCTTTCTTTACAGTCCAACTCTCTAGCTCTGTAATTTCTGTTTGGTATTTTCTTATATTTTCTCTTTGTTGAAATTCTCATTTTGTTCTTACATTGTTCTCCTGACTTTGGTATGCATCTTTATGACCACTACTTTAATTCTTTATCAGGTAAATTACTTATCTCCATTTCACAAGGTCTTTTTCTGGATTTTTATTTTGTTATTTTGTTTGGAACATATTCCTGTGTTTTTCATTTTTCTTTAGTCTCTGTATTGGTTTCTGTGCGTTAGATAAAAGACCCAGCTCTCAGTCTTGAAGAAGTGACCTGGTGTAGGAAAGGAAACTTATCATTCAACTCTGCCCTACCTCTTGGTTGTCTCTCAGTCATCTGTGATTGTCTAAGCACCATCTTTACTCTCGGTGACTCCCAGTATTTGAGGGAAGGCCAAGACTTGTCAGTGTTAATCTCAGTGGGGAAATCTCAAGGGAATCTCAGTCAACACCAGATGTGGGCTGATTGGAAGCCACACCCCCAGGAAGCAGCATTTTAGAATATGCAAATATACCTCTTTCACCGGGAAGATGAGAAGGCATTTCTGTCTGCTCCCTTTGTACTGAGCCCTGGAGGCTAGCCAGCTTACAAGAATAAGAACCATTGATTTGTTGGCTACCTTCCAACTGAACCTGTTAACACAGCCCCACTGGACATCAGACTCTGAAGGATGTATCCTTTGGGTGACAGCCACAAAAGCCAGGGTACCAGATGTATGCACAAACTGCTTTATCAGAGATACTAGTGACCCTGGGGTGGAACAGAGGGAGACTGCAAAGATGGACACCCACTGGCCCCTGTCATCTTTGGAGAGGCTAGAAGTCAGCTCCTAGGAATATATTAAGTTAGAAACCTGACCTTCAGGCTGCAGCTTGTTTTCAAATTTTTTTTTCTATTTTTGGCTGCAACTGTTCTTTGTTGCTGTGCACGAGTTTTCTCTGGTTGTGGCAAGCAGGGGCTACTCTAGTTGCTGTGCACAGGTTTCTCATTTCAGTGGCTTCTCACTGCAGAACACAGGCTCTAGAGCATGCAGGAGTTCTAGGCTTCAGTGGCTGTGGCTCACAGGCTTAGCTGCTCTGAGGTACGTGGTATCTTCCTGCACTAGGAATTGAACCTGTGTCCCCTGCACTGGCAGGCAGATTCTTAGCCACTGGACTACCAGGGAAGTCCAACCCTATAGCTTTTAAGATATGGAGATAGGCCTCTTTGATGGGAAGACTGGGCATTTCAGTCTGTTGCCTCTGTACCATACCTTGAGTGGGTAGCTGGTTAAGAACTGTTTTTCTGTTTTTGTGCTGGGGAACCCACAAATACACGCTCTGCTGGCCACCAAAGTCAAGTTATCAAGGGTTGCATCTCCTAGGTGGTAGCTGCAAATGCTGGGGTGCCAGTTGTGTGCACAAGTTCCTTTCTGGGAGATACTTGTGACCTGGACTAAGACAGAAGCAGAGTGTGAAGCAGATGGTACCTGCCAGCCTCCCCAGTCTCTGGAGCAACTGTTGTTGTTTAGTCGCTAAGTAGTTATCCCCTAGATGCCTTAGAAGCCTACCTCTCAGGCCATCACTTTTAAGATAAACAAATATGCCTATTTTTTAGAAAGACTAGACATTTAATTCTGCTGCCTCTTCCCTGGACGCTGGGACCATAACCTTGATGAATCCATGGGAGTCGGTTAAGAACTGTTTTTTTAATTTGCGATAGCTTTGTAGATCTCATGGATATTAAGCCCAGTTGCCTTGTAGAGGCAGATGTTTTGGGGGCTCATCTCTCAGGTGGAAATCTTAAAAGTTGTTGCACCAGATATGCAGACTAAATCCTTCACTCCTCACAGAGAAGCTCAGAATTGCAAGTTCCCATCCCAGTTGTGTGTCACTGAGCTGGGGGTGGGCTTTATGGCAAGCTTGTGTCTCAGCACCTTCTACCTATTTTGATACGGATTTTTTTTCTCATTTGCCAAATATGTAGGACTCAGCTAGTTTCTGGGTTTCTTTCAGTGGTACTTGCTCCCTTGGGAGCTGTAGATTTGGTATATCCGTTGGAGGAGAGGAATTCGGGAACCTCTTATGATGCCATCTTGAACCAGAACTGCAAATGCTTTCTTAACCTTTTCCCTCCCATGCCTTATTTTCTCAAATCTCAATCTAAGACTTCATTTCTGTTTTTCAAACAGTTGAGTATCTCGCCTCTAAGAATGGTTTCTTAATACCTCTGGTTTTTCCCACTGAACTCTTTGCCCCCCAAAGCTCCAGTGGCTGGGGATGCAGGCTGGGGCCAACATTACCTGATACACAGCTTCCTTTACTCCTCTCACACTCCTTGAACCCTGGCTGTGGCCTCCATCCTTACCCTCCAGGAGAAAATGAATCCCTCTCTGGGCCCAGTGGGCTAAATCATAATTTGTCTAAGATTTTGACTCTAAGCCACTGGTTCTGTATTGTAAATGCATGTTGAAACCATCTTGGGGACTTTAAAAATCCCACCAATCTCACCTCGGATTCTAGGGCACCCTCAGGAGCTGTGGTTCGACTTCTGTTACCCTTGCAAAGTGAGTGCTTTTAGGTATAGTCATGTGATGCAAAACTGGCTGATGGTCTATGAGAAGGTAAGGTTGGGACACTTCTGGGAAGGTTTTAAACATTAAAAAAGTAGTAGTTGTGATTCCACGGAGAAGGCAATGGCACTCCACTCCAGTGTTCTTGTCTGGCAAATCCCATGGACAGAGGAGCCTGGTGGGCTGCAGTCCATGGGGTCGCTAGGAGACGGACACAACTGAGCGACTTTCCTTTCACTTTTCACTTTCCTGCATTGGAGAAGGAAATGGCAACTCACTCCAGTGTTCTTGCCTGGAGAATCCCAGGGACGGCAGAGCCTGGTGGGCTGCCGTCTATGGGGTCACACAGAGTCGGACACGACTGAAGTGACTTAGCAGCAACAGCAGAAGCAGTTGTGATTCCGAGGTGTTCTTTTTCTGTCCCTGGAGGTTGTTGTCTGTACGTGCTCCAAGGTGAAGGAGCTTTGTTTGGTTTAGTAAATGATCTGTAAACATTATCTCATTTGATCCTCACACTACCCTCTTAGGTAGTTAATAGTTTGATCTTCATTATNAAGCAGTTGTGATTCCGAGGTGTTCTTTTTCTGTCCCTGGAGGTTGTTGTCTGTACGTGCTCCAAGGTGAAGGAGCTTTGTTTGGTTTAGTAAATGATCTGTAAACATTATCTCATTTGATCCTCACACTACCCTCTTAGGTAGTTAATAGTTTGATCTTCATTATTATACCCATTTTTACAGATAAGAAAACTAAAGTTCATGGAAATTTCAATACATTTCACCTAATGACAGCAGCCAGTAAAGGACGAACCAGATCATTTTGGTTCTTAAAATTATGACTTTCTTACTGTATGCTGGTAAGCTGTCAAAGAAAACCAAACCAAACCCTGATTTGTAACATTTACTGATTTTCATGGTGTAAATAGTTCCACCAGGCCCGATTTAAAGTTGCCATAGTGAGCTCACTCATCACTGACTTGGAAAGAGATGTCTGACTGGTTCCTGTGAGCCAGTATGAGCCAGCTCCAGCAGAACGTGAGAAGATAGGGCAAGTGCTTGAATCCAGCCTTTGATGCTGAGATTCGTATTTCTCCCCAGCCTTTCTCTCAACACAAATACCCTGAGATCTTTATACTGGAGGTCTGCTTGTTTAGGAAGGACATTTAGCTCTTCTTCCTAGAAAGCAGATCAACACAATGAGGGACAAACCAATAGGGGTGAATTCGGTGGTTTCCTAATGTCCCCAGGCTGCTATTAATGCAGACAGGAGTCCCAGAAGGCTACATCAATCTACACGACGGTGAATCAGGAGAACTGTTACCATTTGTTTTACCTCGTTGTCATCTGAGCTGCTATGCAACTGGTACACACTTGCTGAGCCCATCAGCAATGCTGAGCCCATCAGCAACGCTGAGCACAGGCTCAAGACTAGTGGTAGAGTGCAAGAAGCGCAAAGGTCCTGGCCGGTGGGGACGTTATGATGAGCCAGCCCCAAGCCTACCCCAGTGGGCCTGGGTGTGGCACATGTACAGTGTGCATGCTAAGCCCATTCAGTCTGTGTTGTGATGGTCTCCTAGGGTTGCAAAGAGCCTTACTGAGATGGTCTGGTCTGACTTCCTGTCCAGCAATCCCACCAAAGATTTTTGAAGATGTCCAGTGATGGTGCACTCCTTCTTTCCCAAGAAAGTTGATTATATACTTGAGTACCTTCGTGAAAAAAGTTCGCTTTTACGCTAAAACAAATTCTGTAACCCCTGTTGCAGCCTGACAAGATTCCAGTTTAACCCTAAGAGCTCTAAATTACCAGACTTTCTCCATATAGCAAGCACTAGTCAGGATGATGATGTTCAGTTGTTCCGTCATGTCCAAGTCTTCATGACCCCATGGACTGTAGCACTCTAGGTTTCCCTGTCCTTCACTGTCTCCCAGAGTTTGCTCAAACTCATGTCCATTGAGTTGGTGATGCCATCCAATCATCTCATCCTCTGTCACCCCCTGCTCCTCCTGCCCTCATTCTTTTCCAGTGAGTCAGCTCTTCCCATCAGGTGGTCAAAGTNTCTCCCAGAGTTTGCTCAAACTCATGTCCATTGAGTTGGTGATGCCATCCAATCATCTCATCCTCTGTCACCCCCTGCTCCTCCTGCCCTCATTCTTTTCCAGTGAGTCAGCTCTTCCCATCAGGTGGTCAAAGTATTGGAGCTTCAGCATCAGTCATTCCAAAGAATATTCAGAGTTGATTTCCTTTAGGATTAACTGGTTTGATCTCCTTGCTTGAGAGTCCAAGTGACTCTCAAGAGTCTTCTCCAGCCATCACAGTTTGAAAACATCAATCCTTCTGCACTCAGCTTTCTTTATGGTCCAACTCTTACATCTGTACATGACTACTGGAAAAACCATAGCTTTGACTATATGGACCTTTGTTGGCTAAGTGATAACTCTGCTTTTTAATACACTGTCTTGGTTTGTCATAGCCTTTCTTCCAAGGAGCAAGTACTTTTAATTTCATGGCTGTAGTCACCATCTGCAGTAATTTTGGAGCCCAAGAAAATAGTCAGGATGGACTAGGTTATGCTACAGTGGCAAACCACCACCACAATCTTAGCAGTAATAAAAATATGAGTAATTATTGCTGACCTTGTAAAATATACCCATCAAGGGTTGGTTGAGGGCTTGCAGGTGAAAGTGTTAGTTAGTTGCTCTTAGTTCATGTTAATCACTCAGGGACCCAGTCATCATGTTTCAACACAGCCATTTATTGGGAGAAAGAGGGAGTATGCTCGCTGAAGAGGAAAGAGAGACTTTCTTAGCAGTGAATGGTCTAGCTTACATGTACTATACATCATTCTCCTCTTAACTTGTTGACTAGAACTCTTCACATGGCCTCATCACCTATAATGGGGCCCAAAAGGATTTCTTACCCTATGCCCAGAAGAGAGAGCTGGAAACACCTGGAGAGCAGCCTTAATGATNGCTTACATGTACTATACATCATTCTCCTCTTAACTTGTTGACTAGAACTCTTCACATGGCCTCATCACCTATAATGGGGCCCAAAAGGATTTCTTACCCTATGCCCAGAAGAGAGAGAGCTGGAAACACCTGGAGAGCAGCCTTAATGATCACCAGGGTGGTTTTTTGTATACTTGAAGGTCCTTTCCTTCTCAGGCTCATGCCCAGTTTACCCCCTCATTGCTATGTTACATGCTTTTTCTCCGCCATCACCCAGTTTACTCTCCTCTGATCACGATGGAGCTTTGTATCTATATGCTGGTATCCTCAGCTGAGTGCAGTTTTTCGGGCACAGTCTAATCACAGCAAACTCAATGGGGCTCATCACCTGCTCCTCTGAAACAGTGCAGAGGGAACGCTGGGGCCTTGATTGCATTTTTATTGGTTTGGCAGTCACGGCACCCTATCCCTGTATTCACTGGGTCATAAGCGCGAGGATGCTGGGGACTGTGACTATCTTGCTTGTCATAGTGTCCCCATCACTTAGCAAAAGGTCTGATAAATCCTAATAAACAGTTGTTGGATGAATACGTACATTGAATTTATTCTCTTTGCTTTTGTCTCCTTTTTACTCATGCTATCATCTCCATCTTGCCCCAATATACTCAGCTTCTTCAGACCCACGTACAAGTTATGTTTATTTCTTAAATTTATTCCAGCATAGAGATGAGCAAGAGTATTATCTTTGGAGTCAAAAAAGTGAGTGGCTGACACCTAGCTCTGACGGTATCATTCAACAGCACGTGTTTCTTTAGCACCGACAATGGGCCAGGTGCTACAGACACAATTATGTGGAAGATAAGACCACAAAGCTGCCACACCACTGAACGGGTTCATCTGGGTAAACACTGTAACATCTCTAGATTAGAATGCAGGGATCTTNGAGCAAGAGTATTATCTTTGGAGTCAAAAAAGTGAGTGGCTGACACCTAGCTCTGACGGTATCATTCAACAGCACGTGTTTCTTTAGCACCGACAATGGGCCAGGTGCTACAGACACAATTATGTGGAAGATAAGACCACAAAGCTGCCACACCACTGAACGGGTTCATCTGGGTAAACACTGTAACATCTCTAGATTAGAATGCAGGGATCTTTTAGGTTTTGTTTCGTTTTTCCAGCCACAAAACATGTAGACATATAGTTGATGCTTAATAAATGTTAGGTTCACGAGGGAATAGATCTCTAAGCTCCACTTTGCTCTATGTACCAGAATCTCCTGAGAAGGCATGTGTAGTTGGAAAACAAAGTGGCACTGTGTTTAACTGCTTTATTTTTGTGGTGGGTCATGATGTTTGAAATCTAAAATAAGACTAAAGGAAGATATGAAATTTGCCTATTAATCCCAGGGAAGCAAGAATTACCTTAGGTTGCAGAACACTATTTCAGATTGATACTAATCTAGTAATCACCATAGTTTGGGTACCATTGTTCCTTGAATCCTGCTGGGCCACAAGGAAGTAAGACTTTGTCATGTATGTTTTTGAAGTTCAGTTATGTGAAACAGGTCATACATGCCTGATCAAGCAGTCTAGTAACCATCAACAAAGAAAACAAGATTAGACTTTCAAGACATGTCTTTTATGAACCCCTGTACAATCCTAATGATTAGTAACCCTTCCAGCGCTCATAAATTACAGCTTCAATAATTCTGCAATTTTGCCTGTACTTACCTAACTAACTGATATCATCTCTTTATCTCCCTTGGCCTACAATTCATTTTATCAATGACAACTGTAATCTTGAAAATAATTTTCTTTGAGAAAATAGGGAACTGAGTTGAGGAATATTGCTTTCTCTTTCATTTACGAGTGCTGTATTACCAGTTTCTAGAAGAGGGCTTATCCTTCTTGTGATCTTGGCCTGACAGTAACTTTAGCAAGCCTTTTTCCTTTTCATGTGTGGACAAGCTTGAGAAATATGAGGGGCAACCTTCACATGAGATGAGATATGGATATGTGATTTTGGGGGACAAGAGATCTGTGTGAGCCTCAGGGGGATTTGAGGGAGAGAGAGCTTGTGGCGGTGTAGGGGTGTGCCAGGGTGTGAAAGTTGCACAGAGAGGGAGGTGGGGAGGAAACCTGAGAAATGGAGCTTTTGCATGTGGTGAGGCTAACTGACATCTGCTGATAGAGGCTGATGAACCATATTCCACTGTTCATCTGTAGTCTTGAGAGCATAAGACTGGAAGGACTTCAGAGATCATCCAGGCAATTCCTGACACTGTCAGATCAAATGACTACTAGACCAGCTTCGGTTTCTAATTTGAGATGTCTCCAAAGAAGATTCCTGTTTCAGCCACTTGAATGTTGGACTGCACTCAGTGCCTGCACAATCTTCACTTTATTTAGCCCAAATTCTCCCAGCTGTGGTCTGAGCCTTTGGAAGAATGAAACCTCTGTGGGTAAGAACTGCCTTGGTGGTGTGAGAAAGAGAGCTCTGGGTGGTCTTTGAGTGTTGCGTGAGGACAAGGGTGCTATGGCTCAAGTTCCAGTAAGAATACATAGGACTATGAGGTCTCTGGTTTTACCAGAATCTTCATAGATATCTTAAAACAGAAAGAAAAGGCCCTGTGTTCTATGGTTGGCTTCAAATCCTAATTCATGCCAGGGTGGAGTGGACATTGTGAGCACATGTGTTCACAATGGTGTGTGTGCTGAGTGTCCAGAGCATGCCCAGTAGGTGCTGGTGTTGGGCTGTGGTTCTGTGTTATCTGGTCAGAGTGAGTTAAACCCAGCAGAACAAAATAATTCGTGAAAGGGTTTAAGGTAAGAGCCATTTTATGGAAAACCATGGGAACTTCTCAAGTATCTTTTTTAAGGGTGAGCAGCACAGTTTCAAGCTTCACACCAACTCTGCATGTCAATCAGGGTAGGAGAGACTCAGAACATCCTAGAAGTTTTTGAAAGACTCTCCTGAGAAATCTCTGTAGGCAACTACTCAGGAAAGTACAAAGCCCTCCAACTTGGAGCTAACACAGCATCCCCATAGGTGAGTTGGGCAGCGTGAAGAACACTTATCCACTTTCCTGGAGGACATCACCTGTAGTCTTCCCTTGTGCTCTGAAATAGCTGACGGTAATAATCGCTACCACTGACCAAGCATTTTCTACGTGCCCCGCTGTGGTGCTGGCTTCACACAGGGCATCACAGCTAATCCCTGCAGCAACAGGACTGGCCAGGCAGCTGTCAGTTTCACTCATTTCACAAATGAGCCCTGTGGACATAGGTTCATTTGAACTGAGCTGCAGATTGGACAGAGTGGGCCAGAGTGCGGAGTGTGGGCTAGAAAATGGTAATCTGGGGAAATGACTCCCTTTCTCCAAGAACACACAGTCACAGGCAGATTCAGTGCACAGCTGTGGGCTGTACCCAGCTCACTCCTCTGATGTCTTACCTCCCAGAGCCGTGGTGGGCAGAGCAGGCAGGGTTGCCTCAGAGGCAGTCTATGCCTGGGCAATACCTGACACAGCAGGTAGAGTGTGGGTAGGGGGATGAAGCCGAAGATGTGGCAATACAAGGGATGGATGGCTTCCATTTCTGGGCCCTAAAAGAGCGTATAATGTAGGCAAATCAGGATTTTATGCCCTCTTTGTGTTTTGAAAACTGGTTGTATGACCCATTGGGCTTGAAAACCAAATGATGGAGGGAGGGAGAGAGTATAGAGCTGGCTTATTACACCAGGGAATAAAGAATGCAAAGGTGAGGAGGAGAGAAAGAGGAATTGACAGGGAGTGGAGGTGATGGGGTGCCTCTGGGACAGGAAGAAGCCGGGGGTGGCACTCTTAGCTGTGGTTCTAATTCAACACAGGAAGGAAGAGAGACGATAAAGCCTCTTTGATAGCCGCACTTGGACCTGATCTGTCCAATGTGCGCCTCAGTTTAGAGTGACGTATGACCACTTATGACATTTCCACTGCACATGTCTCTGGCAGTATCAGAGTCTTATCCCTAGATGACGTAAAATGAGGAGTTATAGGACCTGGTGCAACTCTGAGCCGGGGGCAATCAGAGAGAGCTGCCTAGTCATTTTAAGTCAACACAGCCAGACAAAGCAATCAGGATGACCAAATCTGGGGACAGAGGGGACATAAAGCCTTACGGTGTTGGCCTGTGATACAGTCAAGGCCAGATCTGTGACTGGACTATCTTTATAGCAACCTTCACCTGATTAAGATCAACAAGTGATAAATGGGGTGCTTTTAATTTGGTCTTTTCTTTGTTACCAAATTACATCAGCTCTGTAGCTGTAAACATGCAGCTGCCCAGGTTAGCCCCAGGCTGTATGTCCCCTTTCTGATGATTCCATGTTACCAGCAGGGTGGGTGGCCAAGGTGGGTTACTGAAACACAGGGGCTCCTCCAGGAGGGAAGAGAAAGGGACTAGACCATCCCTCATCATGCACTCTCACCTCCAAGGCTCAGAGATTAGCTCAGGGGTTCACACAGGGTTTACAGGATCCAGTTTGACCCAGACTACTTCCTCTTCCTCAGGGAGGTCCAAGTCCTGATTGCATCATTCTGGCCTGCCCCAGTTCCTTTAAGGGACAGACGCTGCAGGCATGGGTGAGCCACTCCAGGCCTTGACATGCAAATCACACAATTTCACTGCTGATAAAGGGTTCTACAGACCGGATGAGTAATACTGTCCTGCCCAGCTGGCAGTTTATCTAGCGCTCTCTGCTAAATCCAGTTTACACCCTTTTTATTGTGCTCAATACCTCACAAAAGTGGGAACAATAAAATTGACCTTAATAGAGGAATTTTTACAATTGGGGCTAAAACTAGGGACTCAGGAGTTAAACTGCCTGGCCTCAATCCTGACCCTACTGTTTCACTTGTGTGACTTCAGACAAATTCCTTAATCACTCAATACCTCCGTTTCCCCATCTCTGGCATGCTGCAATTCATGGGGTCGCAGAGTGTCCGACACGACTGAGCAACTGAACTGAACAATGGAGGTGAGACTGCCCACCCCTTGGGGCGCTGAATGAGTAAATTCACTGAAAAGTGTAACAGCACCTCATCTGTAGTGAATGTGCAATAAATGTTATCCATTAGTAAGTGAAAACTCCTTCTGCAGTCAAAAGATAATCAACATGTCAGAGCAAATGCTCTATTTTCCTTTCAAACACTCAGGGCTGCATGGCTAATAGGGTAACATGGAATAGTTTGGGAGAACAGGGACAAATGGGTGGCGGGGTGAAGGAGAAGGGTGTTAAGGGCTCTAGACTTTCCAAGATTCCTTTTTGAAGAGGTGAGATGGTCTCGGAGGAGGGAAATGGCAGTGTGACCTCGTCTTGACCTCTACGGTACCCACGGAGCTCAGGGGACTGAGCAGGCTTGGCAGAGTAAGCACCCGCTGATCAAATGGCTTGTGGCCAGCCCGCCTCAGGAAGTGCGGGCCCGTGGCCTTGTGATCCTCAAGAGGGAAGTAGGGTTAGGAGGACAGATGAAAGATATGAAACAGAGCTCCAACTCCAGGGTCGAAGACCTCCTCTCTCTCCTCACATATAAAAGAGGGACAGGGCAGAAATGTTAGAAATCCTATCATTGCCAAGTCTGGCTGTCAGATAATCTGACAGGGCTGCAGTTATCTTAAAAGAATGGACTGAAGCCAAATTAGGGGGACCCAGGTGGCAGACTTGGGAATAGATTGGCGAGAGGGAAGCTGCTAGGTCTGGAAGATACTGGGGCTCTTTGCAGGCCTGTGATAGTGGATTTCGTAAACGTGCACAGGAGGCCTGCTCTGTTCTCTATGGTCCTTCACACTGTGGGCTGCTGCTGCTGCTGCTGCTGCGTCGCTTCAGTCGTGTCCGACTCTGTGCAACCCCAGAGACGGCAGCCCACCAGGCTCCCCCGTCCCTGGGACTCTCCAGGCAAGAACACTGGAGTGGGTGGCCATTTCCTTCTCCAATGCAGGAAAGTGAAAATTGAAAGGGAAGTCGCTCAGTCGTGTTCGACTCTTAGTGACCCCATGGACTGCAGCCCACCAGGCTCCTCCGTCCATGGGATTTTCAAGGCAAGAGTACTGTGGACTAGACCGAAGCTAGTCAGCCCCACAGAGCAAAAAGCTGCAAACTTGCTACGAAAGCCAAAGAGTCCTTGAGTCCCTTTCCAGAAGTCTGTTGGATTAGAACATCCAAGATTTAGACTCTAGATTGGACCTTCTCTTTACCAAGTCTGAAACCTTCGGGTAATCAACTAACTCCACTTCTCAGATTCTCTCTTGTTCTCGGGTACAAAATGTACCTTGGTGCTCACACTGGACATAGTGGTAGAATGAGCAGCTTGCCTCACAGGGGTATTGTGACAGCCTAGTAAAATTACACGAGTGAGTATATCTAAGAATGGCTGAGAGTGAAATATAAAGGGAGGCTTCTAAATATTCTCATTTAAAAGTCATTTTCCATCTTGGAATACAAAAAAGAACCTCTAACAGTGACTGTCATTGCTGCCCAGATATCCCTTGGCTCCTCTGTAATCCCCAGTCCTGTATGTTGTTCTGGCCAGTCTGGTGTGAGCACAGGTGATGTGTGTTTCTCCTAGGAGAGGTAGGTAAACAGCACTGCCTCTATTTATCCCTTCCCTTCCTGTGGCAACCTTGGAGTCTGCATAATCAGATGGCACAGTGAAGAGTAGGAAGAGGGCTGTTGAACTTGCTCTCATTGGATGAGAAATAAGCAATTACCATGTCTAGCTACAAAGAGTTTGAGGATGAGTCTGTGCCAGTGAGGCTTGGCCATCATTACCCTGACTCAGAATGAAAGTTGTGGTTACGAAGAGACAGGCCACATTCATTTAAGTGACAAACACAATGGGATGCCAACCTTTGCTCTCAGGAAGTTGCTTTGAGTCAAAAGTTGTGTTTTGCTCAAAGCTTATTTTAATTACATATATCCTCTCCTAGTGGGGATGGGACAAATCCTTCTAGACAAGTAAAATCCCTTTTGTTACAAAATGCATTTATTTCAGCCAGATAAAATTCTCCAACTGCATACATGGGTACATATGATAAGGTCCTTCTTTGATACATGTCTTGCTTACAAGAGCCATTTCTAATTATTAAAACACATAACAAACATCTTTGTCTCTTAAAATATAATTTAAATAACTTGCTAAGGTATAAGCCATAAGTCTGGTCATGGACCCGAGTGGAGAGCGGTTCTCCAGTGATGAGACCAGAGCAATATCGGCACATTGCCTCCACGATGAGATGCCACCAGTCTGCAAGCTGCTGAGCTCATCTGCTGGTCAATCCACCACGTATTTGGATAGTTGCTGTTGGGGCAGCAAGCTGCCTTCAAAAAAGTTATGTGCAGACAAAGTATGATGTAGGCAACGTGGAGAGGCATTTCACAGAATGCACACACCTTTCGGGTAACTTAAGGATAAAAGCTTGGTGAGAGCAAATCTGTTTACACTGCTGGGAACTGTGGCACCATCTCACTTGGCACTCAATAAATATCTATGAAGTGAATGGAAAGATAAAGAATAAGCTGTAGCAGTTGCCTTGGTGTCCAACTGTTGTCAAGACTGGGCTTTACGAGCTTTTATGGACACTATTTCTTGTTCAGAGTAAGTCATTCTATTTGGAAAGCCATCTCTTTCCTTCTTGTTAAGGTCTTCATGAGCATTTAGAGACTTCTCGCAGACTGCCAGTATTCGGGGCTCATTGGCTTACAGAAGAGCTGGGAGTGGGCCATACAAAGTCTAGGTTTGTCCCTTGAAGTAAGAATGCCTGAGTGACTTGGAAGGTCTAGGATCCGGTTTATCCTTCACATCTTTTCTTCTTTTGGCTCCTATTAATATCCTGAACCTGAAGTAGCCATGGAAACTCAGAGCTGAGCAGTGTGTTTCTTCATGAAATCTCATTTTGGTATCCACTATTTCTAGGCCCCTGGCTCCCTCAGAACTTGAAGTGGTTGATCTCTTGATGTTCCGTCCTTCACAGAGCTCTCCACCTGTTCCCTGAAGGTAAGGGCCTTGTTCTAACGTTGACACTGAGGAGTTCCCCACCGAAGAAATTCCTGGAAAAATCTTTCCTTTTGCTTCTCATACCATCTCTCCCATTCACCACAGGCTATGGATGTAACTCTGGAGAGACAAAGGAAAAGTTTCTAAACTCATCCTGGTTGATCATAGGAAGATGTCCCTCATCAATTGGAGTTAAAACCGGTTCTTCCTTTATGAAGTCGGGGTCAAAATTACTGACGTCTTCTCGGGATTTCTGTCAAAAAGGAAACAAGGAAACTTTCAGATTCTGTGCATGGGGCTTATTAATCTTCTCTGGGGCTTAGCCCTTGCCAGCGAGTTTAGAGGACGGCCCTGCAACTCTCTCGGCAGCATTATTTCCAGTTATGACAATTGGTTAAACAGTGCTTTCTACTAATGCTACTGCATTGTGTATTATTAGGGCATTTCTAACTGCCAATTCACTAGCCTCATAAAAAGCTTGCTGAGCAGACCAGTCTTAGACTAGGAAGCTAAGGAATTAACTTGCTCACCTGACCCAGCCAGCTGGTTCACCCTATCCATTTCGTGGAGGTTCCACTGCTCAGCAGGCCATACAGGGGCCCACAAGACAACAGAGGTTAAGTAAATTCACACTATGAGACTGAAGAGATTTTCCTCAAAGACTTCTTGGAAATTCTGAGTTCAGGCAACAAATGCTTTTCACTTCACTTACCAGCAGATTCATTCTGCCCTGCTGGCAAAACTTCCCCTCCTCCCAGAACGGCTGGCAGGGGGATGCCCATGAAAGGAAGTGGTTTTATGCTCTGGGTGTTTGGTATCTCAACCTAGCAGGCTGCTACAGATTAAGCCAATGACATATGGAAATGTGTATTTTACATCTTTATAAACTAATGCTGGAGAGATCATTTTTACCATTGTGAGATCTCTCACTTTTCTTCCTGGAGTCAATGATATTTCTCTCTGAGCATCCATCGTCCCCCTAGCTCATGATGTACTGGAAGCCCAGCTTCTCTGCCCTCCCATTGTGGTTCTCTTGACTCATCCATGAGAAATAGCTTAGCTCTCAGTCTAAGAGCTGGACCCCTTCAGGAATGCTGCCCCACTTAGCTTCCTCCCTTGGGGAGGCACCCACGGTGCTCCCAGTATTTCCTAGACAAAAAGGACTCGGCCTCTTTTGCCCTGAGCCCCGTGCTGTGGGAGCTGACACAGACCTAAGCTCTCCAAGCCAGGGAGCCAGGCTCAGGGGCCTGGGGAGCATTTCACCTCCTCTCTACTTTCCTGGGGGCTTGGGAAAGGCTCTCTGACTAAGGAGCATAAGGAAATCAGCTAGAACAATGAATTTCTCAACCAAACTCTTTTGGGTAAACCTGGAAAGTTTCAAAGCCTCTTCAACTCCAGGAAATTTTAACTTGAGAGGATGGGGCCAAGGCAAGCAAGAGGTAAACACTTTTTGAGATGTAACCCCCGGCACACAGAGAGCTGTTGCCTTGGGGGCAAGGAGGAGTCCTGGATGAGGCTGCCCTGTAAAGCATCTGGCTAAACTTCCAGTCTGGTCATTCCCTCGCGGACCATCTAGCTGCTCAAGTGGAACACTGAGACAGTTTAAGAAAGAAGGTCTACTCAGGTGGTCTCGGACACTTACAATTCTGGGTCGGAAAGGTGGTTCTACTTGGCGATGGTTCAGCTGGGTCCAGTCAATTTCCTTAAAGAAAGCGTGTCTCAAGATGGCATGCTCACCGCCTTGACTTGGGCTGCCCAAGCGCATGGTGGGGTTCTTGGTCATGAACTAAGAGGGGGAGAAAGACAGTCAATCATACAATCACACACGGTAAGGCTGTCACAAGACGGTAGGCATCAACCCTGGCAGAGGAGATGATGTGAGGCTTCATGGCTGATCTTGCTTAACCAGCTGAATTTTCCATCAGAGGCGGCACAACCACTATGAATCATCCCGTCAAGGCGCAGTTGCTGGTGTGTATTTCTGGCCTTCCCCACTTCCATTTCAGACGTGGCAACCAAAATAAAACCGAAGGACCCAGTTTTCTTTCCTGTAAATACCATGTATTTTTTTTCCCCCTTTAAAGAAAAGAAACTCTCTATAAAACAGTGTGCCTTTCTCCAGCACTGCAGTTGAGGACAGCCGGCAGCTTATGAATGGGGCTACTTTTCAGAACAGCTGTGCCATTTTTCTGGGCGACCTGACCAGCTGGCCAGGATTCCCGCTCTCTGACAAGACCACGGAGAGAAGAGAGAGAGTCATTATTCTGACGCTCTGGGTGAAGGAGCCGCAAGGGTGAGAAACTTAAAAGTTCTGTGTTCAGGCTCCAGGAAAAACAAAGTTGGACACTTTTATTTATGCAGCAAAGATATTATAGTTTTGACTGAAGAGTTTTTTCCCTCGAGATGCTCGCTTCTCTCCTGCTCTTCCATTTTGAAATGTTTCATGACTGAGACTCTTGCCACATAGACCAGAATTGGAACGCATTGCCACACATTTAAGGATTGTGTGTGTGTATCCATCCTCTGTATTTATATCAGTTGGGCAACTTCCTCACAACTGACCTCCTATCGAGGTGTTTTGGGCCAACTCTCCTTTCGTGAAGTGGTCAATACAGGCATTCTGATCATTTCCGGACCAAAGACCAGTACAGGAGAATTCACTCTTCATGGCAGGATGTCATTTCTAATTTTAAAGACACATACTTTTTCATTATCAAAAGAAAATGGCCTTGGATAAAAGCTTTTCAAAAATTTAAATCAAGTTATCTTTAAATGAATTTATAACAGCCTCCAAACACCCCTTTCCAAGTCTGGCTTAAGAACACGAGGCAAAAGTAATGAGCAGAAGTTGATACTTCCTTGGAGCGGAATTTACCCAGAACATTTGAGAAGATCTTGAAGGTGCATGTAAGAAAGGGTCGGGTTGGGAGATGACCAGCCCTGCCACATCAGGTGTCCGAAGCTGCCAAACCTCCTGGATTGCTTCAGATGAATGTGATCGGGCGGAAGGAGGAGGCTGCCAAGGTCCCTAAGCGAGACCTCATAAAATGCTACAAAAGCTTCAAATGAGAGCTAGTAAAAAATGATGGAGTTTAATGGTTTCTCCTCTTTCCAAGAGACGGGGAATGAAAGGCCTGGTGGTGCTGAATTTGGAGGTGGGACTCTAAAGTAAAAGCAGCTTTGGAGCTTCTGAGCAGTGAGCGCTTCGGGCATGAGGGGTGATCAGCAGACTTATAGGAAATGTCTCATAAACAACTTCATTCTGCAAGAGCTAGGCACTCGTGCTGTGTGGGCTCTGCCTAGATAAGTGTGTGCAACTCAAATACAAGGGAAAATACACACATCGAAGAAACGAGTAGACTCCCTTCTTAGGAAAGTCAATGGGATACAATCCCTGATGGAGTAGCCGTGTCTGTTCTAAAAGCTAATTAACAAAAGACAATGCTGCAAAAAACTCAAGCTACAAGGGCAGCAGAACAGACCCAGATGGCTTGTGGGAAACTCCCAGGCCTGCCAACGGTGGGAGCAGGGGACACCTCATGAATGTGTGGGTACAACTTGTTCTTCTGGGCAAGAGGAACAGTGTGGGTCTCTTGGTGCCAGGGTGGCAGGAGCCCCGGTGTCTGAACGCCTTTGCCCATTCTTTCCTGCCCCGGCAGAGAAGCCAAGCTTCCAAGGGGCACTGTGGAAAGGCAGTGACCAAAGAAAAGCAGACCAAGGCATGGCTGTTCTCCTCTGCAGACTTCATCCCTGTGAACAGAGTCAGGCAGAAGGACCCTTTCCACTAGCTTACACTTAGAATTCTGATAATGTTCTTTCGAATGACCAAGCAGTTCTGTGTTAACTTTGAATATCTTGAGCCCTTTAGATACTGCCATCCTCCATGTGGAAGAAAAAAAAAAAGCTCAATTTATAAAAGTTGCAAGTGTCTATGAAAGTCAGGGCACTAGGCTTCGTGGTGGTAGGGGGTGGTGTAGGCGGTGCACAGATGACGAGGACAGTGTCTCTCCATGAAGGAGCTGATCGAGAGAAGCGGGCAGAGGAGAGCCCGCTTTAACTAACACAGCTGGATTAAAGGAAGACATAGTCAAGTGCAGCAGAAGCTTCGGAAAGAGCCTGGGCCACTCGCATTGGGGGGCTGGTGGTAAGAAGGCAGGCGGTGGCCTCACAGAAGAGGGGACATTTGAAGACATGAGGTGGATAGAATTACCACATGCCTGAGAATGCAGACTGGCATGGCTGCAGGCAGGCACCCGTGACACTGGGTGTTTGGGCTGGCATGAAAGGACAGCTGAGGAACCACGGGGGAACCAGCAAGACCTGTCTGCAGTTTATAATGTGAATGACGTGAGTGATGAGAGCTGCCCTTGACCTAGGAGATGACTCTAGCCATGACATGATGGCTAAATCCCTAGCAGAGAGGGAAGAGATACATGGGGGTGACTATTTAGAAGGCTGAGATCACTGCCAAGAAAACATCTGTTTGGAAACTAGAGTCTCTCGTTAGTGAAAGGAAAGGCAGGGAGGAAGCCCTGGAGGGCTTGTGAAAGAAGAGTGAGCAGACTCCACATTGTCTGGAGCTGGGGGGCAGAGAGAAGAGGGCAGCCAGATCCCAGGGTCCTCTCTGGATGCTGGGCGACAGAAGAGGGACCAATTATAGTTGGGAGTAGTGTCAGTAGAAGTAGAAATAGGAGCAGCGATGACTTTTGTCAGAGGGATGAAGACATAATAATCATACATCTACCATTCGATCATTTCTCAAGACTTTACCGATCTGGGAAGTTGATGAGCTCAGCTTTGCATCTGAGACGTGCTGACATCCACCAGGAGGAGCCTGACCAGGGTGAGAAGTCTGATTCTCAAGGATGATGACGACATTTGGTAACATAGAGGTGAGGCTGGGAGGGAGGCTGGCATGCAGGGAAGGCGGATGTGGAAGGAGAAGAGAATTGAGGGCAGCCTCAGGCCACAGACATTTTATTTGGCCCACGTAGAGTGTTTGAAAATAATTTTAACTAGTCAAAGAAGTAGCAAATGTCACATCACATGAAAGTCAAGTTTTCCAAATTCTCTTGGGAGATGGAATATTCTAGAACATTGGACCTGTACTACTTCCTGGTGAAAATGACCTGAGTTGAGCAAGGCTGCCTCCTTGGCTGGGGCATGTGACCCCTGGTCCCGGCACTCCTCACGGCCTCACACCTGGCTCCACATATGTCTGTGCTGGCTCCCAGCCCTGGCGCGGGGTGAGAAGAAGGCCAGGGTGGCAGCAGAGCTCATGAGACATCCGAGGAGGACAGAGATCACGGAACAGAAACTAGGAGGGGGACCATTTCAGGGGGGAGCAGGGGGGTAACCTCTGGCGCTGAGGGAGCAGAAGGCCAGTTGAGGAGGGGTAGGGTTATAGCTCCTCTATGACTAAGCCCCACCCCCTAGCAAAGATGCAGAGATGGGAGGTTCAGGGAACACGAACATCAGTCCCAGGCCTGGACTCTTTCTTGGCACACATTGGTGGAGCGGGCTGGGGGCAGAGGGGGTTNAATATACTTGATTTACAATGTTATATTAGTTTCAGGTGTACACCACAGTGATTAAAATGTTTATGATTCTATTCCACTTATAGTTATTATAAAATATTGGCTATATTCCCTGTGGTTGTACAGTATATTCTTGTAGCTTATATATATATTATACACAGTCGCTTGCACCTCTTAATCCCCTCCCTTGTCTCGCCACCTCCCTTCCCTCTCCCACTGGTAACCACTAGTTTGTTCTCTGTGTCTGGGAGTCTGCTGCTTTTTTGTTATATTCGCTAGTTTGTTGTATTTTTTAGATTCCACATATAAGTGATATCCTACAATATTTGTCCTTTAACTTATTTCCCTAAGCATGATACCCTCCAGGTTCATAACATTAGGAACTTTTGAAGTCAGTAAGCCCCCCCAGAATCACAGACGGTGACAAAACCCTTGGGAAAGGCCTAAAGTCCATATTTTTAAAGGAAGCAGGGTATCTTACCTTGATCTGGAATTGCAAAACAAAATGAAAGTTCGTTCAGAGTCCTCAAAAATGTCTCAACCTACCTAGCTCCTAACAGATGCATTTCCCAAGCCCTCGGTTTTCTGGCCGAGGACTAGCGCTGAACCTGGCTAGCACTACTCGGAAGTCACTGTGAGCATCAGCGTCTGAGGAAAGCACGCTGCAAAAGCACTGGCCTATTTCACAAGTCAGACTAGCAGAAAGGCTTCAGAAGGAGATGTTTACATACCCGAAGCCATTCTTTCTCAACCTCCTCAGCGAATCCTCTTCCACTGTCACCCCTTCAACACGGGTGTCCCCAGGCCCCTCCTTTTACTCTTCACCCTCTCCCCCCGTCCTCATCTGCTCCCC